>VWZY01000533.1:421135-436369 GCA_013399075.1 Chloroceryle aenea
TCTTAAAACATTTCTCAACATGAGGTCAATACAAAGTGGAGTACTCCTAAAATGAATCATTCCTAAAACCTGACTGCTAACAATTCAGAGGGAGGCTGTGTTAAGATGATAAAATCTCCAAGGATAAAATGTGAACAGAGTTTAAGTGAGCCAGAAAGTCTCGACTAGCTTCACTTTTAACTCTGGACTGCATGTCAAATTTGACACTCAGGTCTGTTTCATTGCACTGCCTGCAAGCAAGGACCGAACACAAGTGGGAAGGGAAAGGAATGCTTCCAGGACTCCTCCTGGAACTTCTGTTTATACCTAGACCTTAGTGAGTTGTTTTAGTCACCCTCAGTAGCTGTTTGTTCAGGGATTACATCCGGTTGTATACCGGAAAGAGGTACAGTGACAAGGCACCACCAGTCGAAGTTCTAGGTGAAGTTTTGCTACAGCTTTGTCAGTACGACAATCTTAGCTGTTAAAAAGATCTCTTTTGTCAACAAGCAGACGATGCTGTGTGTTAGTAGTTGGTTCTCGGTTCCTTAAATATATGGCAGCATTCCAGCCAAATAACCTTGACTTTATCCTTTCTTTCCTCCCAGCTTAGTTTGGGTACCTCTGCCTGTTTGACTTGGATTGGGAATAACTATTACCACTGAACTAGGCCTTCAGGTTTTTTACAGCTTGGGTGTTCAGCCTGGCCCCCAGTGCTGGGTTCAAGCAGTCTCTGAGGGGTGGTTATTTTTCCATATCCTGTTCTGAAACTTCACACTAAGAGTTTTTCTCTCCTTGAGCTCAAACCAATGCTCCCCCTTATGCAAAACTTCTTAAATTATTACTATTAAGCCAAAATTAAGTTCCTGCCTCTTATACCCTGAAATTCAGGATGAATTGTGGTGAGTTTATTTTAATTTTGTCCTAATTAAAAAATAAAAGACAACTAAAAGAATAATAGATTGCCCTTCAGCAGTGATGCAGTAACAAACTTTCTTCAAAAAATTAGTGCTTAGAGTTATTCTCCAAGGATTACGGGGAAATGAGAAAGTAAATACAACTAGAGAACACAACTTTTCTAAGTAATACTTAGTAAATATACTAAGTATTTATTTTAAGTGGAGACACTTGGCAGGCTTTGCTTGCCAGTAACACTGCTCACTTCAGCATTCATGTAGCTGGGAAAAACAGTTGTAAAGTCAGTTAACCGCTGCAAAAGAGAGCCTTCCAATTACAATCATGTAGGCTAAAAAAAGTTGTAAATGAAACCTGTTGTGGGAAGTGTTTTTGATTACTTCTGACAGTCAAAGCAACTCTGACCTGGGACAAGGAGTTCTGCGTGTTTAAGTCATCAGCAGAAGGGGTGTGTTTAACTCAGGCCTCTGAGAATTCTTTCTGTTCGAGTTGTTTCAGTTCACTAGGTAGGGTCAGTCCCACAATAATTACTTCACAGAACAATAGCAGTGGTTCAAAGCTGTTGTTTGGGGGCTTCTCCTTGTTAATTTTGATCCTGTTAGAAGGTGGGACAAGTATGGTGTCCTTGTGCTGTAGGGAAACTGGGTTGGAGGAACACAGTAGGGCAGACCTTCAACATGCAACAAATCTTTGTCAGATCAAGGTGCTGCTGCAAGTGGCTTGTGCTGAACAAAAAACTGAACTGATAAACTGCTGGAACCATTTAGGATACCAAAACCTGTGTTTGGCCATTTGGTGTGCTGGAGGCCAAACACCAGACAGTAATGGGAAATTAAGTTCTGGGCTATGATCCAGTTACCAGGGCAGGTAGTACAGTGCTGCCTCTAATCCTTTCTAGCTGAGGGACATGTCCTCCTACCCACTGCAGGGAGGAGTAGAAGGGGACCTCCTTCCACCATCAAAGAGTAATCATGTCCAGTATAGCTCAGGGAACCCTACTCTTAGTGTACACAAGCATTCATTCCCTCAAGACCCCTCCTGCTGGAAGTTCTTAACTATAGAGGTGAAACAATGAAGGGAAAAGAAATACTATTTTTTAGTTTAATAATATACCTCAACCCCTGTGATTTGTTATGGTTACTCTATACGTTGCTGTTGAAGCTGCTTCATACTGCAGTTAAACACCAAGTGTTGTACAAACCCTTCATCCCCTATTTCAGGGTACAGGCTCTGACTAGAACAGCAGCACCTATGGCAGGTCCCTGGAAGAGCAGTCGCCTTCTATGTGCCTCTTATTTCTCATTCAAGACCCATAAGAGGCAGGGCTGAGTTGGTTTCAGGGGACAGTAGGGGTGCTGGGGGCCACACTCGGCTTGGATCACACCAGCAGAGCTCAGCTTCACCTCCTCCCCCTTCCCTCTGGGCAGCTGCAGACAGGGCACCGCTAATCAACACACTGCCCTCAGAGTTTGTCTTCAGAATTAGGCGAGGAAACAGCAGCGCTGGAATTTCCAAGGAGTTGTTGGTAACAGTTTTGCTTTTATTGTCAATTTGAGAATTTCCACGTGACTTTAGCTGGATACTAGAGCTATGAGGCTTACCCGTACCTAACACACATCATGTACTTTAAAAAATAACATGGCTTTAAGAGGTGGAAGAATCATGTCATTTTGAAAAGAAAATAGTTTGCAGCACTAAGAGTCACAGTGCAATCAATGGTTTAATCCAACAACTGCATTATATATATAATATTTAAAGAACATAAATATTCAGCAAATTCACTACAACATGAAAAAAAAGCTTCACATTCTCACACCCTTTCAAGAGCTGGGGACAAAGTGACAGACAGCTCTGAGACAGACTGCTCAGCTTCACAAACACCTCTCTTGCTTGGGGACTGGACATCACCTCAGCTATCACAAGGGGAAGAACATACGCTGCAACTAAACCTAGACGGTTCCCCATCCCTTTTAAAGCATTTAGAATCTCTGCTCCCCCCTCCCCCCAGTATATTTAGTGGACATGCACTACTAGTCTATACAATGCACCATTTCACCAGAAAGTCAGAAATAAGGGATTTCCTTACAAACTGCCCGCTCTCTCCTCTGGGGCCTGAAAACTTTGGTTTCATGGCACAGAAAACCAGATTTTTCCAGTTAAGAGAAAAATAATGTAAGTTACTCAAAGAAGCCTGTGCAGTTTTCACAGGGGGATAAAGCAGATCTGGACCAGCAGGCAGAGTAGACAGCTGCTTACAAGTCTTAGGTTTGAAAGAGGTGCTGGAAGGTTAATTCCTTCCCAGGAGGATCCCCGAGCATCTGAATACTTAACACACCCCCAATCCAGTAGCTACAGGCAAGACAAGGAGCAATACCCTGCAGTTTAAGTAGATGACTTCATCAGCACTTCTTGCAGCAAAAGGAATCTCGGGGTGAAACCCCTCTGTTCAGCCAGAACGCAACCCCTGTGAAGCGACAGCAAGGTCCAGAGCGAGGGAAGAGGAGGTTGCCATGCAAACGAGGAGCAGCTACTGGACGTCACACCAGCCTACTGCCAAGTTTTAAAAACTTGAACATAAGTTTAAGACACTAAATGGTAAAACATTGTCAAGTACTAAAATCATCTTCCAAAGTGCTAAGCCATGTTTGTTAAAGCTGTTGGGGGGTGGGGGGTGGTTCAGGGGGGAAATACAAAAAACAAATATAATCTTTGAGCAGCTTATGGTTGAATTTCCTCCCTACTCAAACTGGAGCCCAGATAAGCTCACAGCTGGGGTGGCATGAATTGCACATAGCAAAGCATTTCCATGTTGAGGTAAGTCCCTGTGCTGGTATTTCAGGGATTTTCTTTTAAAAAACCTAAAGTTTTCAGGACCGTTCTTTATAGAACATTCAAATATAAACTCAATAAAAATCTGTTAGATGGAACAGAGTAGGGCTGTAAAACTTCCAGGTTTTCTTCAGTGAGGCTTGTGAGGATGGGATAACTGCAGCAGAGGCCTGAGAGGAAGCTGCAGTGTGTGTGCATCAACACTGGAGTGCTCTACACCAGGAAAAGTTATGGGTTTAGATTGTTTGAGGTGAGGGGGGTTAACTGAAATAAGCCTTAAAAAGCAAACCAATCTCATGGATCATCTTGCACTGAAGTATTAAGTCCAGTAAACAGCAAGGGTTTAAAGTGCCAGTTTTCTTGCTACGGCTTTTTGTTCACATGGAAACAACTAAGAAATCTTTCCTAAGGAATCCAATCACCTCTAGCTGCAAGACTCTCCAAAATCAATTCTCTACCCATCTTCTCTAGGGATAACCATTAGCAACTGACAACATTTAACACATTCCTTGGCGTATGTTACTTATCGAATAGACTTGACTTAACCATCCAATGCTCAGTACTTCACAGAGGCTACTTAGACCTCTGTCAAATGTCTTCAAAATCTAGATTCACCTGGACAAAAATTAAGACATTCCAAACTGGAACACTTGTTCAGTTATCATGCATTAGGAACAAAAGAAAAATAGCATGTCAAACATTGGAATGCACTGGAGAAGGTCATTTAGTCTCCTAGGGAAAAATCAAAAGCCCAAAACAAAGACTAAATTAAACAGAACCCAGAATACTGTGTAATCATATTAATAAGTATACTGAGAGAGCCTGAAGGCATCACGTGTAGTGTCCACGAAGATAATGGTGGTGCCTTCTTTTAATATTAAGGAAGTCAAGAGCTATAAAAAGAGTTAGTCCTGCCTTGGCTATTTCCAGAGCAGCTCATTTGTGTTCCTTCGTTGGCGCATAGTACAGTTCCATGGGTTTGTTCACTTTCCAGTACTTCTCACTGACCAGTTCCAAGGAAAATGACCCATTCAATACCTAGAAGAGAACAACACCAAGACAGAAACTAATGGCTTGCATGGGTACTGCTGGAGAAAGGCTGCTTCAAGCAGAGGAATGCACTGGCTCAAAGTCACCACCAATAATGCACCACAAGTTACCAGTTGACCACTCGGCATCCAAAAGCAACAACCACTACGAGATGCCAATCTCACAAGAAGGGCACCAAAAGAACAACCTAGTTATAGTGAGCCTCAGTGTTCCCCCTTCTCTCGGCAAGCAGGGGGGTAGTAGATGTGTACTGCCACCAGAAGCATCTCTTGCAGCTGTTCCACAGCAGAATATGGGAAGCCTACACTCAAAACTCCACCTTAGAATAGTGCCAGAGTTCCCTCCTCTTGAAACAAGATTCTCAGGTGTAATATTAATCCTCTTCAATTTTGAGTGTAAGTCAGTAAATGGTTGCTGGCATCGCTGTTTTTTCTGAGAGTAATTTATATGCCTCCTTTTCTACGAACCAAGATTTTGCTGCACAAATTCTCCTAAAAAAAGCTATTGATCTGCTGCTAAATAACCTAGTGCTAGGAATTTTACTCCTGAACCAATTCCAGGAAAAGTCCAGCTGAGTGGATGTCAATCAATCACAGACTGGTTTGGGTTGGAAGAGACCTTTCAAGGTCATCTAGTCCGACCCCCCTTCACAGAGCAGGGACATCTGCAACCAGAGCAGGTTGCTCAGAGCCCTGGCCAATGTCACTTGGAATGGTTCCAGGGATGGGGCAGCGACCACATCACTGGGCAACCTGGGCCAAGGTCTCACCACCCTCAGCATAAAAGATTTCTTCCTTCTCTCCAGTCTAAATCTCCCTCTTTTATTTTAAAACCATCACCCCATGTCCTGTCACAACAGGCCCTGCTGAAAAGTCTGTCCCCATCCTTCTGACAGGCCCTTTCAAGTACTGAAAGGCTGCAATAAGGTCTCTCTGGCACCTTCTCCAGGCTGAACAACCCCAACTCTTGTCAGCCAGGCCTCACAGCAGAGGGGTTCCAGCACTCCCATCATTGCTGTTGCTTCTCTGGCCCCACTCCAACAGGTCCCTGTCTCTCCTGTTCTGAGGACTCCAGAGCTGGACCCAGCACTGCAGAGAGGTCTCCCTTGAGTGGAGCAGAGGGGCAGAATCCCCTCCCTCAACCTGTCGCCCACACTGCTGGGGATGCAGCCCAAGGTGCCATTGGTCGCTGAGCTGTGAGCATATGGTTCCAGCTCGTGTCCAGCTTTTCTTCCACGAGTACCCCCAAGCCCTTTGCATCATCCCCCAGCCTGTACTGATACTGGGAGTTCCTCTGCCCAGGTGCAGGACCTTGCACTTTGCCATGTTGAGCCTCATGAAGTTCACATGAGCCTGCTTCTCCAGCTTGTCTAGCTCCATGTGGATGGGTCCCTTCCCTCAGGCATAATCAACCACACCACTCAGTTTGGTACCATCTGCAAACTTGCTAAGGGATGTCCATCTGGACAGCAAGCCATTACAGATCAAACCTGTATCAAAGCTGTACTGATGCTCAGTTTCACTCTTAGACAGAGGTTGTACTTACAGTGAACTGCCCGTTGGCAGTAGCAATGTAAATGGTGTACTGCTTCTCACTGGCTGTGTCGAGGTTCATCTGGTTGGACTCTCCTTTGCTACGAAGCTCCTCCAGAGCCAGTCTCACAGCTAGGTACTTGGACAAGTGATCAACGGTGGCATTGCCTGAGGTCTTGATGTATCTGTGACAACGACCATAGACAATCAAAGACATTTGAGTTTCAGGGATGGGAAAAAGACATCTAGAACACCCCCAAATATTAAACACCAAGTGTGAAAAAGCCTTTAAAGACCATTCACAAACAGGAACGTTAACTGTGTTCACCCACAACATGCCAGCAGCTTACCAAATTATACTGTTCAAAGTGCCCTTACATCTGTTTGACACTTCTCCCACCAGCTCTCTCAGTCTTTGTAGAGAGAAGACAGCACTGCCCTGTCATCTGCTCAAAATGAAAACCTAATAACAGGCTGTCAAGGGGTTCTGAGAACTATTCAAGTCTGCTGGAATCTTCTGAGCACAGACAGAGCCTGAAGTGCCTGGACAGAAAGCCGCAGAGTGCCAGAGCTACGTACACAACACTGCACCTCATTAAAGTTGCTCTTCTTTATTGTCTCACTATCTGGTCTCACTTTAATGCTTCATGCAAGAATTAAAGGCTGACACACATACTGCAGAGGCCTCTCCAGCAGCTTGGCTTTCTTTTTGCCTTTCAGAACAACCCCCAGAACTCCAATTCCAATCTCCAAAGAAAAGCTGAGAGCCTGTAATTTATTTACAGGCACTGCAGAGGGATGTCTCATCAGGAGAGAAAGGCAGGAAGAGATCTGAGGAAACTCCAGGATATTGTTCATTGCCATGATCCAAAATTTGCAGGCTCTGCTTGGGTTGGATCATGAAAAAAACAACCAACCAACCACCCACCCACCCAGGAAAAGCTTCCAGCCAATAAATCCTGACGACACAAAGCTGCTCAAAAAAAATGCTGATGCTTATGCAAGGGTTGTTTACTCCCAAAGAATCTTAGATTAAGGGGCTGATATTGTCCTAAGACCAACTGCAAACTGGAATGCCGTAAACCTTTAAAACCATCTTTATTTGCAGTCAAGGGCTTAAAGCAGATTGTTGCTGTATTTCTGAGAATAGCTGTGCAGCCTCATCTACCTGACTCGCAAAGGCAAGAGGGAAAGAGGGCATAGGGTTAACCAGGATCTGGCACAACTAAAGTAAGTTGATTTTTTAAAGCACCAAGAAATTATAGAAAACAAAACCACCGGAGAAGTAACAGCTGAATTACATGAACAGAAGCCATTTACCTCGTCTGTGCGCTGTCGTCATTCTCCATGAGGGTCGGATGAGGCCTGAAGACCAATTCAATTTCACTAGCACCATCCATTACAGGGTCTATTGCCACAGTCGTGTTGTTATTGTCCAGTTCCAGCCCAGAATCATCTGATGTCTTGGTCCTCTTATTGCTAGGCCCCGCTTCCTGATTGCTGTGCGTTGAAGCATTGCTGCAGTGTGAGCTGTCACCGTTGTCCTCCGCCCCGCTGCCATTCTCAATCTGCTGCTTCTTGCCCCTCTGTAGCCTGAGCAGAAGTAGGTAGAAATAAACGCCAATCAGAATTCACCCCATGTACAGGCTCACAGCACTTGTGCAGCTCCTCCCTCTCCAGGTCTCTGTCATGCCACAAGTTAGACGTGCACACACAAGCACTGAACATCTGAGAGATATTCAAAGTTAAAAAAAAAACCAACTATTATATTCATTCTTTTTTATAAAAAGATACTTAGAGTCAAGTACAGATTTTTTTACTATCCCTCAAGCACCTTTTAGACATGTTTTAAGATAGTTTTTAGCTTCATTCAGTTATTTGTATTTTTCAGGCAATTTCAGACCATTATTTTCATCCAAATATGAATCCACATGCAACTAAAAACAAACTCACACTGTTCTTTACCACAACATAAAGTTTGGGGCCTCTTTCCCAGATGTCTCAAGTTTAAACACACACCCAGAATTCCACTGCTGCGTAAACACCACATATCCCAATCTTCTGAATTAAGGTGCAACTAAAACCTAAGTTCTGGCATAAAGTACATTTATTTGCACATAATGATGATATGTTGGTACAGGATTCATTCTGTTACAGTTCATTATTTATTTGTCTTGGAATGATATCAGAAATAATGTTTCCAGCAGGACTAGGGCAGGGATCATCCCCATGGACTGTGCATTGATGAGGCCACACCTTGAATGCTAGGTTCAGTTTTGGGCCCCTCACTCCAAGAAAGACATTGAGAGGCTGGAGCATGGCCAGAGAAGGCCAACAAAGCTGGAGATGGGTATAGAGCACAAGTCTTGTGAGAAGCAGCTGAGGGACCTGGATTTTTTTAGCCTGGTGAAAAGGAGGCTCAGAGGAGACCTCACTCTTGAGAGCTCCTTTCAGGAGGCTGAAGCCAGTCCTTCTCTCAAGGAACATGACAAGAGGACAAGACATCAAGGAACAAAAACCAGAACAAGAGAAAGCAGCCTCAAGTTGCCCCAGGGGAGGTTTAAGGTTGGACATGAGGAATGATTTCCTCCCTGCAAGGGCTATGAAGGCCTGGCCCAGGCTGCCCAGGGCAGTGGTGGAGTCCCCATCCCTGGAGGGGTTTCAAAGCCATGGAGATGTGATGCTGAGGGACCTGGTTTAGTGGTGACCTGGCAGTGCTGGGTTAACAGTTGGACTCAATGATCTTAAAGGTCTCTTTCAATCAGAACAATTCTGTGATTCTATGATTATCCAAGACATGATAGCCATGCTGTCTACATCAGGCTGCCCCAGAAGTTAGTGGGAGGTATACAAAGGGTTCTATCAGCAGAGAAAAGGTTTAAAACTATTTTGCTGAAGTGTAAAAATTATTTTGGCAGAATTGAAAGAAGAGAAGAGGTATCTCAAGCTGTACAGAGTGAGGACAGACAGTGTATCTTTAGCACTGAGGCAAACAAGGTTCCATGTGGACAGATTACTTACCTGTTCATAGCCTGAATCTTTAATCCTTCCTCAATGCTGTGACTCAAAGCTTGCTGGTTGTTGTGCTTGCTGATTCTTGCCAGCACCCTCTCCTGATGAGCTTCATACTCATCCCGACTTGGATATATTTTACTGATGAGAGCATCAAAATTGGGATCTGGCCTCAGTGATCTTTTAGAAACTAGCTTCTTACGACACGTGGGACATTCTTTGTTGCTGGACATGAAGGAGAAGGGAGAAAACAGCAGTAACTCTCTATCGAGAATTGCAGCGCCAGGGCAAAGTCCTCACCAAGACTCGAGGTTTATAGTAAAACTGGAATGGGGCTTCTATTTTTTGACAGATCAGGTATTTCAGATATTTAAGTAAAATCCCCAAACATAAATCTCCTTGCTGCTTTTCTTCTTTTCTTTTCAAGTATGTTTACACAAACTGGATTTAGACTGAAGAGTTCAAAAGTTCTACTCTGCAAAATGATTCTTCCCTGAACCCTCTGGAGATAAAAAATGCACGTCCAGTGGGAATTAGATTAAGGTACAGTCTTCCCAGCAATCACAGGACAAAACAGAAATAAAGAAAAATATTTAGTAGTTTAAGCATTAACTACTGAGGAAACTAAACCAGTCTTGTCCTTCCTACGATTTTGTTCTCATTTAACTTCAGTAGTGAGGCTTGGAAGCAGGACTACTGTGGGAAGGCTACAAAATTTGCAGTTTATTATTAGGAAAAGGAAGAATAAGGGGAAACAGGATTAATTTTTCTAAGTAACATAGTGTACTTTTGTTTTGCTGTTAATGGATTGGGGAAAAAAAGGAAAAGAAAAAAGAAATCTCAATCAAACCAACCAACCAACAACAAACAAACAAAAGAAAATCCCAAACAAACAAAAAGAGGTTATCAATTCCATGCAAGAAACAAAGTTATGGGGTATTTTTTGTAGGAAATAAAAAACAGATCTGGTCTGCCACAGATGGCTGAGCACCCAAGAATGAACTATGAACAGTGTGCTCCACATTCATAACCTTGTGGTGCACAGGCACGTAGCTGTTCCACATCAGCTTGCAGGACCTGGAGGATTTCCTTGATCTTGTTTTCATCTACAGTGAAATCTCTTTTCCCTGTATTAATCTTGACATACCCGCTCCTGAGGGCTGTAATGATACAGTCAGCACAGAATCGATGCAAACACTCTTTTGTCGTCATGGTGTTTTTTAACATATCCAAGCAGATGGGGCACATCAGCTCACTGTGCAGGCTCCTTGGTGACACCACGATTTCCAAGCCATCGGTGATGGCTTCCTAACATAAAATAAAGGAAAATTTCTTTAGTAGAATGTAGTAACTTCCTCACAGAGACGGCATGGTTTGTTTTACTTTTAAACACACACACAGAAGAAGAGAGAGATCAAACTTTTTTTTTTTTTTTNCCAATTTGTGCCCGTTGCCCCTTGTCCTGTCACTGGGCACCACTGAGAAGAGTCTGGCCCCGTCCTCTCGACCCCCACCCTTCTGATACTGAGAAGTACTGAGTATCAGATGCCCAAGATTATGAGCGAGATTTTGTCTGAAGGATTGTATTTTAATTTTTTTAATATTCTACCATTTAGAATAGGCAGTTAACACTCCAGAAGGACAAAAATAAAAAATAATCAAACATAAAGGTTTATGTTCTAAGAAGTATAAAACCAAGCCCTGCCAGGAGGGCAGCTCTTTAGCACATTATTACCTGTGGCGTTCTTTGCAGTTCATACAAACTGAGCTCCCATGTTTTGCTTAAAGGCTGCGTCCCATTGGTCTGCACGGCTTGAGACATGGCTGGGAAGAAAAAGAGAAGCAGGTCACACACTTATATGCATCTGGCTCCAGGAGCCAGCTCCCTCACTCCAGCAGGCTCCTCTGGGAGTGCAGAGTCCCGGTGTCCGGGCAGACAGAGCAGTCTCTGTGCCAGCACAGCAGAAGTACAGGGGCAACGCTGGTTCATCCACGTACCAGGCTCCACTGTGTTACACGCGGATAATCCCGTGCTCTGTACCCCGCTAGAAAAAACGAGGGAGGGAGTCAGTCAGCCATGAACACTTTGCAAAAATCAATTAAGGTTGTTAAACAAAAGCAACACAGAACTGAAGGCCGCAGAACACTGGCTGTGTGGTGTGAAAGCTGCAAATGCCACCTGATGCAGAAAACATTCCTAAAGCAGCCACTCGCATATGGGTCAAGTAGGGTCTGCTTCCCAACTGTGTGGAACGTTGTAATTATACACACACACAGAAAACTATCTCTATGTGTTTGCTGGGAGCATGCTACAATGTTTTTTTTCCTCCTGAAAACACATCGCTAGGTGGTTGCAATCAGAGAATACCAAAAGACCAGTAAAATCTATTCCACAGGTAATTTCAACTGAAAGCACCAGTTCTGTGCAGCCCCATGGGGCTTCAGTAGATGTGCACCTGATTTCCAGTGACTCTGGATGGCGGGTTGGGAAGTCAGAAGGTTTGAAGTTTCAGAAACACCCAAATTATCCACAGATTATCCGGGTTTCACTCATTTTCTCTACCCGTAGTGGCAGACAGGCATTTCTGGAAAGGGACAAATAGTGGCACTCCACAGCCCACCGATACCCTCCACAGCCAGTGCTGCAGAATTCACGCACAGGCAAAGGCACACATCACCTTTCCATTAAAAACTACCACACGTGGTCACTGCAGACATGTGAAAGAAAGTCAGGTCAGAACAAGGGAAGAAAATTATGCTTCTGAACAGAAAATATTTTCACGCTGGGGGACAGGGGGTGATTCTCCATCTCTCCAAAAATGCCAGCCTTGAAGCAGGAAGACTTATCCCAGACTGGAGTATATTGAAAAAAATAAATGTTAACCATGGAAGAGCCAAGATTGCAGTTGCAGACATTGCTACTAGGTGGAAAAAGCAGAAGTGCTTTCTTCCTTTCTTTTATCACTTTTTAAAAATCCAGGGGTTTATTTCCAGACCCTTCAAATCAGCAGCCAAATGCAGATTTTATTGGCATCTACCCAGGCACATTATAATCCAGTTCCCAATTCATCAAGTTCTCGATGAAAAGGGTCAACCTCTCCAGAGAACAAGTTACTTTCTAAGCTGTAATTAATTGTGAGGGGAAAGCAAGAGAAGCAACACAGCAAAGATTATTATATTGACTTTTATCCAGGCACAGGAACTAAGAGTTTTCTCAAGAGTGGGGGGAGAAAGTCTGACATGAAGTAGCCACATCCACCCTTCTGTCTAATAAGGAATGAGGGTCTGAAGAGGCATCAGAAGTAGTAATTAGATGACAGGCCATCAACTCCAAGTTTTCCTACATAAATATTGTGCCCTAAAAATAAAGAGTTTACTTGTCACAGGAGACATGCTCCTCTATGTGGATCAGAAAAGCAAGATGCCAGGTTAGGACCTCACCTCCCCATTATAAGTGACAAGCCATCATGACCCAGGTGCAGGCTGTTGGCTCCCAGTCTGGCCAAGCACTGGCCTGTCCCATCAGGATTCTGGGTATTTTACTGAAGTTATTCAGAGGTATCAAGTGACACAGAAAAGAAGCAATGTTGAGAAGTGTACTGGTGGCAAAGAAAGGAAATAGCATTTCTCCGTATTCCAATTTCCACTCTTACTTAAGGTAACTCCAGGTGTATAAAAGTCAAGTCCTCTACCCAGCATGATCAGGGTTGGAAGGAACCTCTGAAGATCATCTCATCCAACCCCCCTGCTCCACAGGTCACGCAAGATCACATTCAGGCAGGTTTAGAACCTCTCGAGAGGAGGAGACTCCACAACCTCTCTGGGCAGCCTGGGCCAGGCTCTGACACCTTCACAGCAAAAAAGTTTTTCTTGCTGTTCAGATGAAACTTCAAGTTCCAGTCTGTACCTGTTGCCCCTTGTCCTGTCACTAGGCACCACTGAAGAGCTTGGCCCAATCTCTTAACCCCCCACCCTTTAGCTATTTGTAAGGGGTAAGGATTTTTCTTACGTGTTGTTGCCTATCAGTTGTTCTAACAAAGGCCCAGAATCCTTATTCTGTGTCTGCATTGGATACTACTCTTGAGTGTTTTTAAGGAAAGCACATTTAATTAACTATCATTTCATAATAATCTAATGAGCTGCTCAGTACTCACACTCCTCCTGAATTCTGCTGAAGCACACAGTCAGACTGCACCCGATTAAGACAACTAAGCCCCAGTAAATCCAGGCTCTCTGAACAGAAAAGCTTGCTCCCAACACCACTCAGCTCCAGCACAGCAAAGAGCTCCTCAGAGACACCCCATAGCGCAGACATCATCACCTGCAGTAGTAATAGTTTACCTAAACGTGCACGCTTCTGCTCACTAACACGGAATGACAGCTCATCAGGTGCCAGGCTGTCAGCAAACCTATCAATCTGGAGAATTATTGCAGCCTCACCTGCAAGCCCGAGGTTACACCACAGAAGACATGGTACAAGTGTCACAACAAATAACTAATCAGAATAAATTCTAAAGGCTTCTATTCTGAGATGCTGAGCATTTCATTCTCACCCTAAGGTCTGCAGGGAGAGCACTTCCCAATTTTCAGAGGGAAAACACTGGCCTTAAAGCTACCAGAAAGCGGGGGAGATTCACACAGTTACACAGAATGTTAGAGGTTGGAAGGGACCTACAAAGATCATCAAGTCCAACCCCCTGACAGAGCAGGGCCAAAACTAGAGTAGATCACACAGTAAGGCATCCAGACAGGTCTTGAAAGTCTCCAGAGAAGCAGACTCCACAACCTCTGGGGAGTCTGTTCCAGTGCTCTACAACCCTTACGGTAAAGCAGTTGTTCCCCATGTTGAGGTGGAACTTCCTGTACTCAAGCTTGAATCCACTGCCCATGATCGTATCACAAGGCACGAGTGAAGAGAGGTTGTCCCTGCCTTCTTCACGCCCAGCCCTTATGTATTTATAGACACTAGTTAGATCCCACCTCAGTCTTCTCCTCCCCAGATGAAAAAGCCCCGGGGCTTTAGCAAAAACCTCCTCTGCCTCTGGTATGTATGAAGATGAAATCTGAGGAATAATGGAAACACGGTCAATTAAAACATGCTGAAAAGCTGCCCTCCACCTCCCCCCCACTCATAGCCTGCAGCAATAATACAAAACCCTCCAAAATTAGGAAATGATGCAAAGAAAGTATTTTTCTGTTGTTGGCACTTTGTTCAGAGTGAAAAATATGAAGTGGAAGGTTTCTAGACGTAAGGTACAACAGAATTTTTATTAACTACTGCAAGCAAGAGAAGATACAAAATAAATGTAAAATCTCACATTTATTCTTTAGTCTGGAAATTTATTCTGGAAATTTATTCCACTGAAATCTGCCATTCTTAAAATCAGTTGGATCTCTGCATCCTTTTCAGCATTTGTTTTTTTTTTTTAGAAGTCTTACAAAACAATTTTCTCATGATCATTTTTCCAGCTCTAAACATGAAGTAGATTTCATCACAATATCTACTTCATGTTGTCAGCTATTCAACATTTCAGATCTTTTCCATTTCACTAATGAAGACAAGGTCTATTCCTCACAGGTCACGGATGCCACGACTTTATATTTTTTAGCATTTTTTACCTTTACGATTTGTTTATACCCTCTGGATACAGCAGAAAATCACCAGAGAAGCCATATTTCTGTACACAAATCGAACATAGAATCAGAGAATTGTTTTGGNGAATTTGAAACAATGTGAAGTCAGATACTCCCTGTGAGCTTTTTTTCATCATTAAGATTTTGAAAAAGCTTCTAACACACCACGACTTTATATTTTTTAGCATTTTTTACCTTTACGATTTGTTTATACCCTCTGGATACAGCAGAAAATCACCAGAGAAGCCATATTTCTTTACACAAATCGAAGATAGAATAAGAG
>VWZY01000533.1:453129-472854 GCA_013399075.1 Chloroceryle aenea
GGGAAGACCTCCTCACTCTCGACAACTCCCTGAAAGGCGGTTGGAGGCAGGTGTGGCTGGTGTCTTCTCCCAGAGAACAAGAGATGAGGGGAAACAGCCTCAAGTTGTGCCAGGGGAGGTTCAGTTTGGACATGAGGAATGATTTCTTCCCTAAAAGGGGTGTCAAGGCCTGGCCCAGGCTGACCAGGGCAATGGTGGAGTTCCCATCCCTGGAGGGATTTCAAAGTTGACGAGATGTGGCACTGAGGAACATGGTTTAGCAGTGACCTGGCAGTGATGGGTTAATGGTTCGACTCAATAATCTTAAAGGTCTCCAACTTAAATGATGCTGTGATTCTCTGAAATCAAGAGATTTGCCCACTTTGGGCAAGAGCGGGTCTGCCAGCCTCAGGACCCTGTGGGCCAAACCCATGGACTCTGTATCTGGCCTTTGATGGGTTTTTCTCTCTCAGTGTGCCCTCTAAACTCCATGGCTCGTCACTGGTCTTGCTCTAGGGCACCTCTCCGAAGCTGTCTGTAGGCCATGGGACAAAGCTGGACCCCTGAGGAGGGCTGAACTGGGAGGCTGGGGCAGTGAGGCACCAAGCCCACCATTAAGGCATGCAGTGCCATCTTCATGCTTCTCAAACAAGGGTCAGGAACAGAAGCAAGACTCGGTGAGCTTGTATTTAAGACACAAAAATAGACATTAGATGTATTTTAGATGTTAGTCTGCTCTGTGGAAATAACCATTTCTGCATTTTAATGTTTATTAAATTGAGATTTGTTTTTTATGAGCTTCTTCAGTGACACCTTTCATTTTCATTAACTCTTTTACTGCAATGCTTTAATTACAGTAATGCTTACTGTAATTAAATGCGGTGTGAGTAAAAAATGAACAGAGATCACCTCATGAGATGTACATTTGAATTAATACTTTAGTTGTTAATGATGCAGCAATATCATTTAAGATGATTCAATATGGAGTATTTAAAACAATTCAATAAGTACATTAAGTTTCCCTAGAATATTACTGTTAATATTCCCATAATCAGAATATTAAGAAAGTCCTTGTTTGGACTTTCTCCCTCTTTGCAAAACTGTAAGTATTTTTAAGAAATTATGGTCTCATCCAAATCTCAGAGGAGTCAACTCATGAAGGATTTAACAGTCCTTTTTGTTATTCGTTAGGTTTTTTAAGAGAAATATTTTTCTTAACTGGGTTGCATGGCACTCTTTAAATGTTAACGTTCAAAGCTGGTACAGAACAGAAAAAGATATCCTGAGAAGTTCCTCTCTTTGGAATGACACCTATCAGAAGTAATGACTGAAATTTTCCTGATGTTTCACCTGTTTTTCAGTGCTGAGGAGAGGAAGATGTTATCCATCAAGCTATTGCTATATCAAAAATAGTTCTTTGGTGAAAATTTCTTTGCTTGTTCATTGTCTGTGGCACTGGTGTGAGCGAAAAAGTTCCTGTGCTAATGGCCCACTGTTAGTAAAACTTGTGAGGTGAAAAATACTAACTGGATGTTAGGTCACTGAGTGTTGCAAACATAAGATTTGCCAAATGAAAGCATGCAGTTCTGAGGAGGGCAGATGGAGTGTGAGGTGAGTCTCTGATTTCCTTTTCTGTGTCTTGTTTTTACCCTTTAGTAGTGGCATCATGGATCTTATCTGCAATATAATGTACTTGCTACTTTTAAGGATGTAAAAAAACCCACCAAATACTTTTCGAGTGCAGACTGTCAGTCTGCCAAGACATCAGCATGAAGGTTTCCTGTGCAGGGGAGAAGCGTGGTGCAGATGCACAGTTCTGCTCCATGCTGGGTACCCAGGACATTACTGCCTTGGCAGTAAAGGCCCTGAGGCCAGTACCCTGGGCCTGGCCAGGAGATCAAGCAGGAGGTTAGTCCCTTCTGCTTAGCACTCCTTAGATCACATCCAGGTACCAGACCATCCAGGTCTGGTCTGGAGCTCCTAGTACAGGAGGCATTGACAAACTGAAGCAAGGTCAGGGAGGCTGCCTGAGTGGTTGGGGCAGGGACACTTGCCCTGAGAGGAGAGAACACAGGCGTGGGGCATGGGCAGCCTGAGGCAAGGAAGGCTTTGAGGAGCACACCCCATCCAAGCCCTTCCTAGAGGGTTTATTTGGAATATAGAGCCAGGCCTTTCTCAGTGTTGCAGTGGAGTGAGGTGAGAGGTGACAGTAAACTGAAACAAGGAAGGTTTGGACTGAATACAGGGAAAACCTGTTCCCCATCAGGACAACCAAGCAGCAGCAACACAGTTTGCCCAGTGAGGTTGTGTGATTTTAATTCATGGAGGTTTTCAAGACTCAACTAGTTCAAGCCCTGAGCAACCTGATCTGATCCCACAGCTGACCTGGCTTTGAGCATGAGGTTGGATGGAGACCTCTCAATGTCCCCTCCAGCCCAAGTTATCCCATCATTCTGTGATTCACATTCACAGTGAAACGAGAAACTCTTGGGAGATGGATAATATTGTATTTCAAACCTTTGTGTTGGTGAGCAGTTTAGTTCTTTGCAAGTTTCTCTGCAGCAGGTAGAAAAACCATGCAGCAGGAGAGCTGAAAAAGCTTTCATCACCTCACGGTTTCCAGTGTTCCCGGTGTAATGGAAACATTTCTTTTGCTGCTTGCAGCAGCAAAATAATAGTAAAGAAAATTACTCCAGTCAACTGAGACATGCTGTTTCCATGTCCTCCTTCCAGGTAAAATATTTATTACCTGCTAAAGTGATTGAAGGTCACCCATTCACTGCCTTTTAGAAACCAGTATATAAAGAGAAGAAAAACAAAAATACAGTACTCCCATTTTAAAAATCTGGCAGCAGAGAACTGCAAATAATACACAAAAGGTGGGAGAAGATGAGGAAAAGTCCATGTTGGTGTGTTACTCTGCAGTGGTACATTATGGTACTGAAAGATGAGTGCGTAAATAAATTATAGCAATGGAAAAATAAATGGACAGTAAGATGAGGGAAGGTAATTGGTGGTGTCCCAGGCCAGCTGAAAGACTTGCCTGCAAAGTAGTCCTTTTTCCTGTGCTGTCTGCCTTGGTCAAACAGAGCAGGAGAGGTGAGATTGGATTAGATGACCTTTAGAGGTCTCTTGCAATCCAAGGCATTCTATGATTCCTGAGGCCTTCACCCTGTGTTGTGCAGGTTGTACAAAGTACCCAGAGCAGCTTTCCTTAGGATCAAAACATATCCCAGTGATGCAGGTAGAAACAGCACAGAGGTTGTTCTTCTGAAACAACACTGAGAATTCATGGTTTGCTACAATTAAAGATTTAGGTTCTTTAAAAATAAAGCATGGGAGTGTTCTTTGCTTTCCCACTGCGCATTTTGGTTTCCTTTTCTAGATCAGAATATGTTTGTGACTGGCAAGCTGTCACTGACCTGCTTCTCTTCTCTCATAGCCCTGTTTAATAAAGATTCTCCATCCTTCCTCTCTTGAGAGGCTGAGGGAGCTGGGGTTGTTTAGTCTGGAGAAGAGAAGGCTTAGNTAATTGGAGTTGGATCAGAGGTTGGACTCGATGATCTTGGAGGTCTTTTCCAACCCAATCTATTCTATGATTCTGTGATTCTATGATTCCTGAGGGACAGAGCCCTGCTAGCCCATAACATGCTTCCCACCAGTGTCATGGCCAGGGCCCAAGGCTAATTTCATGTGCTAGGCAGGGGCTTCTGCAATGAAGCACTTGTTTCAAGATAATTACAAATTAATTGCTGTAAATCTGCTTTAAGGAGTTTTAACATTTCTCTTTAAGATTTGCTAAAGGCCTTGAACAACCTGGTCTGGTGGGAGGTGTCACTGCCCATGGTTGGAACTAGATGAACTTTAAGTTCCCTTCCTACACAACCCATTCTATGATTCTAAAATTCAGTGACCTTTTGAAATGCTTTAGTGAAACAGAAGCTATTCCCGTGGTCACCTTTCTCTGCAGGAAAGGCAGTAAATTGGACAGGATCCAGTGTCAACTGACATCTTTTTTTTTTTTTTCCCCTGTAACTCCTCTTTTACTACTTTGTTTACCTTCTGCATTATAATAAGTGGATTGAGGGGAAAGAGATTTTTTTTAGTTTGTTTTTCTTGTTTCCTCAAAATAGTTGAGGAGATTTTGCACATACTTTCAGAAGGATCTAAGTAGCCTCAGGGCAAAGAAGAATGCAGAATGCTTCACCTCCTGTGCCTAGAAGAGATATTTGAAGAGAAAAAGGGACATGATAAAACCATCTTTACAACTTTTTAATTTGTGATTAATTTGTGAATGCTTGCAATGTCCTGTCCTCTGCAATAAGGAAACATGCGTGATTAGCAACTATGGAATGTGGGTTCCTATAGGGGAATCTGTGTCCACAAGGCTTTGACTTTTTTTTTTTTTATACATACACATTGCAAAGATGAGGCCAAAGACCCGGAAGCATGGCAGGTGGTAGCATTTGGGGGAATAGCTCCACGCACAGTCTGAGACTACCCCATAATAAAGCTGTGTCTTGCAGAGGTGAACTTTTCCTTTGTAGGCTTGTAGGTGGTTAAAACAGCTCTTGATATCGAATTAGGTGCAAGTATCAGCTTGTAAGTAGCTGTTTGGATGATGTTTAGGCTAACTCTCTGGTGCCCTCTTGGGGAGTTTTTCCACATCAGACAATAGTAGCACATAATCGCAGGCTGGCAGGGGTTGGAGAGGACCTCTGGAGATTATTTTGTCCACCCCTCCTGCTACAGCAGCGTCAACCAGAGCAGGGGACACAGGATTCTGAGCCGCTGAGGTTTCCTCGGCAGCTCCTCACAAGACTGGTGCTCTTCCTCAGCTTTGTTACCCTTCTCTGGACACACTCCCGCCTCTCAATGTCCTTGGAGTGAGGTGCCCAAAACTGAACCCAGGATTCAAGGTGTGGCCTCACCAGGGCCAACTCCAGGTGTATTATTCCTACCCTCGTGCCGCTGGCCACTGGCTGATCCAAGAGAGGATGCTTGGCCTCCTTGGCTACCAGGGCATATGCTGGCCCAGGCTTAGCCTGCTGTTAACCAACACCCACAGGTCCTTTTCTGCCAGGCATTTTCCATCTGCTCTGCTCCAATATGTTAGGTTAAGGCAAAGGTCAAGAGTGGAAATAATTTCCATTTTTGGGTTCCATCTCCACTCTTCTTTCATTATTTTCAGCATGGAAACTTGAGATCTTGCCTTTATGTTGTTACTTGTTTTTAAGGTCTGTGGTTCTGCTATTTGGAAAATATTTTCCTTCCAAATGACCAGGAGGAACACAGTTTAGAGAAAAATAGCCTACCTCTGTTCTCTACAGTCAGAATTGAATATCTTTAAAACAAGCAGTGGAAAGTGTACAACCTATTTAAGGCAAAGAGGGAAAAATGGAACATGCTAACGTTTCCAGACAAAGAGAATTATGAGTGTTAATGTACAGTCATCTTACACTTCTGACAGGAGAGAATTCCCCACAATATTTGCATTGTATAGTTGAAAAACGGCTGTAGTAATAGACATTTAAAATTACTCGGTTTCCATTAGCCTGTTCACAATTAGTCGATTGGAAGGATTGATAGCACGGCCAGTCATTATGAATTCATTTTTCTGTATTGATTATTGCAGCACACTGGAGTACATGTGATCAAAGCAGGTCATTTCCATCGTGCAGTGGTGTGGGCTGGCGGGGCAGCACGTTTACAAAGCTGTCGAAAGTGGTTTCAGCGAGAGCTGACAGATTACTATAGTGTCTATCATTGTTACAGTCTCAGTGGGAGTCTGGTTTAATCGAATTAACATCTCAGTGGGAACACCATGACAATAAAAATTAGCAGCATTAAAGAGCTGCTCTATTACGTAGCCAGTGTGACTGACTGGGAAAGAGAGACGTTGCCATGAATGCAGAACCAGGAACGCTCAAGGGTAGCTAATAGGTCAAAGAAGCTGGGTTTTTGTACTTGTAACAGTAAGCTGGGAATTTTTTTTCCACACAATGTGCTCTAAGCATCTACTTTAGATATTCTGAATTGTCCCCTCTGTGCTTATGATATGCAGAATCAAACTCTACAATTAAAAGACTACAGCCCCACATTTATGTCTTACTTACATGTCTCTGAACTCAGTAAGGTAGCAAGATAGCTTTGGTCCTCTGGGTTACAGCTAAGATGGACATATAGAGTGAGCAAAAGCTGATCATCTAGATTTTTACCTGAGTCCCAACTTGTTAAACTAAGCTACAGTACAAGTCGAAGCTGAGCTTAGAAAGCTAAGGAAGAGAAACTGTGGAAGGTGTGATATGACAGATTCAATCAGAAAGACAAAAACCTGCTTGCAAGTTCTTAAGAACAGATCTTCATTAGGTTTGGGATTTTTTGGGTTTTTTTTTTTATTATTTATTTTTAATTCTTTTTAAATTACAACAGTAAAATGAAAAAACTGAAGGGAAGGAAAGGGAATAGGATGACATGGAAGGAGGGAGGGATTCTCTTCAGGTAGTGATACCAAACTCTCTCTCTGTGATTAGGATGCATAAACCATACCAACATTTCAAGAGAACATGAATCACTTTGAAAACTACATTTTCCCAAAGGTTAAAGATGAAGATTTTGAAACACCTTGAAGATAGTGGAAGCAGGCTGGAGGAAGTTGATGTCAGAGATTTTTCAGTAGTAATTTAGCAACAATAGAGAACACTTCCTTAAGAAAAGTTAAAATGGGACTAATTCAAATGCTAGAGACAATTTAAAGGAGGTGCAGGCTTCACTAGTAATAAGCTCAGTGGTAGTGGGAAGAAACTGTCCCTATACACCAAAACTTTTACTATCATAAAAAAGTAAGCTTTATTACATTTGTTGGAGGGTTTGTTACATTCTTTTGTATTCTTTACAGAACTACCCTCCATGTTTAAGGAACAGGTATGCTGAAGTAAATCATACAGTATGAAATTCATGAAACTTTGTAGGTTCCTTTTCCAACTCCTTTCAGAGGTTTATTTTGCGGAAGTCTCGTGGGTTGGTGTGCATCTGGATGAACAGGGGTGGGACAACTTCAATTCATAGCACAAGTATAGAAATAGCCTTCAGAAACTTCCAGGCTTAGCACATGTCCTGGTCCTCAACACTTACCTACAGCAGGAGTGGTTGAATCCACACTACCTTACTCACCTTGGAGATACAACATCACATTGTTGGTTCATTGGGCAAACATAAATGACAAGGCCATTTTTAGGGGTCTTCATCCTGTCACTCAGCACTGGTCCAGGAGGTTTATAGAAAAAAATCTGTGTCTAAAGGAGTCAGTGATACAGAAGCTCCGACCATGTATAGCGTACACATCTGTATGCACAAAGCAGCTGAAAACAAGTTTTTAATGTACTTTTTTATGAAATAATTCCCAGTAGCATTATGTAAGCATTGATCAGTGCATAATCAAACAGGCCACCCTGCAGAAAGACTTTTCAAAGGCACCTTCAGCAAATGAATGGCCAGGATCTATGAATTTTTACTGAAAACAGGCATCTCCTTCTCATCCTCAACCTACAAGTCATAAACCTTCTAAAATGCATAGCTCAAACACCATAAACATTTCAGTGGAGCATTAACCAGAGTCAAAGTGTTCTCTGTGATATTCTCTTAAGACAAAATTTCTCTTGTCTGTCTCTAGCAGCTTTTGGATGATAAACTAAGAAAATATGATAAAGAGAAGTCTTGGAAGACTGAGTGGGGATGAGAAAGCAGCACAAACAACTAGACAGACTGTAAAAAAGACATCAGGGAGGAAGGATACAAAAGAGAAAGTGGTTTGGCAGTCAGCCTGGGAGAGGAGGATGTAGAGATGCAGTGATTAAGTGTTAGCCTCATATTGTTTCCTCTTGCATGGGTTCTTAAACTCCTCAAGGTTTGTGCACCATTCCTGCCTTTTGTGGGACTCGGGACCATAAATTTTCATCTCCAGATAAAAAGGGCAGGTTCATTCTCTCTCACACCAGGGGAAGAGGACCCACACGTGGAGCAAATTTTCTATCTCAGAGCTGCTGTTTCAGGTTGTTAAAATCTCAGCTGGATGACCAGAGAGCCTGCTGTCAGGAGGCAGAGGTCAAGTCACACCTCTATGAACTTCCTTGGCTGCAGGTAGAATGGGCTTTCTGTGCAAGAAACATTTAGAATGGGGACACAGAATCAGTCTGATTTTTCTTGCCTCTGCTGAGTGCAGAGACAACTACGACTATGTAGCTGTTGCTACCTTACTATGGGGAGTAGCAAGAAGGCTGAAGGCTATCATGGTTGTGAGGGGGAAGTGAGGCTCAAAGCAATTTGCTTCAACTTCGGCTGATCTCTGTGAAGGAGAGATAGAATCATTTTGGTCAGAAGAGACCTTTAAGATCATTGAGTACAGCCGTTAACCCAGCACTGCCAGGTCACCACTAAACCATGTCCCTTTGAAGCCCCTCCAGGGATGGAGACTCCACCATTGCCCTGGGCAGCCTCTTCCAGGCCTTCACAACTCTTGCAGGTAAGAAATTATTCTTCATGTTCTGCCTAAACCTCCCCTAGTGCAACTTGAGGCCATTTCCTCTTGTTCTATCACATGTTCCTTGGGACTGNGAGCAGGGACATCTTCACCTAGAGCAGGTTGCTCAGAGCTTCATCAAGCTTCACCTTGAATGTCGCCAAGGATGGGACCTCAACCACCTCCCTGGGCAACCTGTTCCAGTGTTCTACTACCCTCATGGCAAAGAACTTCTTCCTTACATCCAATCTAAATCCACTCTTTTCTGATTTAAAATCATTGTCCCTCATCCTTTCACTGCAGGCCTTTGTCAACAGGCCCTCTCCAGTCTTTTTGTAAGCTCCCTTCAGGTACTGGAAGGTGGCTATTAGGCCTCCCTGGAGCCTTCTTTTCTCAAGGCTGAAAAGGCTCCTGCTACCTCGAGGAGGTAGAGACACTAAATACCTGCTCAGTATGCTTTGTTGCAATGATATTTTTTATCAGTAAGCCAGAGACAACCATCAGGAAGCTGGACCATGGTAAACTGAGGATGCTGGGAGTAATTTTGCTTTGTAAAGAAAATGAATTTCCTGATAACTGTTCATTAACAAAGCCAAGGCTGCCTGGGAGCCTCTCAGAGTGTAATGAGCAGCCACAAGCTAGGTATCTGAAAAACAGGGAGGTAGGGTTTGCTGGGTCAAGAGGGACTTCTGTCCTGAAAGAGTTTACCAGAGGAGGAGGGTGTTGCAGGAGATTCTAGAACCAGACCGGCCTGCACAGCGGAGATGCGGGAGAGGGCGCCAGATAGCAAGGAGTAACTGGCGTGGTAACCTCTTCATAATCTGGGACGAGAACAGCTACTTCAAAGTCTTGGTTGAGGTTATATTTGGCATAAACTCAGAGAGTTAGAGTGGACAAAAGAGCATCCATGATTTTGGTAGCTAATGCCTTCAGCATTTAGTGGAACAGTCAGGATATGCAAATATCGACCGAAGATCTGATTCCTGCCTTTCATGCCAGCAACACCAGCCTTTGATCGGTTAGAAGTAGAATCATTGTCACTCCTCTATAATCGGCTGCATGAGAGCAAACTGAGTAGGAACTGTAAAGCTTCCTCTCTTTTTATGGTGTGGCACTAGTGCTTCAATTAGAGCCCAGTGATACCAGTCCCTGCAGTGAGCTAGTTCCTTGTTCAATTAGAAATTTCACTTATAAAGACTCTGAATTGATACAGTTGGTGTTGCCTGTCTGTGCTCCCAAATATTGGACTAAGCAACATGCATCTAGGTCATGACTTCTTTCTTCTTCTTTTCAGGGCTGTGGCAGTGCAAGGTGCCTGCACTCTGCAGACAGCAGAGGCACTGAGGACACAGGAGCACTGTCAGACAGGGTCTGATCACTCCTTTTGCAGTGGCAAATCCAGCACTGACATGAACTGCACTGAGTGGTAGCTACTTATACCCATCCTATCCTCAAACATCCCATGCTTCCTAGGAACATCTTCATACCTGGTGGACTTTCAAAGTCTTTCTCCTATTTGTGCAAGTTGCCACTTGATGCAAGACTTTCACTGGACTGTTTTTAAATTCACATATTCAGACTTCTGTTTCACTTCTGTGACAGCCTATTGGCAGGAAGACCTCTGCACCCAAAATCTTCATAAGACATCTTTGTGTCTTTCCTCCACCACTGCCTCCCTAATCACTGCAATTACAGTCCTGTCAAGCTAACCATAGAATCACAGAATCATTCTGGCTGGAAAACACTAAGATCATCGAGTCCAACCATTAACCCAGCACTGTCAGGTCACCACTGAATCATGTTCCTCTGCACCACATCCACACAGCTTTGAAACCCCTCCAGGGATGGGAATTCCACCACTGCTCTGGGCAGCTTGGGACAGGCCTTGACAACTCTTTTGGGGAAGACATTTATCCTTATGTCAATCTAGAACTCTCCTGGCACAACCTGAGGCTGTTTCCTCTTGTCCTATCACTTGTTCCTTGTGAGAAAAGACCAACCCCACCTAGCTCCAACCTCATTTCAGGAAGTTGCAGAGAGTGAGAAGGTCTCTCCTGAGCCTCCTTTTCTCCAGGCTGAACAACCCCAGGTCACTCAACCACTCCTCAGAAGCTTTAGGTGCTCTAGACACTTCCCAACTTCATAGCCATTCTCTGGACATGCTGCAGCTCCTCAGTGTCCTTCTTGGAGTGAGGGGCCCAAAACTGAACCCAGCATCTGAGGTGCAGCATCCTAGGCACCGAGTCCAGGGGGATGCTCCCAGCCCTAGTCCTGCTAGGGACACTAGTGCTGATCCAAGCCAGGATGTTGGTGGCCTTCTTGGCCACTTTCCCTCACTATCCCTTGCAGATACTTCTAAGCACAGCAGACATAACTGTCGTTTTTGCAACTCATTCTAGTGATAACCACCATTGATGGTGACCAGAGTTAAAGCTGGTATTTCATGTACTTGATGTACATGAACTTCAATTTATTCTTCCTTGTTTTCCAAGGATTTTCATTTTGCTCAAGGCAAAACTCTGGAACTGCTCAAGATATCACCAGGCACCCACATAATCTTTTTTGTCATTTATTGTTTTTGTCTGTGGACTAACAATGGAGCCAATCCCTTCAGATGAGAGCCAGCAGCCAAGTGGCTAGCAGCGATAACAAGAAGGAAGGAGGAGCAAGGGAGAGTTTGACCTCACAACCTTTGTTTAGATTGCTGGTTCTTTTTAGTATTTCCTCTTGTTCTTCTTTCAAGTATTTGGGGAAAGAGAAGGGAGCTGTAGCCAAACCATTATGCATGCTTATTCCATAATCTAAACATTTTTATCATCTCCTTTTTTTTTTTTTTTATTATTTTTTATTTTTGGCAGTTGTTTCAATAGCTATAGAAATGTACCAGATGAATGAGGACTAGAGTGTAAAATTTTGCAAGATTTTATTCCGGGCAGTGTGCCAAGTAACAGGTAATTGTTGGCTGGACTACAAGGTTAGTTTTGTATGCTGCTTTCAGTCTGCAGCAGTGACAGACGTGTGCAAACTGAGGGTTGGATACAGGCCTTCAGGCAGCAGCTGGGACCTTTACAGCTCAGTTAGACTATATAGGCAAAGTCCTTGAAAACCTTCATTTTAAAATGGGGTGGGTGGCTGTTGGAGAACATTAACACCCTCGATTTCAACCTCCCGCCCACTTCTTCATCCTTGATTCTCTGCTGCTTGACAGAGTATTTAAAGAACACACAGTTGGTGGTCCAGGCTGTGCAAAGGGGATTGAAAGACCAGGACAAAAGCTCACCTTCAGGTAGTTTAGCTACTAAATACCCAGCATGACATCAAAAATAAAGTCAGGCCACTGCTGTTTCTTCTGCTAGTTAGGCAGTCGGGCACTAATCTGCACATCAGAACACATCAAGGGGAAACACATTAAGGTTAGTACAAACAAGTTGCTTCAAGTAGAAAATCTGTCTGGATGTGAGTAAAAAAAATCACTGTGAGAACAATTAAACATTGGAGTAGTTTGCCAGGGAAGTGGTAGGATTTCCCTCACTGGAAATATTCGAGACTTGAACCCTGGACAGCCTAACTCGATGGCTCTGCTTCCAGGAGAAGGTTGGCCCAGATGGTCTCCAGAAGTCCTTTCCAACCGAGATTTTTCTGTGATCTACGATAATATTTCTAATCATCGTGTTTCAAAGTTGGGATAACAGAAGAATGTTGTTATTTTGTCTCATGTCAGGCAAATGAGGATTCCAGTGCCTGCGGAAATACTATATTACAAAACAGAAAAGGAAGGAAAAGAAATAGTTGTATTGCACTTGCAGACATTATTGCAGCTGACTGTGGTCAAAACCACTCTGGTAAAGTTGAGCTGAATAGATAACCAGAAGAATATAGGTTTCTGCGAAACATAATTTTAAAAAAAAAAAGTAATAACTTTTTTTTTTTCCCTGCAGAGGACTACTGTAATGCAGTAAATAGGCCAGTGTGATCAATACAGTAGAACAAAGACAATAGACTTGTAGTGGTGTATGTGTATAGGAGAGCAAGGAATTTTTAAAATTAGTGTTATGCTTTTCTATAAAAGTCAAATAAATACTGATGTTTAAATTGCTTTGGAAAAAAGCCAGACTCACTAGTGATTTGACGTTTATCAGTTCTAAGTAGATCATTATTCTGTAAAAGATCCTCAGTTTAGAGCAAAAGGAGATCATAGAATAATAGCATCACAGCATGGTTTGGGTTGAAGGGACCTTTCAAGGTTTAGTCCAATGCCCCTGCAGGGAGCAGGGACATCTGCAACTAGAGCAGGTTGCTCAGAGCCCTGTCCAACCTCACCTGGAATGGTTCCAGGGATGGGACATCAACCACCTCTTTGGGCAACCTGGGCCAGGGTCTCACCACCCTCAGCATAAAAGATTTCTTCCTTCTCTCCAGTCTAAATCTCCCTTTTTTAGTTTAAAACCATCACCCCTTGTTCCACTGCAGCAGGCTCTGCTGAAAAGTGTGTCCCCATCTTTCTGAAGGCCCCTTGAAGTACTAAAGGCCTCAAGAAGGTCTTGTCATGCATCAGTGCAGAGGTAATATACCAGTTAATTACATTTGCTCTCGTAAAGGACAATGAAAAACTCAGTTTTCAGATATTACTTATTACCCAAGTAAGTCTTGTTAATAATTAATTGCTAAGATTCTTGCTTCCTGCTTCATCTTAAGATGCTTGTTGCGATTTATACTCCAATTGGCAGATCCTGTGCCGTTAACCAAACACAGCATGACTCCGTCTATACTGGAATGGGGGAACTGGACGCTGGATGTGCTATTGCCTCAAGCAGGCAATGTCCTTCTCTTGTCTGGGCAAATCCTGAGCTGGAGAGGAGCATGAGGCTAACAGGATTAGAAGGATCAGCAGGTACCTGGCCCACTGACATTGTTGTGAAGGCTTATCGCTGGGTGGCTTTCCCAGGGCAGAAGCTGAGACGAACTTACATGCTAAGCATCTAAACTTAAGAGCAGAAGATCTTGTCAACATTTTGGAATCCATTTACTCCTAGAAGTGCTAAGGATTTTGTAAGATCATCTAGAAAGAAAATGAAGCAAACAAGACAATCATTTATGAGGGAGAGGGGAAAAAATATCAAAAATCCAAACTATTCAGCTTTCCTTTGTGTATCTCCTGAACTCTTGCGGCCTATTTAGTGTGCAAGATGGTCTAGCAAATCCCATTTCCATCACTACATCTGCCTTCTTGGATAAGCTCCCGGTGAGAAGCTCCTCCATGGAAAATGGAGACTTGGAACAGGAAGGCTGTGTTTAAACCATATGCTTCATCTTAATGAATATACTCAAAATAAAAAGCAACCAAAACCATCTGTGCCCACAAGAAGCAAATCCAGATGTCGTGAGGATTTAGTACTCTGATTCGTTAATCGTGCCTGCAGGATCATTCAGCTTCTGCAGCACACGCCTGCTGTACTTGTGAAGGATAGTTCGTAATGCACAAACATCAGTTCCCTTGGGAAGAAACTTTTGGTCCTATTTTTGTTGATCAAATGGAACCAGAATTTCTTACTCCTCAAATACAATTTACTTAATTAAGAAGGGTTAAAAAAAAAAAAAAGACAGGGATAATTTCTAGCTTTTGGTGTCTTCCCTTGCTAATATCTGCTCAAAGTCAGTGGTATGCCTTGAGCCTTCCTCTGTTACCTGAGCTGAAAGCCTTTAGTGCTGCCTCCTGCAAATCCCACACTATAAACTCCTTTCCCCCACTGATGAAGGTTTTACTTTTTTGCCTTTCCCAAGCAGATGTGACTGCCCATTTGAGGCAGGGAATAATCCACTGGATCTCTGACAGATGGATTTGTATCCTGATTTTTTTGCTGAGATAACAGATTGAGCTGTGCCTTCTTGTTGGCTCTTTTGTAGCTGTGTGAGAAGTAAGCAGTGGGAAGTGCAGTAAGCTGTGGGTTTATTCCCCAGTTTCCATGCACCACCTCGGTTTCAAGGTGAGGGAACAAATCAGTGCATCTTGTTTGTCAATGAGGAAGCTTGCTTCAGCAATTAATTTGCGAAGGCCTGTATGCTAGCTGCTTTGACATGAACATCCTAACTAATTAAAATATAGCCTCTAATGGCAGCTGAGCAGGAATGATCACCTCTAGCTGTGTCATTTAGCAGATTTCATAACCTAGTGACTAAGCAGAGAAGGAAATGGTGTTTGAATTCACCAAACATGACTTAGTAAATGCAAGAAGTTCAACATATATTCTTTATTTTCAACTGGTTATGTACAAAGCCCTGTAATTACATGGCCACCAGGACAGGCAAATGGAGTATGCAACAGCTGGAGGTGATTCTCTGCTCTAGGAATCCTTAATTTATAGGAAATAAAATCAAGAATCTCATCTTAAAGATTCTGAATTTAAAATCCCTGTGCAGGTTCTTCATTCTTTTCCCAAATGCCCTTAGTCCTACATCATGTCCTAACAGTCAGTGTTTCCTTCTTAACAATTCCCATTTATATTGGGTTTGCTGCACCTTTTTACTTCCCTTTTCTTCTATATGCAGCATTGGTCCTCCACCCTTCCTAAACCAGATTCCAGCTTCAAAGAGTCACAACACTGACAAAAAAAAAAAAAAAAAAAGCTTAAAAAAGCATTCTTGTTATGTTCCTGACAAGGTCAATATCGGTCCTGCAGTAAAGCCAGAGCGGGAAGGAGAGAAGACCAGGGGAACTCGTCACCATAGGGCTTAAAGAGAAGTATGTCAAAGCTGAAGTAAGGTGTAGTCTCTTGTTCTTGGGAGGTTACTGTGTTCAGAGGATTTCCCTGCTTAAGTCCTCCTGGTATGCAGAGTGTGTTTCCTTTTCCACAGCTACTGTCTAGAGCTGTACTGAAGAGAATCTGCTTATTTGTAATAAAATCTTAGAATCTGTTTTGAAAAAGCAGCCTTGACGTGCAAGTTGGTAACTTGCACCAAGTATGAAGAGCTTGTGCATTTTGTTATAAAGAGGAGAACTTGCTCAGGATTTATTTACAAGGTTTTGTTTGTACTCTGCATGAACTGGGAACCTAAGACAGGCTGGGTATGTGTGTGTATATATATATAATTACTAAATGCAAGTGAAGACCTACAGAAGTCTGTTGTATCACCATTAATGCATTATGTGAATGTTTCATTCCTGGAGAAAAATCATTCAAAAATCTCTCAGATTATGAATCAGACTCAATTCTGTGGACAAAATGGATATTTATGAATGATTTGCAACAAAATGGGGTAAAATGACAAATGTTATTTCTAATTTGGTATGAGCATTCAAATGAACGTTGTTTACATGTTGAATGTCAAGAAAGTATAACTGGGAAGAAAATGAGCAAGGAAGGAAGTCAGCAGAGTCTCCTCCTGCGTTAGGCTGCGCAGGCAGTGGCCTGATTACATTTTGACCCGTGTAACCTTTTAAATACTTTTCTTTCACAGGACCAGTGAAAGATGGAGATAAAAATCATTGTACCACCATGATTTTGCTCCATGTTCTATCTGTTCCATGATTTTGTAATTAAGAATCTGTTAAATTCCACTTGTGGGTTTTCAGTGCTCTCAGAATTAGGGTAGCAGCTAAAGCACAACCAACTCTAATGTTGGTTGTTTTTTTTTAAATCTATTTTATCTCATTATTAATTTTTGCTCTACAGCCAGAACAGATTTGATTCTCTCAGAGTATCTTCTGCAGCTAGATTTTAAGACCTCCTTCTAACCCTTGAAAATAACTGAAAAGTTTAATATTTTTCTGTGTTACTGAGATGGAAAGGATCCAAAATATATTTCAACCAAGAACCTGTTGTGAGAAAAGGGCTGCTTTTATCTTCTGACAAGTCTTCTCTGTACTACTTTCTGCAGCCTGGTTTTGGCTTTCAGACAATAGTGATTAACAGTTTCCTCTAGCAATAGATAATTATTATTTATCCAAGATGGCTTTATTATATTTGCAGCCATCTTTGTCAACAGCAGCTTGTTATCCTGCTTACAGAAATCTTAAAATGGTTGCTTTCCCTTGAGGAAATCTTACAAAGGCATTTTTGATAATTACTTTTCTCTCTCAATGGATTTCCTATGCATTTCAATTAAATGCTCCTGGTGATAACAAGCTGTGCTTCTGAGGCAGCCAAGAAGGTTATGGGAGAGTACCCCCAGGGTGAACCCTGTCAACTGTGAACCTCCTAAAGCAAAGGGCGCAGTCAAGTGCTATTATGCAGTGTGTCAAAGCAACTGGTTCCTTGGCATGTCTTATTTATTTTGTCTAAAGTGCTGGTACACAGGACAAGCAGCCAACAACGCAGCAGAGATTTTATCCATCCCTCCAATGACACATCAGCCCTGTGGTTGTGTTGAGGACCGTGTGTGTTCAGCTAACAGCCACTGGGAGTTGTCCACGATGGCAACCTGTACACCCGTTTGTGTTGAGTGTGGATCTCGTTGTTATGTCTGTGGCACATCAGCATTACAGGATAGTTTCCGCCAGATGGACATAATAAGGATTGTGGAGACAACCTCATCCCTCCATCCCAAAACAGAGTTGGAGGCTGATGAAAAATAAGGCAGTGTAGTTTGCATGGCACGTTTTGGGTACGAGAGCTCCCAGTGCTTTCACTGGCTGCATCGTGCATACAGACTCTGAGTGATGCTCAGGTTCTGGTGAGGTAAGAACCACCTCTCTCCTGATGTCCAGCTGCCCCAAGTGAAGTCACAGAGGCAATGGAGATAGAGCTTCATTCCTGTGTTGGGGAGGAGGTGCTTCTGGTCCTCTTCACTCCTGAATTCCCTTTCTCTGCGGGATGAAGAGCTCCCTCATGTTACACTTTAGGATATATTTCAAAACAGGGCTTTTTGGAACTCTTTGTGAGAGTAAAGGAGAAAAATACCTCAAAGATCAGGATTTCACAGGACAAAAAGTAGGGGAAATAACTTCTTTTGCCTCTGGTGGTATTTTTGTTTTGATAGTATTACTTTATCATTGATTGCTGCAGTGCAGATGTTTCATCAGCGTAAAACCTAACATGGCAAATTTCTTCTCTTAGGTTTTGTTGTTAAACATTATAGAAGTAGAATCCTTTATATCTGTTCCCAACTTTGCTCATGTTTCTCGTGGCATCTTTTTAAGATACAGACTTTTGTCCTTAGAACACAGCATTTCCCTACCTTGAAAGGAAATTGATGGTTTGCTAGCTGATTAGCTAGCATTTGTGAAGTGTTTGGGCATCTTGGGAATCAGGTATCACCCAAGTAAAAAATGTTATCATTAAAAAACCTCTTCAGTTCTCATTTTGTTGTTTTCACCCTAGCTGTAATTAGCCGGGGAGGTTTCCCATTCAGTATGCACCCTCACATCTCTTCTTGGGTATAAAGCTTCTGCAGTTTGGCATATTTTCATCTGCTAAATGACAATACAGAGTAGCAACCTGCTTTATGGCTCATGAATTTTCCACAGTTTCTCTCTCCAGACTCCTGGAGCTGACTTGCATGGTACATGTGACCATACATTATGAAGGGCCTCTCAAGTACATTTGATAAAAGATAAGCTACACTCGGCTGAGGCCAAATTCTCCTCTGAGTAAACACCTTTAAAATGCCCAACAGTAAACAGTTATCTCCTCACCATTGTTTGCTTGCACAGCTCAAAGATGTGCAATGAGCAAACCATAACATCCACTTTTCTGTGAGCAAGTGCCGAGCTCTAAAGAAGAGCCGAACAGCCAAAGACCAGAGCCTGAGTCACATTTGACCTCTATGAGTGCTGTTGATTTAGTATCCTATTCTCATCTGAGACATCTATAGGCTTGTGAAATGCTGGTTTATGGATGCTCTGGGTGGACTTGCTCTCCTCAAGGTGGTTAAACACTTGCTCTGTCACACTTCAGCACAACCAGCACATGCCCAGAGAGCGTGAGCTGATACTGAAATTGCCCTCAATCTGATGAGGCTGTTTAGCAGAAAACTTGATGCTACATATCATCTTGAGTATTTCATATCTGATCAAGTTTAGTGCTGGTTTAAAAAGTTTTTAAGGTGCTACCCTGAAATTGTTAGCCATCCTACAGTCAACCAAGTATTAAACATCCTTAACGCACAACGCACGTAAGCAAAACTTAGTGACATTAAAGCAATTTCACAGCAAGTGACAGATGTACAAGCTGAATGAGAAGTGTTTAAGCCTGAAATGCATAAACTTTGAGTCACTGAGAATCTCCAGCATGTCAGCACAATCTGTAGTCATTGCCACTCATCAACTCCGTGTTAACCATATGAGACACAATGATGTATGGCATGCTGCCCATTCCCAGGCAGACAAATTAGCATGATAAAAACAGCAAAACAGAAGAAAATATCTTAGGAAGTCCCATGTGGTATAAAGCTTCACTGAAATTATTATTCAGAGGCAAAGAAATGTGGATAGAAATTTGGAAATTTGTTCCATACTATCTTACACTGCTGAGATGAGGATCTGCAAAAAGGTGTTTTTACATGTTTCAGGAAGCTGGTTCAAACACTGGACAATATTTACTGAAGTGAAGGCAATTTAGTGCTTGCTTGTGCAGGTCTATCGTTAATTCTGTAATTGTATATTCAATACTGTCCTGTACAGGGCACCAGTAAGAGGCTGACTGAAGCAGAAAGGTACAGCCCTGAAGGCTGAGCCGTATGAATCCTGCTGTGTCTCAGCATGCCTTGTAGAAGAAGGTGCCCTATTTCAAGGATATTTCAGGAGGTTCTTCTCCTGGAAAAATGTTGGGGAATAATTCTAATGGACTAAATCTCATGACACCTAGTGCATGTGTAACATAAGGAAAAACTTCTTTGCTCTGAGGGTGACAGAGCCTTTTCCAGGATGCCCAGGCAGGTTGTGGAGTCTCCTTCTCTGGAGAGATTCCAAACCCACCTGGATGTGATCCTGGGACTCTGCTCTGGGTCAGCCTGCTGGAGCAGAGGGGTTGGGTGAGATGAGTTCCAGAGATCCCTTCCAATCCCCACCATGCTGGGATTCTGCAGTCATGTGATCACTGGTCTCTAAAGTAGCCTCCATGGAAACTTCAAAGGGGTCTAAGTGTGTGGATTTAGAGATGGGGAAAAAAGAGGGTAGGGGAAGACCACAGTACTCTTCATTTTGATGGGCAAAGAAAATCTCTGGGGACGTGGATGCCCAGAGGCCCACCCAGCTTCCCTTGCAGATGGATGCGTTCCCCACTGCCTCAGCA
>VWZY01000533.1:475330-502727 GCA_013399075.1 Chloroceryle aenea
ATTCCAAACCCACCTGGATGTGATCCTGGGACTCTGCTCTGGGTCAGCCTGCTGGGGCAGAGGGGTTGGGTGAGATGAGTTCCAGAGATCCCTTCCAATCCCCACCATGCTGGGATTCTGCAGTCATGTGATCACTGGTCTCTAAAGTAGCCTCCATGGAAACTTCAAAGGGGTCTAAGTGTGTGGATTTAGAGATGGGGAAAAAAGAGGGTAGGGGAAGACCACAGTACTCTTCATTTTGATGGGCAAAGAAAATCTCTGGGGACGTGGATGCCCAGAGGCCCACCCAGCTTCCCTTGCAGATGGATGCGTTCCCCACTGCCTCAGCAACNACCGGGCAGGGAGTCGGGGGCTCAGCGGCGTTTGGGCACACAAGCCGGGCGGGTCCGGAGAGCCACGGTGCCCGGTGGGGCTTCTTAAGCGGCAGAGCTTTAAAAATTCCCCTTGAGTGAGTTACAACGTGCCGAAAAGCAGACGGTAAAAACTTTGAAAGAGTTTTGAAGAGATGAGACCTGAAACTGTCCCTGTGACAATATGGTCCCAATTCCCCAGCACCGGCAGCTGAAGCTTTTCAGGCGACAGGTTTTGGCCAAGGTAGATCGGATCAAGACCATATGGCCCGAGGCTTTGCAAAGCCCACGGAAGGCAGTGAGCGAACTGTGAGGTGGGCATTTGGCGAAACTGTTCAGACTTGGACAAGCGCAATTATTTCTTATCCCGTCAAAATGTTAAGAGAGAGAAAACAAGAATAAATTACTTTAAATATATGCATATTGCTATTGAACTACAAAGGAAAAGTGCAGAATTCGATTTTTTGGGGATTATTTTTGTTATTCGAGTAGCTAAAAGATGAAGTATATCTTGCTCTTGCCTGTTTACCTACTGTCCTTATTGCTAAGGTAGCAGATAAAGTATTTACAAAGCAAATTTTAAGGCAGGAGATTTACAAGCAAAATAAAAGTTTGCATGTGAAAAGGAAGGGATTCCAGTATATTATGTATTTTGGATCTGAAGCCTGTGAGAGTCCTCGCAGCTGCGGACTGGGAGATCAAACAGGATTCAGACCGTGGGGTGACTCCTGGGTGTGCCTGCAGCTGAGTTAGTCCTTTTATTCTGTTGCTTTGGGATTTTTTCTGTGTTTGTTGGGTTTTTTTGTTGTTTTGTTTTGTGGTGTGAAGGGAGTGCACATGTCAAACTGCTCTTCTGTTAGGACTCCTTTGAAATCACAGTGAATTTTTCAAGAGATTCCCATAGTGGAAAAGATGTCCAAATATTAAATGGCTTTCACCCAAGAAGCAATTGTCAGAGCAAAGTGTCCCCTCATTATAGTCGTGAACTCCTGCCCCACTGAGGGTTGTTTAATGTCTTATCAGAACCATGAGGGTGCAATCCCCATGGATTTCCTTTTTGCTTTAACTCTTATCCCCATACTGCAGCCAAAATGATGTTTCTGTAGTTCAGCATTTCAAGTTTTCTGGTCCCTGACTGAGTGGGGGCAGTTGTGAGCACCTGAAAAGGCTGATCTCTAATTACTGAAAATCAAATTTAAAAGAAAGAAAAAAGAGATTCAAGGATCTTATTAGTTTCTTCACAGCTGAGAGAGAGGAAATCATGCAGGTGTTTGCCCTGGACATCATCTAGAATTAGAATGGGGAGCTCGTGCCAGGGGGTTGGGAAATCCATATCTGGACGTGTGTGAAACTGGATTGGCTGTATGTATGTGAGGCTTTCCTGCAGTTCAAAGGGAGGGTGCCTTTGCCTTGGGGAGAGCTGTGCGGCTCTCTGGACATATCTTCTGTTTGCCTATGACATCTTTGCGGAGGCAAGTGATAAAGTGAAATCATTGCAAAAAAAAAGGGAATTAAAACATTGTTCTTATCCCCTGGCTCAATTCTGCCATTCTTGCTGTGAGGATCCCCCACCTCAAACTCTTCCTCTGAAAAATAATTAATGAGGTACTTTGTGCAGAGGCTGCTCATAAGTTAGTGCTTCCCAGAAGGAAAAGGAATCAGAAAGAACATCTTAAATCAAAATAGAGTGCAGTCCAGCCAGTTTGCCAAACCTACTGTGCACATTGTGGCTGGAGTCTGCAAGATTCAGACCTTGCTTATGTGTCTTGTAAGTCTTGGTCTGATGTATTTCCAGAGCAAGTGCCCTGGTGAGCTCTCCTCATTCAAAGAAGATGAAGCTGAATCACTGATTCTGGAATTTGAATAAGCAGCTCATCTTTTACCTGGCTTTGTAAATATTAGGTGGGTTTTACTGGGGTTGGGAGCTTTGGTGCTTTTTTTTTTTTTCCTTTAAAGATTACGTGGGAAGACCTCAGTAAAAAGGGAAGGGAGTTACCTGCTTTTTGTCAGCAGAACTGTCAATCCATAGTGCTTGGATGGGATGGCACTAGTGAGGGCAGTCATGAGACAACCAGCTTTAGGATGCTCAACTGCATCCCCAGCAGCATGGGCAGCAAATTGAGGGAGGGGATTCTGCCCCTCTGCTATGGGGAGAACCCCCTGCAGTGCTGGGTCCAGCTCTGGAGTCCTCAGCTTGGGAGACACATGAACCTGTTGGAGCGGAGTCAGAGGAGGCCACACAATGATTGAAGGGCTGGAACCCCTCTGCTGTGAGGCCAGGCTAGAAAGTTGGTGTTTTTCAGACTCGGTAAGAGAAGGCTCCAGGGAGATGTTGTTGTGGCCTTCCAGTATCTGAACAGGGCCTACAAGAAAGCTGGAGAGGGACTTCTTACAAGGGCTTGTAGTGACAGGACAAGGGCTTCAGACTGGAAGAGGGGAGATTTAGATTAGACATTAGGAAGAAGTTCTTAACTCAGGGTGGTGAGACATTGGCACAGGTTGCCCAGGGAAGCTGTAGATGCTCCATCACTGGATGTGTTCAAGACCAGGTTGGATGGGGCTTTGAGCAACCTGGTCTAGTGGGAAGTGTCCCTGCCTATGGTAGGGGAGTTGGAACCAGATGATCTTTAAGGACCCTTCCAACCCAAACCATTCTGATTCTGTGCTGCCTTGCACATCTTACTCAATGACTGCAGTCAGTGATGCTCTCCAAACTCTGTGTGTTTTGGGTTGCTTACTCATATTGGCACAAATATCAGTAGACTCAAGACAGGAAATCCTGAGTATTACTTCAAGTCAGGGTTTGATCTAGATCATCTCTACTGTTCCCTCCCAAGCAATGCATCGGTAATCAAATATATACTTGCAATCTATGTGTCCTGGTTTCAGCCTTGGACTTTTGCATCTCCCTTTACAGTAGCCTGATGAACACTCGTACCCTCAGCTCACTGCCTTTGCAGCTGAAGTTTGCTGTGATTGCACCTGGCATCCTTTGAGTTGATTCCCACCACACTAACCTCAACCTGCAGCGGAGAGAATTATTTGGGTGGCACATCAGCTCTGGGGGCGGGTGTTAGCCAAAATTGTGTGGGGTAGCATCAAACACTAGTTCCTGATGTGTGGTAGGCTTGCTATGTGGCGGCTGTCACAATGGTATTATTTACTTTCATTTTGCCGTAATGATGATTTAATTTGTCTGAAGCCATATCCCTGTGTTTTAAAGCATTGTAGTTTATTTAGACAATACTTAACCTAAATCTTGATATAATGAATGGAAATGAGGGAGCAAGGGCTAAAAGGATGGATGGAGGTTTTGTCAATAAACTGATGTGGTTTCTTCACTGACGTACACACAAATCTACAGAGTTTCTAATTTCCAATGTCTTTTTGCTCACATTGTTTGAGGAGAACAAAATGAGGGAAAAAATGATATGTAAAATGATGTAAAGAATTATGTAAAAATGTACGTGTAGGTGTCTCTGAGCCAGTGGGAACATGGCCCTCAGCATGGGCACCCGCGGGTAGAGCCTGGAAGACGCTTTGCTCTGTGCTGTTCCGTGTGGGTGAATAAGCGCGAGCCTCGTCAGACCAGTTGGAGGAATGAATCCCGGAGAAAATCCTGTAAGGCATTCTATGCAGAGTCTGTGACTTCCACCTAAACCTTCAGGTTCTTAAGGAAGAAGTGATGCTATTGAGGTAACCAAACTGCAAATGGTTGAGGGCTGTGTGTGCTTGTACATGGAGCAATATACCCCAAAATCAGCCAGTATATTTACCAACCTGGTAACATGCGTTTCCTGCAGCAGATAATGCCCAAGAAGAGAATATACAACATGTAATTTGCACTCTTCTCTGCACGATACATGTGAGGCTGCATTTGACATCGTGAAGGGCAGTGATCATCTTTGTGACACTTGAATCAGGGTCAGGTACTTCACAAACTGCCTGAAGACTTTTTGGGGGTGGCAATGTTTTGCAGAATGATTTTTATACTCAGAAAATCTCTGAGTTATGAAGCTCTCTATATGTATTTGCAAGGCATCACAAAACCTTTTGTCTTTTTCAAGTAGAAATTAGTGAAAATTGATCATTATTGCAGGATGAAATTGTGAATAAGATGTCAAGACTCAATATTCCTTACTCTGACCTGAAAGAAATTAATGTCCTAGTAAAAAATGGAGAAATGAGTCAGTAGGGACTCCTGTGAGTGCTGGGGACAGCTTGTATCCACTGGGAGAAGGTCGGTGGAGGATATTTAGGAAGAGCGGGATCCCATGTAGTGCCAGCAAGGAGGAGTGGGGCAGAAAGCCAGACCACACACTCTGCAGCCTTACTCGTCTTGAATCCTGGCTGATTTCAAAGGTGTCTTCTGTTCTGCATAGCACAAACCTGTTTTTCTAACCATACCTATGGAAAAATATTTTTTTCCATTTATTTAAGACCCTTAAGATATCCAAAATGCACATTATAAGCAGTAAAATGACTTAAAGCCCCATGAAATTAAAAGAACTGTTTATAGTCATTCCTCTAGGTTTTGGACCAAGCCCTTAAAAAGAAGAAAAGACTCATGGCAGAGAGAATCATTCTTCGCAGGGCTTTGATGGGACTGCATGGGGAGTATTCAGGATGCAAGTGGAATAGGTGGTGTTTAAAAAATGGCAGTAATGATTAGGAGAGTGAGCTGGTCATGTGAAAAGACTTTATTAAGAAAATTTATGCTTTCAGTTTGATGAGGCATGGGCTAAACTTGTGATGGGAGGTGTTCATCGCGTGATTTGTCTAATGATATTTAAGGAGTGCACACCCAACAGGGAGCAGTACAGGGCGGTGGTAGGGAGTTGTGGACTGAGGGTGCAATCGTGAAATCAGGGGAAGAAGATGAAAATGCCTGTTAAAACAACTTACTAGCATGCCCTGAGAGACTGTGATGGAGATTTCAAGATTGCTGATAAAGAATTTATGCTTTGGGTCTTTAATATTGAACAAGAAACAACCAAGGAAGCAGATCTCACAGCAGGGAGAAGGTGAGAATGGTCTTGAGAATCTCAGTGATTCTCCACTTCTGCAATCTCAGCAGCAGTAGTAGGGGACCAAGCTCTGCTCTGTCATGTATGGTCTGTTGGGACCAAATGTCTTCATATTTGGAGCCCAGTACCAGTAATTTCGAGAGGTCCATCTTCAAAGAGTTCAACATACAAAAAATTGTACATCTCTGAAGGTTACTTTTTTATTGACCATCTTCAATCTACCCATTTCCATAAACATAAAGCTGTCCAGAGGACAAGGCGTTGTAGTCATTTGCTTTTGATATGTCTGTTTAAATGCAGTTACAAGCACACTTCCCAGACATTCTTTTCAGTTGGCAGTGAAGCTGTTACTTACTTTCTTGTAAGAAATTTCTGCCTAGTCATTTGTTTTGCCTATGAATTTCAGTACGGTACTAATTAAGATGTTGGGTGGTTTTTTTTGCACAGGGATGAAACATTTTAGATGTGTTCTTACAAGATGCAGTGTACTTAGAAAAACAGATAGAGTCTTCCTATGCTGACAAGTTTAGAGACTGAAGAGGAGCTGGGGTTTCTCTTTGCTTAAAAGACAACATAAGGAAATTTATTGTTAGCTTTACAGGAAACTGTCTGAACAAATACAAAATCATGGAATGGTGGGAGTTGGAAGGTATCTCTGCAGATCATCTTGTTCAAACCCCCTGCTCCAGTGGGGTCACCCAGAGCAGGGGCCCAGGGTCACATTGTCCAGGCAGGTTTGGAATCTCTCCAGAGAAGGAGACTCCACAACCTCTCTGGGCAGCCTGGACCAGGCTCTGCCACCCTCACAGGAGAGTTTTTTCTTGCTGTTCACATGGAACCTCCTGGGTTCCAGTTTGTGCATGTTGCCCCTTGTCCTGTTGCTGGACACCACTGAAGAGGGTCTGTCCCCATTCTCTTGACACAGCCCCCTCACCCTCCCACCCTGGCCCTCTAGCTGTTGATCAGCATTGATCAGATCCCCTCTCAATTTTCTCTTCTCTGGGCTAAACAGCCCCAGGGCTTGCTCATCTTTGTAGCATCTCTCCAGTAGTTCCTTGTCTCTCTAGAACTAGGGAGACCAGAACTGGACACAGTACTCCAGGTGTGGCCTCACTAGGGCAGAGTAGAGGGGGAGGAGAACCTCCCTTGACCTGCTGGTCATGCTCTCTTAATGCACCCCAGCAGACCACTGGCCTTTTTGGTCATGAGGGCCCATTGTTGGCTCAAGGTAAAGCTTGTCCCCCAGGACTCTCAGGTTCTTCTCCATGGCGCTGCTTTAATACCATCAGTTTTATGGATATAAATCCCACTGATTTGGAGGCAGGTAACCCAAGTGCCTGGTAACAGCTCTGGAGTAGAGCTCTCATGAGCAGCCAGCTGGTGTCCACATAGCCATGAGCAGGGTTTGCTGGAGGATGGAAGAATAGCTTGGAATTAATTGTGGAAAAGTTGGCCTTTTTTTGGACAGCCACTCAGACTAGATGTTGGATTTTCTGCTTTAAATTGTCGTGTAGTCCTTCTGGTTTTAATTTGGTGTACAACTGCAAGTACAACAGAGTTTTGTGAAAAGTCTGTCTGCACTTACTGCCTTTTACTCTCAGCCTGTTACAAGCTGTGTAGTGCTGTGTTTTGGAAATCCTCTCTTTGGTTTCCTGCAGGTCAGTGTCATAGCATCACCTAGAGCAGGAATGTTGTGTCTCCTTGGACTTAATTAATCTACTTCGTAGCTCTCAGAGGGTGCTTCTCATTTTCACATTCTGAGGTTTATGGTCAAAGCTGATACAATTTCTCTGCATTTCCCAAGATCTGAGGAAGAGGCAGGGAAATCTGTTCTTTTACGAACAAGTATTGAATCCAGAATTCATGATTGTGGGGTACTTTTTAGTAAGTACTATTTAGTCCAATCCAAATAGCCATAAATACCCACAGAATGAAAAAAAAAAAGAAGTTAAATGCATAAAAAATTCCAGTTTCAATGTGGATATGAGATTCTATTCTTCATTATATGCACCTTGCTACGTTTCCAACTTCTTTAAGTCCTTAAGACATGTGATCTTGAAGAAAAATCCTTTTGGCTTTACTTGCTTTCTCAAAAGTTTTAGCTCTCAGAGAGGTTGTTGCTGTTGGAGCCAGTGGCAGATTTTAATCCCATAGTTTTCATAAGTAGTGCCTGTCTGTATTGGAAAGGAGAGACAGCTTCTCTTTGGTTCTTACATTAATTCAGGGGGCCAGGTCCTTTATCCTTGCTTTAGACTGAATGCAAACAAGAAGTGTCTGGGGACATAACGTGATTGAAGGGAAAGGGATTTGCCACCCAACTTGAACAGAATTTACTGTACTTGGTAACTTTCAGATTTCAGCTTTTGCAGGAAATAATCTTCTCTGATCAGTTTCCATTGCTCATATAGGCCCATTTATTAACTTCTTTCAGCAGTACCGTGAGCAATTTTTACAGTTCTGTTCTCTTGCCAGAGGCACAGTCAAGAATTTCCCCGATCAAAACATTTTGTTCTTCAGTTTCTCAATTAAAGGATTGACCCTGGTCACATCCTATTTACCTTCTGTAAATAGCTTGAGGTTTTCATTAACCCAGAGATCTCTCTTACCCATTTTGGGGCAGAGCTTCTTCTGCCAAAGCATCTGGGAAGCTGGGTTGGGCTCCTTGCCCGTTCAGCAGCATCGTCTTGAGCTCCCTTAGACCACAGCTTGCACAAGAACTAACCTTAAAGATGATGGGCTATGTAACGCTTCCTACAGAGCCTGGGTTTGAAAACTGAAAGGTGGTTTCTTTCTGGGAAAAAAAGTCTTTTTCATATAGTACAAATGAAGGGAAACTGCCAGGTGACTGTGGAAGGCAGGTGACATTTTTCATGCTTTTCTGCTGTCTGTGTAGAAGAAAGTAAGTAGAATGGTGAATTCAACACAGCTATCAATGGAAAGAGCTCCTTCTCAATAGAAAAAGTCAGAAATATGCTCACCTTTGCCCAAAAACTCTGTAATTGAGAGGAACACTCTTAAGTGTAGAATCTGTTGTGCTTTTGTACTCTATATTTTCTGAAATCCTGAAGACCAGAGGTTCTTTAATTAGTGCAGCTTGGCCACAAATTATAAGGCAGTCTTTGCATCTGATAGAAATTTTATTGGTATTAAAGGGAGAAAAAGCAAGCTCTAAGATGATTAAAGCAGCTTTGTTGTTGATGCCTTTGGGCAGTAGCAGCTGAAAAGCCGGTGTCTAGATGGGGAAGGATGATATTCAGAAGCAGCATGGTCATGGCTGCTTCTCAAGAGGCTGCTTCCAGGGGCATTTCTTTCTACAGCTTTTTCCTCTGCATATAACAAAACCACTCTTCTCTTTGCACTTAAAAAACAATTAAAAGTGCCTTCAAGTTTTTGAATGTGCACACAAGAGTTCTAGTTGGTTTTGCTGTTAAAGGGCAGTGATGAAATTAGGCCAGTTCTTACATGAAAGCCTGAATAAAGCTTATGGAAATGGCTTTAATTTGGGTGAAGAAAGAGTTCGCTTGTTTGGGGTTTTTGAAAACTTCATCCTGTTTTTTTTAATTAGTCTTACATATGAAAAAAAAAGTTTGCTGCTGATTCTATACTAACGCCAAACTTGATAGCAAAGCCTAAGATTTTGGTGAATTAGTTTCTCTAGATATTTAATTAAGTGATAATTTTTGAAAGCCTAAGCCTTTAATCTTCACACTTCTGTGATAAGATAGTATTTAATACCTCAGACATGAACAGTTGCTTTTATGCTTTGGAGAGTATTAAACCTGTAAGCTTCCTTATTAGGCCATTGTAGTGCTACCAAAGTAAATCAAAGGAACTATTATTATTTAGTTANAGTTGCCTTAGCTAGTAATAGCAGGAAATAAGAAACAAAAGTGAGACTGACTCTTTGAGGTCTTCTGCTTAGATGTTTAAAAACTTAAAAGCAATGTAGTTTTCAAAAATATGTAGATTATTTTTGTATGGTTAAAGTTCTAGGAAAGAAGCAAAGTAAGGGCTGGAGTAGCTGATTTATTTTCTAAACAAGTTTTCTAATCCAAAAATAGTTATTAAAATAACTTTTTGATGTTGTTTGTGATGATCTTGATTCTAAGCCTGTTCTTCTGCCTTGGCCTGAGCAGCATGCTCCCTGAGGAGTGTGCCAGTGCTTCAGAGGTTTTTGTCATGAACATTCATTCAGTGGTGTCGTGAAGTCGCTGTTCAGCGCCAGACCAACCACGTGTCTCTCAGGTTCTCTGCTGATGTGCATAGGGGGGAGGCAGCATGTCAGACATCAGAGTGTGACTGTGGTGGTTGGTACATATTGGCTGTTGCAGGTGCCTAGCCATGTTCTGGGATCTCAGAGGGTGCTGTGCCAACCCTTGAGGTCAGAGCAGCGTGCCTTCCTGTGGGACTGCCTCAAACCGTGTCCGGAACCGCCCTGCTCGATGGGCTGAGATAGCTGCAGTGATGGGCTGCACCAGTGCACAGACTCCAGGGTGGGAAACAGCAGCAGATGTTTCTGGTTTGCTACCTGTTTTATGTGTCTTCCCAGGAGTGAGACATGAGCTCTCCTTCAGAATAAATTCTGCTTTTGAGATTCACACAAAGTAAGCATGTCAGCTGATCTTTGGGTTTTTTGTGATGCATGTCATTGCTTAAACAGTGCCCATGGTGCATCCTCCCTGTTACTGGTTATGGCCAGGTGGCATGCAGAGAAAAGCCACCCACTTCAGTGCCTGCCCTGTTTTGGGACCCTCCACTGACCGACATCACCAGCAGGGTCAAGCCTTTTCAAATGATAGTGGAGAGATCCTTGGTGATGGTGTAAGACAATCAGTTCATAGCTCCCCTCCTTTCAGGGTTCATTCTGTATTGTGCTTCTAAGGTCAGTGCATATTTTGACCGTGGCTCTCCTGCATCACAACAGGCAACATGCAGTAAAGGTCACCTACTCCTGAACTGAATGTTAATTACTGTGCGGGGGACGTGCTGGTCCTCACAAAGAGTGTTCGTGGTACAAACAATGTAAGGCAATCCTTGTTTCTGGTTGTTTACTGTTTAAGCAGGCAAAACACATAAAGAGAAAGCAAAGGTCCAGAGTAACGAAGACATATGGGGCCAGAGAGTGACAGGACTGGGAGAAGCAGCCTGTGCAGGGTTAGCTCCATCTGCTCTGTGCTGGTGTGTCCCAGCCAGGCTATGGTACATGCTAGGAACCAGCCAGAGCATTACGCTCTCGTGATTGCTAAATTCTATCACAGCCAACCTTAGGAAAAAATGTCTGCAGCTTCTTTATGTTATGAAAACATCTGGGATTTCCCACAAAGGTTTATGTTTCTCTGGTCAAGGTAGGGACAGGTTTTTGTGGAGCTCGAAAGCCGGCTCACTCCATGCATATCCTTTTCAAAAGACCCCCTGCTCACTGCCTGGGATGGCTCGTGTGCTGGAGCGATGTCTTCCTGGACTCACTACTGTTTTTCAGTCCTGTGTGCTGCAGATCCCAGCTTAAAACCAGTTGCCCTCGGGCTGTATCTGGAAACTTGCTGCCTGCCAAGGAGCTTTTCCTTACTCTTTTCAGAGATACACGGGCATCGTTCATTGCTTCAGAATTACAAAAGATGCCAGCACCATCCCGCCACTCAGCGTCCAGTGCTCATGCCTATCCTTTTATCTGGCAATCTTCAGCCTCTCTCATCGACCAGCTTAGGAAGCAATTTTGAAAGCTTTATGTGCTGTTTTCCCTCCTCTGCATGAAAACACAGTCGCTGTTTGTGCTGTGATCCTGAGCAGAGCTTTGCCACAATGTAATTAACTGAAGACCTGATACTTGAAGCAGGATTGGGGATGTTAAATACCTTAGGTGAGTGTTGTCTCAAGACTGACTTGCTTTTATTGAACATGATGCAGAGGATCCTTGCATATTTTCACTTGATATTCCATGTATTATAGAGAATTCTAGAGGAAAAGTGAGCTTTCATCATCACTAGACAAAGATTTGATGGCAGGGTCTGGCTCATTTTTTGCTGTGGGGTATATTCTGTAAAGTAATATCATTGTCTGTAATGTAGTCTGACAGACACTTTCCACTGTTTTCAGTTGCAGATGAGGCTTTGCCTGTCTTAGCCATTCAGACTGAAGTTTCCATGCTGAGCATCTGCCCCAAACAGCAATTTTGAGAAAACTGCAGCTAAAATGGAAGAGGTTTTGTTTGTTATTTTTTGTTTGTTTGTTTTGTTTAGTTTTGGGTTTTGAGAATTAACTGGTTTTCCTCTCTTTGGATGCTCTGTTGAGCAGCTCAGGCATATCCTTTGAGGAAAAAGAAGGAGCTGAGGGCTGTAGAGCTGGAATAAGGGTGTGGGAAGGGGTTCTACCGCTGCCAGTGTTTACCTGCTGAACTAAAGCCCATTGTTGCCACCTTTGCCCTCTGTGCAGTTGAGCAAATAGCTGCAAAACCCAGAGCTACCAGCAGCTGTTCACCCCTGTAGACAAAGGTAATGCCACAAAGAAAACACAACTTTTTTTTTAAGGTCCCAGCTTACTGTGTTAGCTGAAAAGGTCCATGGATCTGGAGCACTGACTCACTGCTGATGCTCAAGGGAGACCAGGGTGCAAAGGAAACTTGTTACAGTTTTCTCTTGGCTTCATTCAGTAGGAAGTCCCAGATTTGTTATTTGGATTGTGTTTGGTTTTTTCCCTTCTGAGATTTCCTGTACACCTGCCAAGCTACAAAGTGCTGTGCAGGCATCAATCAGCTGATCTTCCCGCTGAGAGACCGTGATGAGGGTGGGATTTTATTTCATGCAGAAGGAGTTATCACTATTCATTTGGGGCTTGACAAACCCAGTGCTTCATTTTTCAGGGAACTGGTCATTTTAACGTTCTCCCCAGGTTTCTGGAGAGGCTCTGACTGTGCTCTCTCATGCCTGTGGGCACTCAGCTCTTCCGTACATCAGAAAAAGAAGGCATCAGGAGCCATCTGGGAACTTCTCCCAGAAGTGACATATCTTTTGTCCAGCATTACATTTTGTAACAGACACAAGAGAAGGATCTGGCTCTTTGGGATGGTATTTACCTGCCTTAAATATAAATCAAGGTCCTGCTATTTCCAGCTCACCAAACCCCAAACTTCCAGAGACCCAAAATAAATGAGGCAGGACTAATGGGGGATTTAAGAACCTCTCTCTCGATGCTGAAATCAAGGCACCTAGAAAACTTGAATCCTAAATTAATTTACTACTAGATGTGGGATACTTCACCAGTCTGCTACATTGGCCATGTTACATTTTTAGGACACCTACCAAACCCAAGGGAAGCAGTGGGGAGGAAGAGCACACAGAACAAAACTGAGGCCATATTTGCTCTGAAACACACCTGAGATCTGTGACAAAAAAATAACCATTGAAAAAGGTCTGGCCCCATCATCTTGACCGCCTTTAGCTATTGATGATCAGCATTGATAAGATTCCCTTTCATCTGTTTCTTCTTCAGCTAGACAGCCCCAGGGCTCTCAGCCTTTTGTAGTCTCTTCTGGACTCTCTCCAGTATCTCCTTGCCTCTCTTAAACTAGAGAGCCCAGAACTAGACCCAGTACTCCAGAGGTGTATTCACCAGGGCACCGCAGGAGACTATTTGCCTTCTTGGCCATGAGAGCCCGTTGCTGGCTCATGGTTAACTTGTTGTCCACCAGCACCCCCGGTTCCTTCTCCACAGAGCTGTTTTCCAGCAGGTCAACTCCTCACCTGTACTGGTGCAAGGGGTCATTCCTCTCCAGGAGCAGGACCTTACACGTGTCCTTGTAGAATATGAGGTTCTCCTCCACCCAACTCTCCAGTGTGTCCAGGTCAGAAGCTTCTGTAGAAGACTGGAGATTGGCCTTAAGAGCTTGATAGGTTCTGTGATAATTCCTTGGTAGCTGTGGCCAAGTAGTGGTGACAAATCAAAGTGAGGCAGCCTGGTGAGAAGCAGCACTGAGATTTGCTGGAGGAAGAAGTTGGGTTGAAAGTGAATGAAGAAGGAAGGCCCCCATCTGCATGTATCACCAACTTCTCTTATGCATGGAAAAAAAGGTGAAGCTGCTCAGCACATGTCGTACCAGAAAGGGGATGTCTAAAGCTGGTACCAGACTGAGACATACAAGGGAGTTACCAATGTAAACAAACCTATGAAACCAATGGGTTGCTAAGAGTCTAAGATACTATGTGGTAATTTTGAGCGAGAGCTTGTGGTTTGTTGGTTAGTAATCTTGCGACAGGGTTTTTCCTTAGTGTGCTTAAATGTTTAGGCAGCAGGAAGTGTAGTCAACTGAAAAGTTGTGGTGCTCTGTCTTGTAACGCTTGGCATCAACAGGTGTTACTTTTGTGAATATAAACTGAACTCAGACTTGCTTTGGAGGGTGTTCTTACAGCCAGGGCACGCAGGGTGTTGGGGCTGAGTGGTGTAGTGAACACCGTCTGGGGTTTTAGTGGTACTGTCAGCAAAATAGTCATTTTTAAAATAAAATCTGGCCTCGCTGATAGCAGAGGTGTCTGGTGTTCTGCTGTTGGAAGGGACACAGCAATTAGAGAAACAGGGAACTACTGGAGAGATTCCAGCAGAGGCTCTGAAGATGTGGGGGGACTGGACCATCTTTGTGCCGAGGAAAGGCTGAGAGCCCTGGGGCTGTTTAGCTGGAGAAGACTGAGAGGGGATCTGATCAATGCTGATTAATAGCTAGAAGGCCAATGGTGGCAGGAGTCTGGTGCCAGATGCTTGTCGGAGTTGCCCAGTGACAGGACAAGGCACAATGGGCACACACTGGAACCAAGGAGGATCCACCTGAACAGGAGGAAAAAATTCTCTGCTGTGAGGGTGTCAGAGCCTGGCCCAGGTCGCCCAGAGAGGTTGTAGAGTCTCCTCTGGAGAGATTCCAAACCCACCTGGATAATGCAACCCTGGGCCCCTTGCTCTTGGTGAGCCTGCTGGAGCCAGGGTTTTGGACCAGGTGATCTCTGGAGATCCCTTCCAACCCCTACCATGCTGGGATTCTGTGATTTTCTTAGAGACTGAACTAAAAATAAAGATATAGCTGATTTTGAGGCTGCTGTACCAAGTGTCGGGTTGAGTTTCTGTGACCCCTACATATCACAGCATATGCTGAATTGGTGCCAGAAATGTGAGTGTGCAAAGCCTCAGGAGGATGTGAAAGCCCTGTTTCAGATGGGGCCCATCTCCCTTTTCATAGTTTCAGCTTCTTTTGGATGATGGGAATGGAGACATCTGTGAAAACTAATAAGTCCCCTTTCCTTCCAGAATAAGGCTATGAGTTTTCCAGCTGTTGGCTAAGACAGGTTTTCCTGTTGAAATAGCTTTTGTCTGATGTAAGTCTGAAACAATATGGTTATGGTAACTGAAAATATTTCTCTGTCAGTTCTGTCCCCCATTAGTTTTACTTGTAAATCCAAGTATTTCTATTCCTTGTTGCTTCTCGGAGCAGCTGTTTAATTTTTAGAACCTTACGGAGTCTGCCAGTGAAGTGCAAGCTGCTGATGAGATGCAGCGTTGCTTATATTCTGTATTTTCTTTCCCATACTGTGTGGCTAATTTGTTTTTTATCTTCCTGGTGGATTCTCACGATTATAGATGCTCTTGCTTTCCTTCAGAAGTCCTGTGTCATCTTGAATAATGCAACAACAAGCCCATAATATTGATTCATGTGGTTCTTGGTTGCAACCACAATAATATGGACTGGGCCATATATTTGTCAGCTGACACCATTCTATATTCATCAAACATGCCTTGGGATCTTTTTGTAGATGTGGAGAGTTTAAAGATTAGCTTTTTAGGCATCTCTCTGATGTGTAATTATTTTGGACTGAATAATATATTAAACAGAAGAAATGCAATTTATATGGAGTAGACAAGCAGAGAAGAGTGTATGTTTAAAAAAATGAGTTTTCCAGAGCAGTTTTGCAGAAAAAGTAGTTCTACTGCATTTAAAAAACTTGTATTTTTATTTAAATAACTTTGAAAAGCTCCCAAAATGTGTGATGCCTAGCAAAGCATCTTTTGTATTATGTGTTTCTTTACTACAATTCTGTTTTCTTTCCATTTCAAGACGCAGTATTTTTCAAGTCAGAGGAACCCTAGGAAATTAAGAGTTTAAAAATCATGTTGAGTATCTGCTCAATCTTGAAGCCAGGGCTGCATTATCTCCTCTAACTTTCTTCTCATTGCTCTGTACCAGTTGTTCTTGAATGAGATAAAACCCGATGCTTTCCTTTTTTCTCACAGAAGGTTCTTCTGAAGTGTACTAGTCAGATATTTTTAATACATCCAAGCAAAAATTGTCATTTTTAGAACTTCAGTGGGCATTTTAGACTTTCAGCTTGGCTTCACAGGTGTTGAGCACCCACCTGGCATTGCTGGTTGGTATTCAGCAGTTCTGGAGACATGAGAAGTTGCCTCACACCAATGGCAGAAAAAGTAATTTTAAAAAATGCCTTTGAATGTTCAACCATACTTACGGTTCTCTTAGTGACAAAGGTACTTCTAAAAGTGAAATAATTACAGTATAAGAAGCTGACCTTGTTACTGCTTCAAAAGAGGTTTTGGGAAGACTGTAATCTAGGGACTATGGGTCGTGTGACTGTTAGCTGAGGCATGTGTCCCTCAGAGGACCATGCCTGCAAGCAGAACTGGAAACCAGTATGTTAAACCTGAGGCTTGTGTTTTGTTGTCCTGAGCTCTGAAATTCTGAAACATTCAAAGAAAGAGTAATGACTCTCTTTAAACCCAAAGTTTTGGAGCCAGAAGGTTCAACTTGACTGGCTTTGTTTTTGAAGGTTTGGTGCATCTTTGCTAGTCAAGCTCAGCGTAAAGCGGAGACCAGGAGAAGCACTTTTTCAGCACTGTCTCTCCCAGTGGCTGTGGTTTTGCATTGAAGATGATAACAAATCCATCAGTCATATCAGTGGTTTTGTCAATACAGGTTCCAAAAATTCCTGGCTTGTTCTTATTGTATCATCCTTTTCACAGTTCTGCTTTTTGGTTGACCAAGAACTTGCCTGTTTGGATGAAGCTGCTGGTTTTAAGGAAAATCTATGGTGAAACTGTTGGTGAAGCAAGTGCTCAGCAATGCTTGGAAGGGTAAATAGCGAAGAGGTAGTGTCCCAGGGTACAAAAAAGTTTTGCTACTGCATAAGTAGCACGTGGCCTGAGTGGCATCTCATCAGAAGAGATGGTTGTGCTGTATAGTGGAGGTTGTTAGGAGTAATGGTAAGGGGTAGAAAAGTTTCTGAACGTTGTTGTGGATTCAGGAGCTCTTGGGGATCTTTTGAATCCACACTGCATGCTGTTAGGTGGGAGAATATTTTGTGGACACTCAGTGCTCATCCTGCACTTCTTCAGGCTGGTGAATCCCATCAGCCTAAATAAAGATAGAAAATGGATTTATGCTGCTTTCCCTGCATGGGTTTCTCAGAAAGCCACCACTGGAGAATGCAATCATGGCTGGAAATTTAGTTGTAGTCTGTAAATGCAGGCAGCCTTTGGAAGAATTCAGATTTGGATGAGGTTCAAAATGAGCTTTACTCTGTTTGTGGATATTGGACGCTTAAAGGGGCTCATGACAGATTTTTGCAGAGTGGCCCTGCAGAGCCCTGCAGACCATCTCACAGGCTCTCCATCTTGTGCCAAACGCTTAACACATAAAAGCTTCTTTTCTTTTATTCTTACCAGCTCTTGCACATTGTACTTAGGGCTGGTTTTTCTTAGTCTTCTAAATAAAACATTTTACAAAACACACAAAGATAAAAGAATTTAAATTTTGATACGGACAAACAAAACAGAGGACTGTATTCTTCTCCAAACAGAGAGGAGGTATCACCATCCACTTTGATAGGAGCTTAGACTGGATTAATGGGGAGAAGTTATAGAGACCCATGGTAGAAGAACTGAGATTTACAAAACTGGAGCTCCACAACGGATCATACAAAGATAAGAGTGATGAAAGCAAACTGTAAAATGCTCGAATTGTGGTATTACCATAACAGATACAAAACCGGGCCTTGAACATGTTCTGGTAACATGTTGCCACAAGGTATGGTGTATGGGCCTGGCATGTCTGTATGTGGAGGACCTGCTGGAGACCTCAAGGAGTGCAGGGTTACTGTGAACCAGCAGGATACCTCTCACCAAACCCTTTCCAAATATATTCATGGGAACAAATTTCCTCTTCTTAATAATAACCTTCATAGCTGTTTTTTCCACGCTCAGAAGTTCACGTGGTCCTACTGTACAAACACACCACTGGAAGAAGGTGGTTTTGATTTGTTTTTTTCCTTTCAAGTTGTGTTGTGTTGTCACAAGCCCTTCTGAACATTCAAGATAAATGGAAAGGAAATGAGGCAACTTAACTGTTTTTTTGTGTTTGTTTTTGCTGGTTTTTTTTTTGAAAAGGAAAGAGCATTGAAACTTTGAGGCGGAAGAGCTGAATAGCCGAGGAGAATCAAACACACACTTAGTGAGAGAAACAATAGCTGACTGGTGCTTCTTCCTGGGAAGTCTTCTTAGAAATGGAAAAAACAAACACCAGTGTTAACCCTATTGTCTTCTCAGTGATGCTTTTATGAGCACTTGAGGAACTGAAACTCATCCAGGCAGAAGAAGAATAATGTACAACACTTGGCGGGCTGTCAAGTGGCTGGACTGTAACCCCTCTGAGCTTGATTCCACTGTATATAAACGGTTTTTATTGAAACCAGGTCCATGGAGGAAACAAGATGACTTTGAGACTCCACCTGAGGAGTTGTGTGTCCCCACCTTCCTGTCACAGCAAGCGACACCGTAGCTGCACCTGTCTGGGAGTCACAGTCACACTCGCTGGGCATCTGGCATTTCTCTGAATTATGGCTAAAAATAGAAGTCTGAAAAGAAAATAAATAATATTCAACAGTTTGATGGAACAAAGAGTAATTAGACCGTAAACCCCAGTATTTGCACAGGAGTGACTATGAGGCAAGTCCAAGGGCTGGGTCCTGTACTTGGGTTACAACAGCCCCTTGCAGTGCTCCAGGCTGGGGCAGAGAGGCTGAAAACTGCCCAGTGGAAAAAGATCCGGGGTGGCTGGTTAACAGCTAGCTGAAGATGAGCCCAGAATGGGTGCCCAGGTGATTTTTTTCTGAACAGTGTTCTTTTTCCTTTCTTTCCTTGCATTCCTCTAACCTATGACCTTGTGACCTGGGAATATTTATTTCACATCTGGTGGCCTGGATTGCTGGCATTGGCTGGTTGTAGGAAGAGCAGATGTGGTGAATATGAAGGTGGTCCTTCATGTCTGACAATACTGCTGTTCCAGAAAGTTAGGGCTTGTTTTAATTTTTACTTGGTCTCTTTTCAGGATAAAATTTCCAGAATTAATTCCAAATTTGCTAACAGAAGATATGCTTTTATTAGTCAGGTCTATTTGGTTTATCAGTCTTCTGTTTGCTTGTTTTCATTTATTTTCTTTTCACACCCTTTTGCCTCATTTTTTCTACTTCTGCCCATGGATTGTCCCTGAACTAAATTTAGCTGTGGCTTTTGAAGCAGCTGCATTGGTTTTGTGAGGGAAGGGAAGACCTCTGCTCCCTTATGGCCAATTCTGTTTCCATTGCACTCATTTCACAGCTGGAAGAGAGGAGGAGGCTGCATCCTAAGCCAAACTGAGGCTTCTGGGCAGTAGCAGACACATTGGGAGACTCCAGGTAAAGTGTGAGTGAGAAAACCAGACAGTCATTCAGACCAAGATTGTTTTGAAAGGTGAGAGGAAACTCACTCAAGGTCTCAGTTTACAGCTGAGCACCAGTGTGTCTTCCTCCCTTTGTGTCAATACAGACATTTCTGTAGCCCTGAAGGACCCCAGATCTAGGTAGCTAATGCTCTGTTACCACTTCTCAGTCAATGGGCTGAGGACAATAGTATGAGGTTTAACAAGACCAAGTGTAGGGTCCTACACTTTGGCCACAGTAACCCCCTGCAGCTCTACAGACTGGGGGATGAGTGGCTGCAGAGCAGCCTGGCAGAGAGGGAACTGGGAGTACTGGTTGATTGCCAGCTGAACATGAGCCAGCAGTGTGCCCAGGTGGCCTGGAAAGCCAATGGCATCTTGGCCTGTATCAGGAATAGTGTGGCCAGCAGGNTCAGCTTGGAGGAGACTCAGGGGGACCTCATCACTCTCTACAGATGCAGGTCGGGCTCTTCTCCCAGGCAACCAGTGACAGGACGAGAGGTCAGGGCCTGAAGCTGCGCCAGGGGAGGCTTAGGTTGTATCTTAGGAAGCACTTCCTCACGGAAGGGGTGATTAGACACTGGAATGGACTGCCCAGGGAGGTGGTGGAGTCACCATCCCTGCAGGTGTTCAAGGAAAGGTGTTTAGGTGTTTTTTGTTATGGGTATGGTTGGACTTGGTGATCTAAGAGGTCCTTTCCAACCATGAATATTCTGTGATTCTGTGAAAGATTGGATGTGGCGCTTAGAGACATGGTCTAGATGATGTTGTGGTGTTGGGTTACAGGCTGGACTTTACGATCTTGGAGCCTCAGAAATTCTGTGATTCATGGTGTTTCTCAACTAACTTGAAAGATAAAGCTTCTGTGTTGCATTGCAGAGCAGTAGTTTCACCATATGTAATGTTCACGGAAAAAAGAGCCAGTTTTACATGGGGTTTGCTGAACCAACTCATGTCATAATGATACACTTGTTTTCTAAACTCTTAACTTTAATTGATGCTTTTTTTTTCAGGCTGTGGGAAGAAACCTCCTTAGGCACAGGATGAGGTGCCAATGCTTTTTCCTGTCTCTTTGGCAGAATTAAAAATTCAGTGAACGGTGTGGTTTTGCTTTCTGGGAGATATTATCATCCATGGAAAAGTAGAGTAGGGTTTGTTTTTAAAAGAGGAGGCTTTTAGCTGTACAAGTATAGGCTCTTTAATTCCAGAACTAAGAGATGTTTGTCTGCTGATTCATTTTCACAGCTTAAAACCACTAGTCCACGCTGACTGCTATTCTGCAGCTGCGGGGTGTACATATGGATGGAGGATATGATGGAAATATTTTTTTCATTTTGTTTATTACATATGCAAAACAGATGAAGTCGAAGTGAATAATTCAGGCTTTACTAGGACAAACATGCAGGCTATTTGCTGGACTCATGACATTGTACCCTACAGCTTAGAGCTGTAAAACATTTTTGTTTGGTAGGTTGTGACAGCCCTGAACAATATCTGCTGTAGCATCATTATGGCGAACACAGTCCCTGTGGAGTCAGAAGGTGATCGCATTGTATCTCCATGCTTTGTAACAACAAAATACATAGATCATAGAATCGTTTTGATTAGAAGAGACTTTTAAGATCTTCCAAGTCCAACTGTTAACCCAGCACTGCCAGGTCACCACTAAACCATGTCCTTCAGCACCACATCTCCACAGCTTTTCAATCCCTCTGGGGATGAGGATGCCAAGAATACATTGTCCTGATTTAAAGGGTGATGTAGCATTGGTTTACATTTTCAGGAAACTGTTTAATGTTCCCAAGCAACATTCCTGTGCGACCTACCGTGATGTGTAACATGATGCTGAGATCTGGATTGGATAAAGCTGGTTTAGATGTTCTTCATGTCTGTTTCCCCATTAGCAGCTCAGCTGTTGTCTCAAGGAGTTGGAAAAAAAAAAAACAAAGTTGAAATGCATTGACCTTCACCAAATTAACTTAATACAGAGCATAGTTCAGCTGCCTGTGGCCCCCAGGAACTACAGTGGGTTCATCTGTTTCATTAAATCACTTGTTCTTCTGGTGCTGTGAAATAAGCTTATAAATAAAGGGTTGTCAGACCTTATTCTTCTTGGATTTGACCATGAATAATTGTTTTTAGACAGAGCATTGCTGCTTCTAACCCCATTACCAATAAAGGATAAATTTCAGCAGTCTTAAGGATAAGTTTATCTGACACCATGTTAATCAAATCCTTGGCTCGCATTGGGCTTGTTTCTGCTTGATTAACCACAAGTTTGGCCTTTGTGTAATTTGTGATTATTAGGATTTTTTTTAATCTGACAGAAGGAGAAAACAGTGTGCCAGGGCTTGCAGGAGTCCATGAAGCACACATGCTGAAGGAGTAGATGTACCTGATGGAGGCAACTTCTCCATTTCAAGTGAGCAGGAGATCTGTGCCTATTGCATTGCAGTCACCGATTGATGCTACAAAACCTTTTCCTGGGCATTTCCACTTTAACAGCACCTGGGCTCAAATAAAATACCCTGCCGACATGTTGTGCTGTCAGAGGGAATTGCATCACTCTTGTGAAGGATGCAGCATGGAAATCACATGAGTGCAATTGAGAGATCCTCCAGAGAGTTTCAGGTTATAGCAGATGCTTGTGAAGGCATGGAAGATGTGCCAGGTCCTGAACTTTGGTTGCAGCAACCCCTGCAATGCTTCAGACTGGGGCAGAGTGCCTGGAAGCTGCCCAGCAGAAAAGGACTTGGGTGGGGGTGTTGGTCAGTGGCTGGCTGAAGATGGGCCAGTGTGTGCCCAGGTGCTAAGAAGGACACCAGCACCCTGGCTTGGATCAGCATTAGTGTGGCCAGCAGGACTAGGGCAGGGATCATCCCCCTGGAGTCGGCACTGGTGAGGACACACCTTGAATCCTGGATTCAGTTTTCGGCCTCTGACTCTAAAATGGACACTGAGGAGCTGGAGTGTGGCCAGAGAAGAACAGCAAAGCTGGGGAAGGGTCTAGAGCCCAAGTCTTGTGAGGAGTGGCTGAGGAACTGGGGTTGTTCAGCCTGGAGAAAAGAAGACTCAGGGGAAGCCTTCTCGCTCACAACAGCTCCCTGACAGGAGTTTGGAGCGGGGTGGGGTCAATCTCTTCTTCCAAGGAACAAGTGATAGGACTAGAGGAAATGGCCTTAGGTTTCACCAGGAGAGGTTTAGGCTGGACATGAAGAACAATGTCTTCCCTGGAAGGGTTGTGAAGGCCTGGCCCAGGTTGCCCAGGGCAGTGGTGGAGTCCCCATCTCTGGGGCGTGGTGCTGAGGGCCACAGTTCAGTGGTTATCTGACAGTGCTGAGTTAACAGTTGGACTCGATGATCTTGAAGGTCTTTTCCAAGCAAAATGATTCTGCGATTCTAAGATGTGCTGTTAGGATAATGGTGGTTAACCATAGGTTAGAGATAGTCCTTCTCTGTTTCCTGAGAAAAAAATTTCTTGAGCCTGGTCTGGGAGAGAAGGGGAAGGGAAACCTGGCTCTAGGAATCAGTTTCAGAGTTGTCCCAAGAGACAGTCTGTGTTTAAGCAGGGTTTGTACTCTATATTTTGCTCTGTATTTTTTAATAATGAGACAGTATTCAAAATTATTCAAAAATATCAGGATCTACAGTTAATTCACAAGCTACTCTTAAGAAAACAAGCCTTTTCGTAGAGTGTATGAGGTCTATCTCTCTCAGGTCTGTCTAATCCCTTTGAAATATGAGATGCTCATGAAGTTGCCTGAGAAAAACATTGCAGGTTTATAAACCTATTGAAATCTCTGCGGATAATTTTGCAGCTCAATGTAAATGCAGCCTCATTTGGTGGAGCACTTAAGAGCTAAATACTCCAGTAAAGTTGTGGAAAGGGAACTCTGCGAGGCTGGAACGGAGCCTGTTATTTTTGGCTCCTCCTTTGCCATGGATCAAGTTTACATGAACTTATAAACGTGTTTGTTTAGCTTGCTTGGAGAGAGGTGCTTCGCTTCTGGTGGAGCACATATTTCACACCCAGGGCCTCTTCTGGCAAATTTGCTGAGAAATCTGATTTTTCACATGACAGCATTGACTTTCCCACTTGCCCTACCAAGAAAATGGGCTAAGCACCAAAGGAGATGGTGAGATTTAGGGAGAGGATGATCTGAGGTGTGATGGGCATTATTCTCTCCTATGCGCTGAGTTTTGGGTGACTCACTGGGATTTTACCAGTGTAACTCAGTGTCCACGTTGCAGACGCATAATCTGAGCGTGTGTGCGTGGTGGTGTAGTTACGGCATTTAAAGTTTTTAATGGGAGTTATCTCCATTAATACAAAACAAGGTTGAGAGTAAATCATTGGTTTCAGTATTTTCTGGGGTTCAAACCACCCGTTTCAGTGGGTCTGTGTGGGGGAGAGGGGTGTCTCCACCCAAGAGCTTGCTGTTTGTGCTGAGTGCAAACAAACCTGCGGAGAGGTGATTCAGCCAGTTCAGAACATGGGATTTGGGGCTGTCAGGCCTTTGTTTCCTAACAGGATTAAGTCATGACTCATGAATAATCAAAATAGTCTTTCTATAAATAAAGATCAAATTGAGATATGCTTTCAACAACTAACAGAGTATTTTACATTGCCTCCCTGGACATGCAGGCTAAAGCACTTGGATTTAAACAGTTTCTGGATGGTACTGTAAGTGCTGATCAAGAAAAGACTGTAGGAAAGAGAATCCCTGGTGATTCTTGCTGCCCTATTATGTATCCCAGAGGACTGGAATGTGGTGGGCAATGTTAGAGAGGATATGCCAAAGAGAATTGCTTTTAGGGACTGTCTGGTGACCTGATGCATTTAGTGATAATGATGTTTGAAATGAACGTGTGAATTCCATAAGAGCAGCTTTTATGCATGGCATTGCAGGAGAAGCAGCAGAGGCTGTTTCTTTCCCTTCACAGTCATTATCCAGTATGTTTCAGAGCTGGCAATACTGACATACAGCTTTGCTGATTCACAGGGCTCAGGTAGAGCATCTACAGTTTTATCTTGGACTTGGGATGAAGTTGACCTGTGAGCCAAATCACCGAATCCCAGCGTGGTGGGGGTTGGAAATGACCTCCAGAGATCATTTCATCCAACTCCCCTGCTCCTGCAGGGTCACCCAGAGCAGAGGGCTAGGGTTTGCAATGTCCACCCAGGTTTGGAATCTCTCCAGAGAAGGAGACTCCACAACCTCTCTGGGCAGTCTGGGCCAGGCTCTGCCACCCTCACAGCAAAGAAGTTTTTTTCCTGTTCAGATGGAACCTCCTGGGTTACAGTTTGTGCCCATTGCCATTGTTGCTGGGCACCACTGAAAAGAGTCACTGCTTCTGGCTGGTGAAACACCACATGAGTATGATCAAATGATCTTTTCCTATTCAGTTCTGATGGCTTTGCTCATGGTCTCATGGCAGATATATGAGGACGAAGTCATTAGGTCCTGTTCTGTCCCAGTACTTCACACTTGTTTGAAGTGCTGTGTGTCCTGGCATTCAGCATGCACAATGCTTACTGTTCCTTTGAGGCTTTATTTTGCCCAGGATTTGATTTGATAGGGCAAATCATCTACTGTTTTTACAGTTCATCTCCCTTGGGGCACCCAGTGTATTTTTTAAGAGGTTTAAAAGGTTTAAGAAGATAAATCCCCCAAAGAATCCTCCAAATAGATTTGTATCACTGATCATGGTGTTTTTTAAGTCTCCTTCAAAAGGTGCTGAGTCTGAGCAATTGTGCTATGATGAGGAAGGGTCTTGGTCATTTTTCTTGGTCATTTTACTACCAAACACCAGAAATTAAGTGGAATAACTTTTAAGGCGAGTCCTTACCTCTTTTTCTTCCTAACTTCCAAATGGATGAAGCCCAGTGAGTGTGAGCAACCCCTCTCTTGTATGCCAGCCTAGGAGTCATTGTTTTCTGTTGAATTTTCCTGACCTGCATCGGTACTGGCCACTTGGCAGTACGTTGTTGAGAGCAGAGAAGCATGACAGGGTGAGCTAGCCAGGGTGAGCACAGACATGGCACCAGGCTGAAAGCCAGCAGCTAGATCAGCAGGATTTCTGTTCATGAGAGAACTTGCCAAAGCGTGCCCTTATTTAAGGTTGTGTGTTGGTTTGTTTCAGAAGTACTGAAAATAAAAAGACAGGTATTTGAGGACGTAGAATCACAGAATGGTCAGGGTTGGTAGGGACCTTAAAGATCATCTGGTTCCAACTCCCCCACGATGGGCAGGGACATCTCCCACTAGACCAGGTTGCTCAAAGCCCCATCCAACCTGGTTTTGAACACATGCAGTGACAAAGCATGCACAGCTTCCCTGGGCAACTTGTGCCACTGTCTCACCACCCTCACAGTGAAGAACTTCTTCCTAATGTCCAATTTAAATCTCCCCTCTTCCAGTTTGAAGCCATTACTCCTTGTCCTGTCACTACAAGCCCTTCTAAGAAGTCCCTCCCCAGCTTTCCTGTAGGCCCCCTTCAGATACTGGAAGGCCACAAGAAGGTCTTCCCAGAGCCTTCTCTTCTCCAGGCTGAACAACCCCAACTCTCTCAGCGTGGCCTCACAGTGGAGGAGTTCCAACCCTTTGATCATTGTGTGGCCTTCACTGACTCTGCTCCAACAGGTCCATGTCTCTTATGTGCTGGGGGCTCCAGACGTTGATTCAGTGCTCTAGGTGGGATCTCATGAGAGTGGAGCAGACATGCTGTGAATCTGATGACTTGGAGTTACCTACAAGTGTCCAGCATGGGTGACACACAGTTAAGAAGCTTCAAGGCTGTGGAGAAGCAAGAATAAATAAGTTTGGAGGAGCATTTCTGATTTCGGTCGGGGCAACTGGCAGATGTTTCTTGTTTCTGAGTGCAATGACATTTGGGTTTAGTCTCAAAAACATGTATCGTAACTTAGGGTAAACTTTTGTGATCCAATGTGAGCATGGTTCTGCAGAATGAGAGATGCATCATGAAGTATTAGCAAAGTTTATTCTGGAGCAGGCTCTAAACCCTCAGCAAAGCGGGAACAGATCCTCACCACATTAATTGGACAGAAATCCATCCACCTCCGTCACTGTCGTCTTTTCCTGTTGCTAATTTTGGTTGCATGCAGGCTTTTGCTAGAGATGATCAAACTACATATTCTCCTTGGATAAACATCCTAGCTGCTGGCTTTAATATCACATTGATATGGGCTGGAGCTGCGCCATTGCCAGACCAACCAAGTGGGAAAGTTGGTCTTGCTCCATGTAAACAGCTTTGACTAAGCAAGCCACACTAAATTTGGAAAAGAATTAGGGGAACTAATTTTTCAACTGCCCTGGAGTACTTTATCTCCAGTTTCCCCATGTTATCATTTCATGGGAAGAGTTTCTATTGCTCATGACTGTTTCCATCATGTTTATTTTCAGAGCACATAATTTTATTTTCTGTGAACCAAAAGAGTTTAAAGATCCATCAATGAACAATTGATTAAGGGTCCATCCACTTCCCACCCATAGGCAGCATTGCAATTCCTGTTGAGCTGAGCAGTGCAAGGCCGGGTCCTCAGTGGTGCCACTAAAATTCTCATCAGAAAAGCTTTTCTTCTACTTTTAGAAGGGGTGGTATTTTTAATACAAAGGTCTTTTGCAACAATTAGTGCAAGGACAACAGCCTGAAACATTTGCTTCTCAATTCATGTTTTGTTTGATTTATAGTCTGCACATAAAAAGTTACATTGATGCTGTATTTATCGCCTCTACATGTAATAAATTGCATAGTTCCTTTCTCTTTGGTCATCACACTTTGAGCTGATCTAAGAAATGTTGCCAGTGTAGAATTATGCTTTTGAGCCAGATTAGCTATCATTGAAAGACTTTGCCAAAATTATAGGTATTTCCTGTGATTGTTGGGGGGGTTCTTCCCAACACCAGAATTTTTGTCCTTTGTCCCATTTCCTCTACAAATTTTTACTGCAGGATGCAGGCAGCAGGCAAGTGAGGTCCAGTGTCCCAGAGCCCTCTGTAACAAATTAAGAGGCTACTACAAGCTGGAAAAGAAAAAAGCTACGGTGGAAAATAAGGGGCAAACCCTGAGCAGGAAACTCCACCGGGGCTAGGGCCAACAACATTCTACTGCTGGCTGGGACCAGAAGGAAAAAAACAAAACTATAAAGAAGGTTTTGGGAAGCTTTGTCCTTATTTGGAGAATTAAGTTTATGGCTGTGCCCAGAGCAGGCTAGTTTTTAAAAGGCTGTCAGATGGGCAGGGATTTTCTGCTTCAGC
>VWZY01000533.1:520568-550871 GCA_013399075.1 Chloroceryle aenea
CCTAGATTTTGCCTCGATGAAGGGTTTTTTTAGGTTGATAGGGAGGAGCTGCTGACTGTTCACTGTTAGCTCCAGAGACCCCTTTCTTCTCAAGCATCTGATGAGGTTGGACCTTCATCAGTACAGGACTTTATATAATACTTAGATTTACAAACTTCTTAGGTTTTTAAAGAAGCTGTGCTTGAGTTGAGCAGAGTATGGAAGGAAGCGGCTTAATTTTTTCCTCCAATTTCCTAAACCACTACTCCCAGTTTAAATGTGGGCTGCAGCATGCAATTTGTAAGTTTGCCTTTATCTATGTGATCCCTCCACTTGCATCCACAGCTTGGACTTATCCCTCTCCATGCTCTTTGGCTTAGGGCAATGGTAAGAACTGAGCATCTCAAGTTTTGGAGGAAATTTGGTGTTGAAATGGCCACCAAATCCCCAAGAGAGAAGCACTCTGAGTCCCAGAGTGGCAGTAAACAGGGAATTGCTCAAAATATTCCCAGCACTCTAGTATTTACCATTCTCTGCTTTTTAATCCTTTATGTTTGTACGCCCCAAAAATCAGACTGAAGGTTCTTCTGAAGGGTTATTTAATTTTGTATCATTTTAGGAGGTCCTCTTTCTTTCTAGATGATGTTACCAGCTATTGTGTTTCACTTAGTATTTGCTGTTAAAAGTGAAGAAGCCTGACCCCTTGGTGCTGGGATATAGAGGGAAGTCAGTGCAATGAGAAGGAAAATACAACCGTCAGATTCTGGGAGACATGGAGTTTCACTTTGTGATTTTATTTTCTTTAATCTGGTTTGATTTCACATCCTTATCTTGATAATCACCCTCAAGACACAGGAAGCTAAGGGGCTTTCAAAACCATATCCTGTCATCTCAAATTTCACCAAAAATAACAAACAAAAAAATATATATATAAATAAACACTTTAAGGAAGTACAATAAAGAAATACATTAGACAAGAGTGAAATACAAAATGTACTTTTAAGCTCATGATTAAAACCTCATTAATTTTAAGCTCATTCTGTCACAATCTGACTATGTCAAGACAACTAGGATGGTGTCAGGTTTTTTTCACTATCTCTGGCTTTAAAGGTTGCCGTTAGCTGTGTCCACACTTCCTTTTTCAACTCTAATTTTAGATGGGAGGTGCTTTTCTCATAATTATTACTAGCTTTCCTATGCTATGTGTATATGATACATGTAAGGCTTACTAGCTCTTGAACTATAATTCAGAATAATTACTGAAGCATTGAGAAAGTTTGAGAAGATGACATTAAATACTTAAGCTGAAGGATATATATCCCCATATACAATACGAAGCAGCTGCCGTGAGTCCAAAAAGGACTTTGGAGATATTTCTGAGTCTTCACATTGCAAACATGGTGGCTTTTCTTCTCCAGAGAGGGCAGCTGAAGAGAAGAGTTTTCCTGTTGCCTTCATCAGAAAATGTGCAGAAGGACCAATTAAAGTAGAACTGAGGAGAAAATTGAGCTTTTTTTGACATTAAAAGAAAAATGTCCTTCTTCACAGGTTTGAAAGCAAGACCTTTCTGAAGGTTTTGCCTGCTAATTTGGAGTAGGAAAAGGTACGAATTGAGACAGAGTGTTCAGCCTTTCGCCTGCCCAGCTCAAACCTGGGACTTGGTGTCTCACTGTAGCAGCTGCACTTTGGTTAATTAAATCACTTTATGGTTAATAAGATCAGGTCTCCAGTGATCCACATGAGTGGTCAAAACCATGTCTGGTCTTTCATCAGACAGATATCTCAGGTCCACATGGACTTCTCAAAACTCGTGTGTGACCTTCCAGAGAAATATTAGTGCTGCCATAATGATCAAAACCATTTCACTCTAAATATCTGTGGTGAGGCTTATGGGATGCTACAAAACTTACTAAATAGTTTAGGGCACAATTCAGTTTTTTTTTGTACAATTTAGAATATTTTGCTTGAAATAAGACTATTTTTCCTCTTTCTGGGACATTTTGACTCTACAGCATCAGTTCTTTGAATCAGCTTTTGCTTTTCCAGGAAGCCTGCTTGCCTACACTCTCATTAGGATTTTCTGTCTGTAGGAGGGACATTTGTTCTGAAACACCAAGATGATTAATGTGCTAAAATCCTCACTGTGATCACAGCTTCCTGCCTCTCTCAACTCCATGCCTTGGGCTGATTCTCCTTTTCTTATATATCACCAAACGTGGGGTGGTGCAGAAGAGCCACTGCCTTGTGCCCACCACAGGAGACTATTTTAGAATCTGTGAAGATGCTCATTTGTGTAGGTGTTCAGTTGTTTTCAGACTCCAGCTGCAACACTGAGCAGCAGAAAAATTCTCACCTGCACCAAGAATATGGTAGCTGGTTTGGAAAGCACTTGGAAATTGTCAGCGATATATGATATTGTGGTTCTTTGTGTGTGTTTAGATGGTGCACTCGTGTTTTAGATGATAAAACATAGAACTGCTGGTCCTTGTAATGTGTCTAATGCTGCTTGAAACAGCTTTAATACATGCATCACATCCTGCAAAGCAAATAGTTAAACGCACTGAGTGTTGGTTTGATGTCTCGGAGGGAACTTGTGCTGCAAAGCTTTATTTGCTATAAATACAGAGCATTATTGCAGGGTTGTGTCCTGTTTGGAAATGACCTCATCTAGCTTCTGTTAGTGGTTAGCAGCTTCATACCACATGGTCTATGAATAATATGATAATACATTGCTCTCAGGAAAACATCAGAGCTGTGAGGTTGATACTTCTCACAGCCAGGGTATTATACTTTGTTCTTGATCTGGATAATAATATGACAAGACTCTGTAAAAGTAAATGATGGGTCCTTGTATTCAGATGATGATTTCCAGAGGTGATGTAGCTGTGTTACAAGCCTTGGGCAAACTCGCTTCTTGTGAGGTCCAGTTCCCAAGCTCTCCTCATCTCCCCAGGTTCAAGCAGATGGATTCACTCTCATTTTCTTACCTGCCATCCCTTCTGGCTTGGGACCATTTGCTTATTTTTTGGAGACAGAAATTTTCAGAACCTTCTTTTTTTTGGAGCTGATGGCCATGGCCTTTCTTACCAACTTTCTGTAATATCTGACAAGCAACAGCTCTTAAAATGTGCTGGGAACTCAGGAGGTTGCTTTTTGCTATATGATAACACGATGGTTGGGTGATCTTGCCCTTTTTTAGCCATTCTCTGTGTCCTGCCTGTAATCCTCTATGTGATGATATTACTCATATACCCCACAGTAGAAAGTTGCTCATCCTTAAACAGAAACTGCATGACACTCATCACCACAGTCCCTCCCCACAGCAAATAAATCCCCGCCAGGTATTACCAGAAATGCTAGCAAAAAATCCTATCGCAGGAGATCTGTGCTACAAAGGTCACTCTTGGGAAGGGAAATGATTCTTCATCATGCTCATTTATTTTTATTTGATAAGCAGCCCCTAATTATTGTGTTGGGAGCCTGGCAGAATGGTTCCTCAGCTGCAGGAATGTATCTTATTCCCAGATGTTGTCCTGCTGCCTTCACCCCAAATCCTTTGGCAGCTGGCAGCATGCAGGAGCTTTCTTCGACGTACCAGTACAAGAGATGGAAATGTCCTGTGTATTTAAATGGTTAAGACACCAGAAGTTTTTTTAAAATGACAGCCTTTTCTTTCAGCAGCCTCCCTCTGGTTTGGGGTTCTGTATTTTCTTTTTTTTTTTTTTTACCAGCTTTTGTTTTAAAAGAACTAAAGTTTTCTAAAAATCAATTAGACTTTTTCATTTTTTTTTTAATTGAAGACCATGTGTAAAGGAAAGCAGAAGAAAAACACCAATCTAACTATATTTGAAAGAAACAACCACCAAGGTGAGAGGAGGATGACTTGGAAGGATAAAAAATTGGGAAAAATATAATTTGCATTTCTTAGCATGATATCATGTTTCATGATTAGCAGTGGTAGAAGTGGAAATAGTAGCAGTGTCCAGTGGAAATAGTAAGTGGTGGAAGAACCATCTTCTGAGACTGCTAAAACCAAAGATAAGACATTAAAAATCCAAATATTTTTAATCTTTATTCACCTCATACTATCTGTAGCATCACAAGAAGGAAGGCTGTTCACCAATATCTGTACAGAGATTTTTCTCATCCCAGGAAAATTCTATATGGGATGATCAAGAAGGAGCTCCAAAATAGATGTTTTGGCAGTGCCTTCACCTGAGCCAGCTTTCCACCAAACGGATGAGGAAGAAAGGAAATATTACTGTGAGACCACACCAAATTCAATGCAGTTTCTTCTAATTTATCATATTCTAGAAGTTATAGTAAGTGACAAACATTCTCTCCATCACTGAAAGGCCACCAAACTCAATGCCCCAGTTATCTTCATTTCCTTCCAGTGACTGTCATCCTGCCTTCCCCGCTCTTTAACCAAGGTCAGCCTGTGGTTTTTGAAGATTTGAGGAGGTATTCATGGGCCCTCCTGTCTTGTAGGAGGGAACTAAAAAGCGTATCAGGTTCTTAGCAACTTGAGTTTGGACCAAAGCTGCAGTTATGGAGGGTGGTGGGCAAGACCCAGGCAAGGCTACCTCCTTACCTGTGGGCCTTTCCAGGATCATTCCTTATAAATACAGCCATCGCTGGATGACAGATTGCTTTAATATCAATTACAGTTACCTGCAGGAAGAACTGAGGGACTGTATGGAAAATAATATTCAGTGAATGCAATATCTTTCACCTGTAGGGCTATGGTGCCTATGCAGGCAGCTCTCCAGCTCTGGAACGTATCTTTAGATGTAAGTGCTGCAGGGAACAGATGAACCTGAGGTAGATTCCTTATGAGTGTTGGTAGTCATATGATCGGCAATATGTTGAAATCAGCATTTCTTTAATTAAAATCCGTGCTGTGTGAGCTCAGACTTCTGGATTCTGTTTTAACACTTGTTCATCTATGTCTTTGGGCCTCAGCCTTTTGTGAAATGTCAGCCAAAAAGCTTCGATTACTCTCAGTGGTTTAGCTCACTTTGGTAAAACACTTTGTCAATATATTGCTTTGCTTTTATTAACCATAAAAATAACAAATTTATTGTAAGAAAAGCCCAGATGGGAGAAGAACATTGACTGGCTTGCAATAGGGGCACTCAGTCTGTTTTGAAAAATGACACACTCGGTTTTTACACATCATAAAACATCCTGACTGCAGTTCCTTGGCTCTCACAACAGTTCCATGCAGTAATGCTGCTGCTGCTGCTGACTCCAAAAATCAGTGAGTCCCAGCGTGCAGAATTAGCCAAGACGCAGCTGGGAGCTGTGACCTGAACCGCTGGTGTCTCCGTAGAGCAAACCACCCTCCCAGTTCTTGGAGGTGGAAAATTCTCTCTGTCTGGATATCATGTCTGACCAGAGCCCCACTGGGGGCTGGAGAAACGTTTCCCTGCTCTTCCCAAACACAGACTTTTCCATGCAGGCTCAGGAATGAGCTGTGCTGTTACTTAGATGGAGACTCGACTTGTCGCTGTTGCATTTGTTAAGGTGGTAGAGGATATCTTCAAAGACTTACTGGCATTCCTGGTGGTTGATGACCATTTTAGCCTCTTTTGTGCTGCAATAATGAGTTTGAGTAGCTTCATTAATGACAGTTGTTGCGGGAGGGGCACACGGCTGAAACTGGATATTGGAATACTCGCTTTTTAACAGCTAGCGTGGCAGAGTAGGATATGTCATGTTAAAGAGTCATCTTCCTTTGATGGTAATTAAGAAACATCATCATCTAAGCAATTAAACATCATCTGGTTTGGAGTTTTCTGCTGCAGAGCACAGCAGGAGGCCCAGTGCAGCAGTCTGCAGTACATATAAATATGAAATGTGCACTGGGATGTTTGCATACAGATTTCCTGTTATCTGAGTTTGATACAAATCCACACATTTAGCCAGAGGCAGCAAGGACTGTGGCTCTCATCCTCTCTGGTAATGACTCCTATTTATAAAAGTTCTTGCACAGAGGTCTTCAGTGTTTTGACTGATGTAAGATCAGCTGATTTAGAGATACAGATGGGACCAAATTCACTGGGGCAATTAATTTCTGCTGCTGTCTTTAGACACATACAAGACGAGTTAGCGAGTCAGAAACAATGTTGAGATCTCCTTTCCTGAGGGGCTTTTAAAGGAGGTGCCAGTGACACGCCCATCTTCAGACAAAGGTGCAGCTGTCCTTCCGTGGGTAGGGGAGCATGTAGGATCTCGGGACTAAAGAATTCCTCATTACTTACCCATACAATCAAACGTTCATCTGCCAAGTGACAGAGAAGGAGCCACAGTTTGGAGACTGAAGGTCCCACAGCAGCAGAAGCATCACATGCAGATGAAATGAGGAACAGTACCATTGAAGGTAACAGTTCTGCACCAGGTGGAAGTGCACTCAGGGGGTGTCAAGTAGCCTGGTCCTCTCTGTATCATTTTGATAAGGGTTGAGATTTTATTTTTTTTAAGAGCTATATAAACTGTTTGTACTCTGCAAGGAAACTCATTCCTACAGCTCCCTGCAGTACTGAATAAACTCAGCCATGGTTTTGAAAGATGGGCAAATTTGGGGGCATTTATAAAGTCATGGTGTTCCCAGATGTCCTTCTGTCTTTTCAAAAGGAGCTTTGTAGCAGTTATTCTGTTATAAAAGAATTAGAATCTATGATTAGCTATATCTGTTGTTAAAATTAGGCTCCACACTTGGATATGCAAAGATAGAATCTCAAGGTGGGTTTTCTTATTTTTAAGTTAAACAGGACAAACAGAATTTTCATTTTCTCTCCACAAATAATCTGATGTTATATTCACGAACAGCTGGAGAAGCTGCTGGGGTAACTTTCCAAGTGCAGACCAGCCTGGAATAATTTTGTAGCATCAGTCTGGGTACCTGTAAAGCCTCACCAGCCTTTTGCTGGAGGACCTTCAGCAAACTTTATGGCTTTGCACAGGAGTTGTATGAGAGTCACCTACAACCACCACTGCACTGAGCTCCCCTACCATGCTCCACCTTCTACAAACAGCAGTGCTGAATGCATCACTCATGGTAGGTGCCAGCCGGATGTGCTGAAGGGGAAGCCCCTGTGAGGGTGTTCAGGAGAGTGAGGGACCTGTCGTCCTTTCTGCTGGTGAACGATTGTTCCTGGTACCATTGGGGTTTACCACCTGCCCTCTTCGCAGCTGCAGCGTCTGCTTCCATCGCCCACACACCATCCTTTCTCTTGCACGCAAGCTGGGCTACCCCAACAGCTCCTTCATTGTTTTCCTTGCTTTGCTGTGGCATAACAGAGCTGGCTGCCAAGGCAGCCACTGTCCTCTTGCCTTTTCATAGACTGTTAGATCTGATTTACAGATGCCTCAGCTCTTCCCTGACAAAGTCTTGGAAGACGTGCACCGCAGCTCCTTTCAGCTCGGGTACAATCCCCTTTTCTTGAGCTGTATCCCATGAATGTGCCTCTGTCTTGTGGGCCTCGTCAACAGCTTCTGCACAGCACAATGCTGGATTGGTCTAGTTGTTCAGTGCCTTACTGATGATGCGATATTTTCCTCCTATGGAAAGTGAGAATGAAATTGCCTAAATTAAGCAATGATAAAGCTTCCTTTCTACTTTGAGCTGGTTTTGTAGTAAGACTGCTATAACTGTGTTTCTCTTCTGGGTTTACTGGCATAGGAAAGAATGTGTGATGGGGATTTTATGTGCTTAAAGCTTGGTATTTTTCCCATGAACTATTCAAATTAATCCCTCTTGGATTTTTAGCACCTTCTTTCCTCATCTCTGTGGAGTTGGGGACAGTCAGAACAGAGAGCAAATACTCCCTTGAGCATGGAATTTTAAAATTGCTGATCTTAGAGGACAGACCCTTGTTCAGCACTGGCACAATATCATCTCAGCAGGTCCAAGATCCAGCCCTTTGGATTGTCTGTGGTCCCTTTTGGTTAGGAGGGAGCACAGCTGTGAAGAAGCAAAACATGTGAGTCATGGTCGGAGGGCTGCAAGAGCTGCAGTTCTCCCTTCTCCAGCCAAGCCTGGCCATCGTCTCATCAAAATACTCAGAGCTTAATTCTGTGAGGACAAAAGCTTTCAGATGCAGTGCTCCACCAATTTCTCAGGTGGATTACTCTATTCTTTCATGAAAGCTGCCATCAAGGGATGTTCTCTTGGCAGTGAGCAGCCTCACTTACAACTCTTTTATAGATATTCTAGCATCCTGGTTTGTAACTTGCTATTAAAAATGCTACAAATCATGGAGGTAGCGGTGAAGGTATGGTTGGGACTTTACCTGGCTGTTTTTCTCTTGTTTGATCATCATGTCAGCTTGAAGAAGTGTGGTCTCTCTGGACCTCCAAATATCTGCAAAACAGGAACAGTATCTACAGAGTGGCACTGATAGAGTGTTTACTGCATCTCAGTATATATAGCATACCTTCCTGAAGTAATTATTATGCCCAGGGGAAACTCCAAAAGGGTGAATTCTGGTGTTTGGGCTCTTAGCAGATTTGAAACCCCATTGCCTGCCACATAGATAAAATCTATACGGTATTGTTTTCAAGCAGTAGCTAGGGTATAACACTGATGCAATTAATTGTAGGTTTCTGTAGCTTTTGTTTTATTGTAATGCGCACGGAGGAGACATTTCTAGCATTACTGTAGTGTTAGTCCTTCATGTTTCCCATAATCTGTATAATCCCTGTATTGCCCTTGGCATCTATGCAAGCTTCCTATAAAGCTTCCCTCTTCAGAAGCTTCATAAACGTCAAAAGAAGTATCTTGCTGGACAAGCAAAACTTGAGAACTGACTCTCTGACTCTTCACATAACGACTGTTTATACCTATCAGGACCTTCTAAAGTAGCATGATTACCTTGGAGAGAATTAACCTCCTCCTTCTTCCCTCCATTCTTCCTAATGTGTGCATAGCAGGACTTCAGCTGATCAAGGCTGCAAGTAGATAACCTTGAATAGAAGTACAATAAACCATCATGACTTTGTTTTTCCCTTAAACCAATAATCCTCATGATAATCCTGAAGTTCTGTTTCAGAGCAGAGACACAGCCCTTGAATTCCTCAAGTGTTTCAGTGGTGTTTTTTCTTACTCAGGTTTGTCAAGCAGCCTGATTTCTCTAGGGAGTTTTTCCACATCGTGAGGCAAAGAGACTGTTTGTCCCCAGATCATGACAAACTAGTTTTGCCGTGTGACTTCTGTTGCAGTCTTAACGCACCATGTTTTTGTGCGCTCTCTTGTGCGATGTCATATGAGGAGTGTTGGCTGCAACTAACTCTCTTGCAAGCCTTTAGCAGTTTGGAAAGAACACGTGTCATGAGATCTGATTTCTGTTGCACGACTGGTTTGTAAGAGCAAATGAGCTCAACCACTGTTCAGGTTTTTCTGTGCTGTGGCCTTATTTGTACTACAGAGTGTCCCTAGGCTACCACATTGTTCTTGGGAAGGTCTACCATCAAGTAGCAGTAACCACGGACAATAACCAGATATTCCAAAGCTGTGGTTAAACATTCCTTAAATATTTAAGGAAAGCAGCACAATTCTGTCAGAAGTGTTTGTGCTTAATTGGTACAAGCATGTTGCTTGCTTTGGCTGGGTCTGTTTTATTGTAAGTCCATGAAAAATCACCTTGAGCATCAATTCCTTAATAAAACAAAGGAAAAAAAAGATTATTGGGGAGTGCTAACTCAGGGTTTAGCAACTTCTCAAGGGCGTACAACATGCTGCATTCAGCTGACTATCATTATCTTAAATTCTTAATTCTCAAATTAAAGATCAGAAGCTCCCAACTGTTGGTCCTGGTACAAACTGTCGGAGTCTTCCCATGTACCATCTTGCACTGGCCATAGTTATAGAGGCATAGGATGAGCTCTGATACGTTAATGATGCCCTTGTGACTGCCTTGTCAGAGTCTACCACAGGCAAAGCTCACTGCCATAAAAGTCTTGCCTTATTGTGTGTTCCATGTTATTGTGTGTTGGTTTAAGTTATCAGCTTAGTGGGATGGATTGTGATAGTTCCTACGTGCAATGTGATTGTTCAGTGTCACACTGCTAAATCTTAGTGGAAGCTCAAGGTCTTCAGACATTCTGTTTTAGAAAATGATTTAAAAATATTACAGCACATGGAACAGGGAAATGGATCAAAAAAGGATGGACATTTTTTTAAAGATCCTTTATGAGTAAATTCTTTGTGTTATTTTTTTGGTTTTTTAGATTTTCTCAAGCAGACCACATATGAAGTCGAGGCATTCTTAGAAGCCATTCAGTTCTTCCGGCAGGAGAAAGGCCACTATGGGACATGGGAAATGATAACTGGCAATGAAAAAGAGGTAAAATAATATCTTCCTGATTTTGTTTTTNAAGCATGCTGTGAACTAAAGTTGTTGTGTTAGGTTGTGCTGGAACGTAGTGATGTCCATTCTTCAGAGAAATCTCATACACCTACTTTAATTTTATGCCACTCGTTCAGTTAGCAAATAAACACTCTGTCTACAAGAGGGCACTCGCTAACGTCTCACTACCATGTTTGCCATTGTTTATAGTTTTGGTAAATGACTGAAAAATGGTAAAAAACCAATGCACACCAAACTCAGTCCTCACCATTTGTGTGCGGCAGATACTCGCTGTCAGATGCACTGGGCTGGGCTCTCTTTTTCTATCTTTTCTGACAGCTATTTTGCAGGTAAGAGATGGGTTTTTTTCTTCTGTTGCTACCACCTTTGTTACTAAGCACAATAGTTTCCTGTCACTTGGCCCCTAGTGCCTCCAGCTGCCATTGCAGGACATCAAGCTTTACGAAGAACAGAATAGCAGCTAAATGTAAATTTTGTAGAATCTCTTCATTTTGTTTTTCTCCATTCTTTGGGATTGAAGTTTTAGTTTTGAGTGGATAAACTAGTAGATCTGCTTATTGTGCCAGACTTCTGAGTCTTGCATAGTAACAGTCACACACCAAAAATTTGTGTACTTCGGTTCTTCAGAAACAAGATGCTAAGCTCAGGGTCTGGGTCTATGTTTGGGCACCTGAGTGAGCAGCTTCAGAGTGCTGCTGGGAGCTGCAGTAACTGTACCAATCCCTTTAGCATCACTCCAGATGTCTTTTAGTGCCACTGAGACATCATTTGGGCCCTGATTTATAAATCTTTTCCAAAGCACGGAGCAGTCAGCGGCAAATATTTACTTTAGTACCAGCTGCTGGGTGTTTTCCTTGATGAAAGCTGGCTTCCCTTTGGGAAAATGGAAAAAGAAGCCTGAATGGAGAGTTCATGGTCCAGGTCTTGTTTTAAGAAATCAGATTATTCTTTTAGGAGAAGTCTACCCCTGAAGTGCTAAAAAATGTGGAAACTGGAGAAGAATCTATAAACAGTGTCTTTCCCGGTGCCATCATGTCAGGGACTGAATTTCCCTGCTAACATATGATAACTAATTCCTTAATATAAGGAGTTCCATCCTTCCACTGGAGGGAGTGAGGGTTTTTCTCTTCTCTATTCTTCCCTCAAGTTCTGGAGCTATTATAATGCTAGTTTCATTTGATGTTTTATTTTTCCTATTGCTTGCCAACTACTTACTCATAACCCGTATACCTCAAGAGAAATGTAATCAGAAGACTTCCAGACTAGTAACACTATTATCTTCTTAGCAATAATTCATTCTGTAAGCATAACATGTTCTCATGCCTGCCGCGACTGAATGTAAAAATTATTTTAGGCAAATATCCAAAATTAAGTGAATGGTTTGGAACAGGCAAGCTACAATTTGTTGCTGTAAAAATCTCCGCAGAATGCCAATAAATATATTCTGTGACATTCATTTATAATGACAGAGTCTCCACAGCATTAGCTCACGCAGTTCTGCCCAGGTACTGCGACACGGATGTGCTATTAGCAAGTTGCTTGGCTGAGAACCTACTACATTTTTTGCATGTCATAAAAAGTTCATTTTCCTGCTTTTCTTTTTGTTCTTTTTCATGTTTAAGGTTTCATTCCTAATGAAGTAATAACAAAGGATAAATTCAATTGCAGATGGTATTTCTGTAGGTTAAATGCTGGAATATAGGATTAAACCCAGGAAATCTTTGACAATGCTTATTACAAGCCACAGTACAGCCACATAGTGAGAGCATGAAAATACACCAATTTTATACCAGTACAACTCCACTGGTATATACCTGAATGTAGAAATAACATACTGGTAAATCTACGAGAGCTGCATAAGGGGTTAGAAAACCCCACCCCCCTACAGAGCATCTTTCAGTACAGAAATGTGAAGCCCATCCAGCATTCCTAAAAGGGTTTCCAGAGAGGTCAGATAATTCAGGGCGCGTTTGATAAATGTTGTCACATCTATTATTTGGTCTGTGGTGCTCCAGTTGGGGTTATTTGTGAGATTTTTTTTTTTAAGTGACCCATTAATTTAGGACCTGAAGTAGTCATAGGACCATGGAGTCATTTTGGTTGGAAAAGACCTTCAAGTTCACCAAGTCCAGACGTTAACCCAGCACGGCCAGGGCACCACAAAACCATATCCCTCAACACTTTAAACCCCACCCTAGTCCTACTGGCCACACCAGTGCTGACACAAGCCAGGATGCTGGTGGTCTTCTTGGCCACCTGGGCACATGCTGGCTCATCCACAGCTGACTGCCAACCAACACTTCCAGATCCTTTTCTGCTGGACAATTTCCAGCCACCCTGACCTAGCCTGGAGCGTTGCAGGGGGACATTGTGACCCAAGAACAGAACCCGGCACTTGGCCTTATGGAATCTCATCCCACTGGCCTCAGTCCATCAATCCAGTCTGGCCAGATCCCTCTGTAGAGCCTCTGTGTCCTCAGGTAGATCAACACACTCATCCAACTTGGTGTTGGGCAAACTTAGTGAGGGTGCCCTCAATCCCCTTGTCCAGGTTATTGATGAAGATATTAAAGAGAACAGGCCCCAGTACTGACCCCTGGGAAATACCACTTGTGACTGGCCACCAAGTAGATATAACTCCACTCACCACCACTCTTTGGGCCAGAGTGGTGGTGACCCCTTCAGACAGTTTTTTATCCAGTGAAGTGCATGCCCACCCAAGCCACAAGCCGCTAATTTGTCTAGATGAGAACTGTATCTCTCCAGATCAAGACGCTTCAAGTAGACAAATTCAAGAATCCAGCACATATCCCCAGCACTGATAGATGCCTCTAAAGGAGATGGATTCAGAGACCTGACATCACCAAGAAACAGAAAATGAAGAAGTCAGACTTTGATACTTCTGTACAAAGCTGGGTGATGCTATCAAGAGAACAACAGAACCAGAGACCAGTTTGGCTAAAAGGGGATCTCTGGAGGTTATGTGTCCCAGTCCTCCACTCAAAGCAGAGCCAGCTTTAGGTACTTAGCACAGTTGAGTTCTGAAGGTATCAGGCTGGAGATTGCCTGACCTGTTCCCATGACTGTCTTCATGGTGAAAAATATCTTTTAATACCTGTTTACTATTTCCCTTGTTGCTATTTGTAGCCGTTGCCGCCTTTCTGTGCATACATTTCCAAGAAGGTCTGTCTCTGTCTGCCCAACATCCTCCATTATGGAGCTGTAGACAGCATTAAGATCTCCCCTGAGCCTTATTATCTTAAAGGTGAGGAATATCAGTTCCCTCCACCTCCTCTCACATGTCATGTGCTCCATCCCTTGACTATCACAGTGGCCTCTGCTGGACTCACTCCAGTGTGTTAAGAGCTGTCTTGTACCGGGGAGCCCCAATCTGGACATGGTTCCAGTTGCAGTCTGACAAGTGCTGAATAGAGGAGAATGTTCTCCTCCCTTGACCTACTGTTGCCCTTTGCTGTGAGAGCACTCTGCAGACCAGTGCTGAATCTCTTGTGCATCAGAATGCCCAAGTCCTTTTCTGCAGAATTTCTTTCCAGCCAGTTGTCACCAAACTGAGCTGGTGCACAGAACTGTTGCATCCCAGATGGGGGACTGTGCATTTGCTTTTGCTGAACTTCATGAGGTTTTTGTTCACCCATTTCTTCAGTCCATCTAGGTCCCTCTGAATAGCAGCCTTGCTTGCCGGCATATTGACCATTCCCTCAAGTTGGTATTATCTGTATTCTCAGTCCAATGTCTTTTCTTTCTGATTGGAACAATCCGTAAGACCAAACTGACACTTAGACACTGGGATCAGAGTGGGTGATGCATCTCACTACAACCACTGATTCAAAGTTAAGACATTCTTAAGGAAGAGTACTCTGGATCAGTTGAGAAAAGTACAGCAATGACAGACCAACAACTTACTTAGAGAAAAAAAGAAAATGGGGCCATGATACCTTGTCCTCAGTTTTCCTACATTCCTTCATGAATGCTTGAGGACTAAAAGTCTCTTTGACACTTTTCTCCCCCCTGCCGCCTTCTGTGGTGCACCTTCGTCACAGAATATCTTCTTAGGTTATCTATTTTATGTGTTATTTCTTCAAGAATTTGGAGCTCTTAGGAGGAGACTTTAACATATATGAATTCTACAATGTGAAAGTTTTACTGGTTTTAGACCAGCATTGTCTTTTACTGACAATTCCTTGAAAATTTTTTCACAAACTAACAGCTCTTTTATTAACCCTTTGGTCTCAGGATTAGGCTGGAACTAATGAAGCTTTTGGATCATGCTACACATTTTTGAAAGAACCCAAAGAGACAGAGTAGAAACATTTGATTCTCAGATTACCCGCGATTCTAGATTCCATTTCTGTCCTGCATCCTGATTTTCCTGGGATCTCCTGCTTTTCTGGTGATCTGGTGAGCTGGTGCTCACCCAGAATAGTGCTAGAGATCCACATTGGTACAGTCATATATTTCTTTTATTGGCCAATTATCTTTGTATCAGAAGCATCCTTTGCCTGATGACTCCCTAGAACAACTTCTCTCCAGTGATACCTCCTCTGGGAGGGTGAGTGTCCCAGAACAAGGTCGGTTTGGGGAAGCAGCAGTCGGCAAAACAACTTTTCCAATGTTTTTGATCCAGTTGCTTGGTTGATATCATTTTAGTTCCATTGTTTTGCACATGGCAATTTCATAATAGCACAAAATGTTAACAAGCATCTTAGCTCAGCATCTTAGTTTATCTATTGTCGGTTGTTGCATGGTCCCTCAAAGCCTTTCAGTGGAAGATGCTTCAAATAGAATGCTTCCCGCAGGCATACCTAATATTTTAATTCCAGTCCTCCTGGCAGCCTGGGATATCTAAGCCATGGGTATGTTTGAGGTTGCCTGTTTTTGCACATCACCACGTGATGCGAGTGCTCAGTTCTCACGGGAAGAACAGTGTGTGAACATGTCATTTTAATCTTCTGACCATATAGATCCTGAGCAACCTTGTGATGGAGGAACTTCTGCCTAACCTTCAGACCATGATCCTGCCTAAAATGAAAGGAAAGAGGAATGATAGGAAGCGGGCCTGGTTTGGTGTAAGTCTTGATATTTGCAGAGTAGCTCTTTCTCATAGCAGTTGTCTGTGTGTGCTGATGCTGATCTGTGCTTCTTAATTTGTTTTGGGTTTAGATCGTAGAAGAAACTTACGGCTTAGTCCAGCAGCAGGTGTCAGAAGGATTAAGTACCTTGAAAGAAGAATGCCGAGATTTTGCGAAAACTCTTGAAGGAACCATCCGTTCAGACATGGATCAGATTCTGAACTCCAAGAACTTCTTAGCTGGAAAAATCAAAGGTTAGTGGCTGCACAGCTGTGTTCTGGAGCAATTTTTTAAATGTTCCCCATTGTGTTGCTCAAATTACCAGATGTCATTGTTTAGAAATCCTCATATGCTTTGAAAAATCCAACTGGAGTCAATAATTTTCAGAAAATTAATGCTTCGAGCCTCTGCTTCCTGATACTTGTGGCCACTGTGTCTGTGGAAGTATCAGGTCATCTCAAGTTGGAGCTAGGGCTGGCAGGTTTTGAGTATCCTGTTTAGAGTTACTCCTTCTGCTTTCATTTTTGCTTGGACAGCTTTATGGAATGAAGATACGGGTCACATGAGCATAAATTTAAGTGTAGTGGCTTTAACCTGATGTCTAGAAATACAGTGCAAAACCAGGTTCTGCTTATGTGACAAATTCACAGGCTACCAAAGAATACTTAAAGGGTTTCTCAGGTGGTTTTAAACTAATGTGAAGTAAGTATAATTTTGCTGTGAATATAAAAATGAGTGTAAAAAGCAGGCAAAACCTGAGTTGATGTTGCTTAAGCTAGCAAATAAATAAATAGCTGGTAACTTAGGAGCTGTTTTGATAAAACTCAGGGTGTTCTGTTGATACCCTCACATACTAAACTGGGATGCTTTCAGTGAACTGTAGAGTACCAAGTTCAGATGCCTCCTTAAAAAAATCTTGCTGGTGTTTCATTCAGTGGGACATGGGAAAATATGTGTCATTGTCGCTCATAGAACTACGAAGTCTCCTCTCATCCCACTCATCATCTTTGCGGAGGTGTGACTCCAGGGACAAATAGGAAGTAATTTAATTAATTGTAAAGTAAATCAGTTCATGTTACTTTTTTCACTATATCTCTTAGTAGCCTAAATACAACCGTTGTATTGTCTGACACTCCAGCCACTGTTTCTGAGCCTGCCCAGAAGTGCTGCACCGAAAATATCCAGCCATTTCTCACGTCCATATTAGAGGAGCTCATGGGTCCAGTGAGTTCTGGATTCACTGAAATCCGCTCACTTTTTGATAAAGAAGTTAATGAAATCATCCAGGGCTTCCAGAAGACAAATGATATCACAAAGCTAAAGGAGGTAAGACAAACATATGTTTGGAGCCTTTTATGTTAGTATCAGGACCTTCAGACTAGAACTTGAATGACAGCAGTATTTGCTTTCCCTGGTGGTAGCATGTTAGTGCCTGATTTTGTCATTTAGAAGGCCTTGTATTTGTGCAACAAGAGTGGTAGCTATCAGGATTTGGTTTAGGGTCACTGTTACCTTCTCTATTTAATTTTTTCCTCTGGTTTCTTTCTCTCAAAACCTGTTCTTCCTCCACTGGAATGCAGAATGTGGATCAGCTTATGAACCTACCATTCAATTCTGTGAAAATGGAGCCCTGCTATCTGAAAGTGAACCTCCTCCAGGAGCTCCTTCAAGACCTCAAGAGTCGCTTTAAGGTCTATCACATTGATTTTGTGATACAAAGGACACAAAACTTCATGCAAGAGGTACTGTAAGATCCATTTTTTCCAGCTGATCTTAAAGGTCTTTTCAACCTAAATAATATTATGATTCCTCCTGTGAGAATAAGTTAGGTCTGTCCTTCTAACCTGCTTCAAAGTAATCTTCATAAAAAGCTGTGCAGGAGTCCCAGAATCAATCTCAATCAAATAACAGATAATAACACCTAAGAAAAACACATCTAGAAGCTCTTTGACGTTTATATTTGTGAGGTTTCATGTATGTGAGTCTTTCAGCAAGGCACCAAAGTTCTGGATGGATCATCTCTTCCCCTGAATTTTCATGTTCTGAATTCTCAGCGTCTCAGCAATCGAGAAAGTCATGCTTGTAACTGATGGGGTGTCTAAAATCTACCAAATCAAGGCAAGGGTCAATTTTTCAGAAAGGGTCTTAAATAAATTTTACCAAAATGGAATCTCTCATCTTTAAAAGTTTCCTTTCTCATTAAGTAAGGCAATTAATATTAGAAACTGCCAATTACTTGGACATGGGTGACGTCTCAGGATCCAGCTGCATATAGGTGCTTTAACCAGCATCACTTCTCATGATTGAAGTGACTACATAATTTCAACTGAAAAATGAGCTCCACCTCATTTTCCCCTGCAGTGTGTATTGCTGTATGCTATAATTTTGCTTTGCTTTTATTTCTTCTGGATGCCTGGCCAGAAATCTATTAGGAGCTGGCCAGAAGACCCCGTTTGATTGCCAAATCACAAGGTAGATTTGGCCTTGTAGCTCTGTGTTGAATCCTCGTGATTTTAATCAGTAGTTGAGAAACTAAATAATCTAGTCAGTAATCTTGTGAAATGGAGCTGGTCTAGTTCTCTGGGGTGGGTGTGTGAATATGGAAAGTGAGCATTCAGCACAGTGCTGGGATAGAGTTTTCCTAAAAGCACGTCTTCTAGGTACAGCCACAATCAGCAGCCAAAGAACTATACAGAAATAAAATTCTGATTTCATGCCAGGGTCTTTCAGGGGGGACCATTCAAAAATGCTGCCAAGTAAAATGTGTTTCAGTAAGGGAAGACCATGAGTCAAGACAAAGAAGTAGACAGAAAATAGATCCCATGCAAACCAAGTGGTGGTTTATTTTCTGAACAGAACACGAGTCAAAATTCACAATAAATAAGTTAAATGAAAGCACAAGTTTTTCTTAAAAAAAAAAGAAGGCTCTTATTGCTTCTCTCCCTTCTAAAAGGCTAGTATTTTTCTCATAAAAATAGTAAGTAGTTTCACTTTGTGTCCCTGGACATTTATTTTATTAATGAGTAAGGTCAGACATGTCTACACTTGTGTCATCAACATAAAAGAGGCATTTGGCTTAACTCAGCTAGAGGCTGGAGCAGGATTCCTTGGCTTGGGAGCTTGGCATCCTCTAGTGGCCAGCTTTAGGAAATTTGGGAGCACGGTGCTCAACAGGCATCAGAAAGCAGCTATAGTGACTTTGCCAGAACTATGCCAATTTATGATTTGCTTCACTAAAAATTGAAATTAAAAGTGAGTAATTCACATTTTAGTCAGCATCGACTTAACTCTACACTGATTTTTTGATATTCTACTACTTTTTCTTGTATTCAAGGCCATGCAGTGCATTAGCATGTACTGTACAGCCTTCTGATTCATGCACACATTGAGTAAACCTCTGTCTTCTCCATTTCCACTTATAAATACATTCCATATAGTCCAATCCTACATTATCTGCATCATCAGTCATAACATCTTTATCAATGATCTAGATGAGGGGATTGAGTCCACCATCAGCAAATTTGCTGATGACACCAAGCTGGGAGGGAGTGTTGACCTACCAGAAGGCAGGAGGGCTCTGCAGAGGGATCTGGATAGACTGGAGAGTTGGGCTGACTCCAATGGAATGAAGTTCAACAAGGCCAAGTGCTGGGTCCTGCACTTTGGCCACAACAACCCCATGCAGCGCAACAGGCTGGGCACGGAGTGGCTGGAGAGCAGCCAGGTGGAAAGAGACCTGGGGGTGCTGATCGACAGGAAGCTGAACATGAGCCAGCAGTGTGCCCAGGTGGCCAAGAAGGCCAATGGCATCCTGGCCTGCATCAAGAACAGTGTGGTCAGCAGGAGCAGGGAAGTGATCCTTCCCCTGTACTCTGCGTTGGTGAGGCCACACCTTGAGTATTGTGTTCAGCTCTGGGCCCCTCAGTTCAGGAAGGATATTGAGGTACTGGAGCGGGTCCAGAGAAGANCCTTCAACACTTATCACTGCATCTTGTCATTCATGACAGTATTACTAGCCAAGGAGAAATTAAAAGCATCTGATATAAAATCTCTTCATACACATTCTCTACTTGGATCACACTGGTGTCTCCTCCCTAAGTAGGTACATACACATTTACAAACCTCAAGAATCAAGAGAATCATTTCGGCTGGAAGAGACCTTTAAGATCATTGCGTCCAACCATTAACCCAGCACTGCCAGGTCACCACTAAACCAAGTCCCTCAGCACCACATCTCTACAGCTTTGAACCCCTCCAGGGATGGGGACTCCACCACTGCCCTGGGCAGCCTGGGCCAGTCTTTGACAACCCTTTTAGGGGAAGACATTTTTCCTCATGTCCAACCTAAACCTCCCATGGTGCAACTGGAGACTGTTTCCTCTTGTCCTATATAATATATGGCTGTCTACGCACATTGACAGGGATGATCCCAAGTGATGCAAAGAAAGGCCCAGCCATATAGGCAGCCTCCCTGTGGATGTCCCTGTACATCTCCAATAAGAATATCGTAAAATTTGAATAGAAACACTTATCTATAAAAGGCAAAACCTCACAAAGTAGGCAGATTTACCACTTGCAGAACAGTTTTTCTGAAATACCTTTTCAGAGTAGGGATTTTAATATTTTTAAACAGTCTCTGGATAACCTGAAAATATGGCAGTTGTCAGCCTGACATAATTCTGTGTGGAATTATTGCACTCTGTGCAATTTTTGCTGATAATTACTTGTACTATCAGGAAAGCTACTGATTAATTAATTATATATATATATATCTTCAGGACTGATGATTAATGCCATTAGAATCTGGGAGGAGTCAATGGGAGTCTTCTTCTTAGGGATAATGGGTTTTGTCTATGGCCTTTATTTCTAGATAATCGATCCTACTTTGTGCGACCACCACTCTGGGTGGTGCCATGACATTAAATCTATACAAGAAAGCTATGATGCCATAATAATGATACCAAGGCCTGATTTTCTTTATTTATTGCCACCTTTCTCTGCATGTTTGCCACAAGAGACCTGAAATACAGCACAACATTTTCAGACAATATAAGTGACTCTGCTCTGAGTAAGTTTGCCGATGTAACCGTTTAGTTACTTTAGCAGGCTTCCTCGTGTTGAACTCAAGATAGATGCTGAGGTAGTTTCATTTTCTTATTCTCTTGTGTTCGATAATCTTCTTTTTTGTTTCCCATTCTGAAATTCCCATCCTTGCAATCTAAACAAGGCTTTTCTTTCCCTTCTGCGATTTGTTTAAAGTACTTGAAATGTTTGTTTTAATCCCATTATTCTTTCCCTTTTTCACCTTCTCAGAAATATAATTTAATGTTACATTTATCACGCTTCTTTACACATGTAGGAATTTTATGTTGCTGGTCTTTAACAGTTTTTTTCGTTATTATTTTTAGCTGATGGAAAATGCAGTTTATACTTTTGAGCAGTTGTTCTCTCCAAGTCGCCAGGCGGACTCAGTGAAAGTTGCCACGACCATTGAGAAAGTCAAGCTGAGAGTGCTGAAGGTAAACATAACACAGAAGCATTTCATGGGAAGACCTTGGGTTGTGCCTTTTTAAAAACAGAGAATATATTTTATGTGAATTTGTCTTAGTATCTGAAATTATTTATCTCAGTTCTTTGAAAGAAAGTAAATTTGAATTTATCTCAGTATTTGAAGAAATTATTTGAAAGTATTGAATTCATCTCAGTATTTATCACCATCCAGCTGGAAATACTGATTTGGTGGCACTTTGCAAAGCTGCTTATTTCAGGGGTAAAATGTAGTTCTGGGCAGAAGCTTGTAAAAGTATTTACATGTGCAGTCCCTTAAACTGCAATTAAATCAGCTGGATATGATGCTGTGGTTATGGGTAAATAATTTTTTATTAGCTTTATAATTAGCCTGCCCCTTGAATTCATTACTCTTAGAAGGGGCAGTGCTGAAAAACTTTGAGAGAGCACAGAGGGGTCTGATTCTAGTCCAGGTGTGAAGAAATGAAGTAAAAGACACCCCAGAAAACTGGATCTCAGAGTATTTTTGTAAAAGCTGGAACAACCTGCATGGGAATCCAAACTTGTGAGTGCGCCTGTGTTATGCTTTGGGATTTACCTGTCACCAGTTCCAGGATAGCAATAACCAGTTCCTCCTAGAAGTGATGAATAATCCCAAACATGTTTGGGCTTGTTTCTCTTTTTATCTATTTTAATAGCAATATGATTATGACAGCAGCACTATCCGGAAGAAGATATTTCAAGAAGCACTGGTACAGATTACTTTGCCCACCATGCAGAAGACACTCGCTTCAATGTGCAAACCAGTAGGTGATTAAAAAACCTGACAGTAGTTACGGGCAGGGAAGGATGAATACCTTGGCAGTAAACCCTCAACTCTGTAAAGCTGTTTTCTCTCGGGCAGTCGTGCAGATCAGCTGCCTGCTTGGCCAAGCGACATTTATTTTTGCCAGTTCATGGACTGGGTAGATGTGGAGCATAAGGAAGATTTCAGGGAAAGCGTATATACAGCTTTTCTTTCTCAAAGGTAGTTGCAGACCTTTGCCCATCCCGGTTTCAATTTTTCCCTAGAGAAACTGGAAACAAAAATACAGAGATGATCTCTGTTGCCCTTAGTCATAGAGGTAGGATAGTACTCAGCAAATGTGGCCACCAGAGTTTCGTGGAGATGTTATCAGTGTGGCCGCATCAAGGGCCAGTTGGAATGCTGTTCACCTTGCCTCAGAATAGCCTGTACTTTTCTTGAAGCCCAAGCGTATCCTCTTGCATTTTCACTCTGCCTGCTGAAAGAGGAGTGCCCTGAGCCATTGCAGCCACTCTGTCATTCTGTTTTTGTTGATGTTCATCAGTTCCCAGAGGCTATAAGCTCTCACCCATGGTGTGCTGCTCTTGCTGATGCTCTCCAGTTTGCTTCAGTTTTGAAACAAGTTTAAAACCAAGTTTTTTACCAAGTTGTGCTTGTGAGTCTTTGAGTATGGATTATTAGAATTTACAGCTTTCAAAAATGTATTTAAAATCCCTCTGTTCTATACATCACTCTAAGTTCTTTACTATCCTCCCCAATATTAGTTTCTTGTAGAACATCAGCAGTGCCTTCAGGACCTGGTGTCTGTTTACAGAGGCAAGCATTTCATCACCTTGAATATATGTAGAGAGGGTAGAGTCCTACATCACGTCTCTGTCATACAGGATGGAGGAAGTGGTGGTAGCACAAACTTCCCACAAGCCCTTTCTGGTTTAGTTTCCCCCAAGCCTTCTGTATTTGTGCCTCCGTAGAAATGAGCAGCCAGCTCTAGAAGCAAAAGTGTGGCACAACTGACACATGCCCAGTCAAGTCTTGACCTTTTACTCGAAAACCCCCAGATGTTTGTATGTTGGTGTTTCTTCTAGAAGTGGTCAGAGGTCACTTAATTTACTTCTTAAGAGACCACCAAGCAGCTGCTTAGTGATAATGACTCAATTATCTTAGTGATAATAACTCTAGACAGTCTGCTGCATATAAAGCAGTAAGCTAAAAATGTTACACGCCTACTAGAAAAACAAAACCAAACCCTGGATATCCTCCATGCTCACTGTGGATTTGCCTCCTTGGACAAACAGTGAGCAAGGCAGTTCCTCACCAGCTCTTTATTTCCAAATTGTTTATTATGGTGCAGATGGGAATTATCTACAGTGCTTTTAAATGTCACTGTAGTGCAAGGGTGCTGTTTAATAAATGCATAAGTGGTGAACATACATGCTCCATCAATGGCTGTGTTCAAAGCCAGGCTGGACAGAGATTTGAGTGACCTGATCTAGTGGGAGGTGTCCCAGCCCATGGCAGGGGGGTTGGAACTAGGTGATATTTAAGGTCCCTTCCAACCCAAACCATTCTGTGATTGTATAATAATTCATTTAGACATGGTTCAAATTGTTCACCTCAAAAGCCAGCAAGGAGCATTGCAAGGCCTGCTAAATGGCATCTCCAAGGTGCTCTGTTGAAGGACTCTCAGCATATCTCATTGTTCTATTTATGTTCCTTTCTTCTGTGCCTGTGCAGGAACTGCAGAAATATGAGCAATTCATTTTTGCTGATTACACCAGTGTGATCCAAGTAGAGAATGTGTATGAAGAGATTTTATATCAGATGCTGCTTGAAGAAGCCCTGAAAGGTGAGAACATTCTCAAGGTGACAGACCGTTTTGGTTGTTGGCCATTGAGCTCTTGCTTCAGAACTTCCCAAATTCCTACCCTGCCTATTTCAGACCTGCCTCCCGCTTTCCTTGGAACTGGTTATGATGCTACAGTGTTTTCATTTAGCTCACTAAAGATGTGTGGCAAGCCCTAAAATCTGAATTAAGCAGTAACTTTATTAAACTTGGGAAACTCAAAGTGCTGGCTTGGTACAAGCATATTCCTATTAAGGTGAAGTTATGCCAACATCACTTTCTCTTAATTCCCTGGGCCAAGGAGTGAAATCAAGCTCTTATTTGCAAAGGCTTGGTGATATCTAATGGCATCAAAAATTAATCTCCCCAAATGAAATGTGCTGCTGGATGAAGTTTCCACTACATCACTGGTGCCAGTGCAGTGCTCACTGCAGATTGCTCTACTTTTGTGCCAGAAATCTCAACTATTCTTGATGGCATATATAGATACTTAGAATACTTGTACCTCTCTAGATGTGTCTGGCTGTCCATACCCAAGACAAAAGTCAATCATCTGTATTTCCCCATCCCTGGAACCATTCTGGGTGAGGTTGGATGGGGCTCTGAGCAACCTGCTCTAGTTGCAGATGTCCCTGCTCAGTATAAGGAGGTTGGACTAGATGACCTTGAAAGGTCCCTTCCAACCCACACCAATCTGTGGTTGTCTGTATTGCACAGTAAGTTTTAATAGCTCCCCTTTGACACTGAAGTTTAAAAGTGTTAGTATAATAACTAATGCAACGAGCACACTTGCATTTGTATACTCGGTGAAAATACTTCTGCACTGAAGCACTACCTTTGGGCATTGCGGTTCACAGAATCCCAGCATGTTGGATGTTGGAAGGCACCTCTGTAGATCATCTCATCCAACGCCTCTGCTCTAGCAAGGTCACCCAGAGCAGGATTGCATTATCCAGGTGGATACTCCACAACCTCTCTGGGCAGCTTGGGCCAGTGTCAGCCACCCTCATAGAAAAGAATTTTTTTCCTCCTGTTCAGATGGAACCTCCTTGGTCCCAGTTTGTGCCCATTGCCCCTTGTCTTGTCACTTGGCACTACCGACAAGAGTCTCATGGCCTCATCCTATTGAACCCCACCTTTTAGCTGTTGATCAGCATTGATCAGATCCCCTTCTCTTCTCCAGGGTAAACAGCCCCAGGGCTCTCAGCCTTTCCTCAGCACAGAGATGCTACAGTCCCCTCAGCATCTTTGGAACCTCCACTAGACTCTCTCCAGTAGTTCCTTGCCTCTCTTGAACTGGGGAGCCCAGAACTGAACACAATACTTCAGATGTGGTCTCACCAGGGCAGAGTAGAAGGGGGATGAGAACTTCCTTCAACCTGCTGGCCATACTCTTCTTCATGCAACCCAGGACACCATTGCCCTTCTTGGCCATGAGAGACCATTGCTTGATCATGGTCATCTTGTTCCCCAGCACTCACAGCTCCTTCTCCTCAGATCTGCTTCCCAACAGATCAACCCCTCTCCTGTGCTAGTGCAGGGGTTGTTCTTCCCCAGGTGCAGGACCCCACACTTGCCCTTGTTGAATTTCATGAGGTTCCCCTCTGGCCAACACTCTGGTGGTTTTCTATGACAGTGATGCTTAGGTCAATATTGAAGTACCATTATTCAGAACAGAAAAATGCAACCCACCCCTAAGAAATGTCAACTAAAAAAGCAAGTTGAAAATTAAAATTACTGTTGTCTGTAGTATCAAAGTTTATGACATTAGTAATGGGAGAGAGCAGTGTGTCTTCTCCAAGGTGCATCTGTCAGTCTTTCCAAAACAGTTTGATCTCTCTGTTTTTTTTTTAGTGATAAAAGAAGCTGCCATTATGAAGAAGCACAACCTCTTTGAAGATAACTTGAATTTGCCCTGTGAAAGTGTGTCCAGCTTAACGGACCTGAAGACCCCTTCAGGATCAGCCCAAACCACTCCTGCAAAGAAACCTTCCACTGCCCGAGCCGAGGTGTCAGACACCGAAACTCAAGGTGATGAAATGCTCGTTGTGATGGAAAAAATTTCTTGGGAGAAGGATGCTGATGATAGAAAGTCACCAGACAAAGAGGAGGTTGCTTCTGCTCATCTGGCAGGGGATCAGGCAAGTAAAGGTGGAGAAGTGGTTGTTACAGACATCACTGAAAAACAGGAGTCCCTTTTGGCTGCCCTTACAAAACAAGAGGTTGCAGAGGAAAAAAGTGCTTTGGAGAATGAAGATGTGGTGAAAGCAGAGTTTGTAGCAAACACTGAGAAAGGCCTTAAGACACAACAAATATCTGTTGAGGAAAAAATAGCTACTGGGACTGAAACTGCAGTGAGAGATTTTGGAGCCAGCCCTCAAAAAGAACTGAAGGTACATGAAGGAGCAGTGGAGGAAAAGATGACTTCTGAGAGTCAAGAGGCTACAGATACTGCATTTATCAGTGGCACTGAAAAAGGAAGCAAAGCCCAGGAAGAAGTTACTGAGACAAAGCTGACTTCCCTGCATGATAATGTAGCAGAAGGAGAGATTTTAGGGAATGCTGAGAAAAAAATCAAAGTAGAAAAAGAAATTATGGAAGTGTTATCTCAAAGTGAAAATGCGGTAGGAAGAGGGCTTGAAGAGGATAGTATAAAAGAAAGCAATGAGCATGGAGCGGGTGTTGAGACAAGGGTTATTTCCCAGGATGAAAACACAGGGAAAGGAGGAAGCCTTGGGGATAATCCTGAGAAAGAAAGCAAGTCAGAAGAAAAGAGCTGTAAATGTCCTGATGATGTGAACGAGATAAGGAGTTTGCTGATGGTAACAGTTGAGGTACCAGCAGACACTCCAGCTGAGAACATAAAGGAGATTTGCAAAGGTGAGATATTAAAGTTGCAGGAGCGTGATGAAGGGATCAATGAGATGAGCAAAATGGCTGTGACAGAAATTCCAGTGTGCCAGACAATGACTGAGAAAGAAGCATCAGAATGTATGGAGTTCCAGGAGGAGCAACCACCTTCATCTAGTTTGGGGACAGATGGTACGAATTTAGTGAATGAGTCCAAGGCGGCATGCCATACGGCACAAGCAGAATGGCTGGTGGAAAGCTCAGATACGTCTCAGGAGGCAGAGCTGGAGATCAAGCAAAGCGTTTGGTACATGGGTGCGAGAAGCTGCAAAAGCGAGACATTGCAGCCAGAGGAACACGACGAAACTCTGTCAGGAGGGAAAAGGTTAGATGGGGCAGAAGGAGGAGGGGGGAATAGCTGCGCTGTCCCTGCGGATGGAAGGACTGAGAGCTTTTCTTGTGCTCCTGCTGAAAAAGCAGGCATGGCGCAAGTGCCCAGTTTGGCTACCGAAAACCCCAGCACAGGACTGATAGATGAGCCAGTTTCTGCAGTACCGGAACAGGGCGAGGTCAGTGCTGGAGATGCAGAACCTGGTAAGGGTGAAGGGAAGCCAGAAGATGAATCATCTTCACACCCGGAAATAAAAAGCACAGAAGTAAAAGGTATTTTCACAGAAGAAAATGGAGAAGGCCATTGTGCACAGCAAAACTCAGAAGAATAAGAAGTGCTTTTCAGCCCAGCCTTGCAGGATTTATTTCCCCCAGTAATCCCTTTTTAATTGTGAATACTTAATTGGGTCGGGGCAGAGGAAATGGGCTTTGTTGTGGTGGCACCAGTTCTTGCAGTTTCAGCACGGAGCCCTTCCTGAGTGATGGGTGGTGGGTTTCTTTTCTGTTAAAGCCCTCACTGTTTAAAACCAGGTTACTGTTGGGGAACCTCATCTTTCACTTGTAACTTGCTGCCTTTTATGGTTATAGAAAACAAGTCTGAAAATGTGACCACTGAATGCTTCAAAAGCAACTCACCCAAAACTAGGAAGTTATTTTAACAACTGAACTGTTCTGAGGTGTTGTAGCAGGGGAGTAGCTCCTGATTTTTAAATGCATGGATTTGACAAGTACTGCTATGATCCTTAGGTGCCTGGTACATACATTGCTATTCGAGGATGCTTTTAGTATTTGCATGCAGTGTATGGGAAATAAATACAATTTTTAGTAGATAAACAGAACCAAATAGTTAATTTAGTAGGTTACTCAGAAGACACACTCTGCAAACTAATTTCTTAATTATTTTAATGTTCTGACAGATATTAAGTGTTCTGATTTTTTCCCCCTCTTATTGATATATTTAAAACGGGGAAAATACGGGAGCAGGTTTCTCAGTCCCACTCTGCACTTCTGGGTTATTCAGCCTTTCAGAGCACTTTACAGCTATTTTATTTTCTTTAACTATATGGAAGGGAAAGATGAGAATGTTTACAATCATGATAACCCTTAGGCAGCATCTTCCTGTTCTACTTCCCACCATAAAATATATTCACTTATGGCTGTTACAGAATATTAAGAGTCCTGCCATTCCCATTCTTACTGAATTACCCAGCTCTGTAGGCCTTTTTTAGGTGCAGAAATTATGTAATAAATTGCAGTAATTGTGAAATGTCATAGTCATTGCATACAATTTCTAACAGGGATGTTAACTGAAGCAAAAAGCAGCCAAAACTGTTCCTATGTGATTAGATATTGGAGGACAGAATCAACTTTCAAGAGCAGTTATTAAAATGAGACCTGTTGTCTTCATAGCTACCATATGATCATCTGTATCACACCATGATCTATGCACAGAGTTTCTCATGTGCATTATTTGCATTGAAAACCAATACGTTAATAATTTGGGCTTTAGAGTTCAAGACTTCACTTTAGAGGTCAGTTTAAAGCACCTTAAAAGTTTAGCTGGGTGTTTCAGACTGTTTCTGAATAAATATGATACAGGACGTCAAACATTAATGATGAATACAGTAAGAACTGTAGGATTTACACCCACAAAGACATGGGAAGAAATAACCAAGTCCCGAGAGCACGTGTTGGCTTTAACTTTAACAAACTGTGCAAAGCTATCAAATGCTATCAAAATACGCTGTAATCCTAACAGAAAATTGACACTAGAGGAACAGGCAAATATTGCTGCATGTGTAAGGAACGTTGTTGAGCAATTGGACCAACTGCAACATCATTATTGTAAATTAATGCAACTCCTATTTATTCCAGAGGCTGTCCTGCGGTACAGAAATGTTAAGGTCCCAGATATTTCCCTTGTACAAGTACTTCGACTCATTCCCTCCTTATATTTCATGCAAAAATACTAAATTTGTAAATACACAAACCACTGTCAGCCCATTCCTTTTTTACAAATCATTAGTTATTTTACTGTCAGTGACTTTGTTTTTACAAATCATTAGCTCTTTTCTAACTAGTGCTGAACATTGAATTCAAATTTATGACATGTGCTTTATGGTTAAGCAGCCGCAGGCTCTTTTAGCTGTGCTAAAATTAGAGGACATGACGGGTTTTTAACACAGTGTTTAGTACAAAAGAGGACTAGCAAGAGAGCGAATCTCTGCAAAAAAGGCTGCAGTCTCCTCTGAAAGCTGTTTAAGGCTGATACAAATTAGATACATCTGTACAGAAAGATTTAGCATTAACATTGCAATCATAATAATTTCTGAGTTGTTTCTATGGCAGGATTAGGTCTGGATAGTATTTTTGTGTAATATTAAAGAACTGAGCTGTCAGATACAGATGCTCAGCATGGCTTTTTTCCCCAAGTAGGATGGGAAAGAACGGGGAAGATTTAGTCTGTACACCACTTGTTCTGCAAAAGTTCCGTGTGGCTTGGGGACTGATTTTTTTTGCCTTTGCGGATGTTTTCTGTACATTCAGGTGCTTGCAAATGGAGAGTGGAGTTTTTCTGGTCCTTAGGCAGGGTCAGGGGAAGAGGCGACGGCGTTTTGGAGGTCAGCAATCTGACTGTTTGCCTTGGGTCACTGATTGCAAATTGGAATAATCCAGCCATTCAGTAACTTTTGTCGCTTTCTTGGAATTTCTTACACTTACGTGGAGTGAATTACTTCACGTGTCAACTAGAACCGCAATAAACCAGCGCTCAGTGCCTGGAGAGCTGCGGGGGGGGTCGGAAGTCCTGAGGGGAGCGAGCGGGGGAAGTGTTCCCGCCACTCTATTTCACGGGGTGGGCCATTTTCAAGGGCAGGATATGAAACACATTGTATCATGCTTATCACTTTGTAAAAACGCTTGTCGCGACAATAAAAGCTGCTGTTCCCTTCCACCGCCGGGAGGCTAGTTCCGTATTTGGGTGCGCGATAATTTAATGTTGTATTCGAAGAAAGGGTTTATATTAATTAAAAGGGCACTTCGGGAGGAGGAGGTGGATGTTAAGGAGACGCTAGGCCGGCCCGATGGGGTCGCCTCTATTCCCACTGCAGCGGCAGCTGCACTCTAGGGCCGCCCCCCTCGGTGGCGGGGCGGGAAGAGGGCGGGTCAGGGCTTCCGGGTGCATGCCGGGAGCTGTAGTCCGGCGCCACTGCGCCTGCGCGTCGCGCCGCACCCGCTTCTTTTGTCCACGTCGCCGAGGCGAGGCCGCTGTTTTCACGTGACCTCGCGGCGCCCCCTTCTTATTGGCCCGGCGGGGAGGAGCGCGTGCCAGGGGCAGGGGGGCGGACTCGGAAGTGTCGCGCGGCTGAGGCGGTTTCCTTGGCTACGCCACAGGAAAGCGGAGGGACGGTCCCTTCCGCCTTTTGCGTCGGCGCTGGGAGCCGGGGCCGGGAGCGCCGCGCCGCG
>VWZY01000534.1:0-34335 GCA_013399075.1 Chloroceryle aenea
GCTGCCATTCAGTGAGACCTGGAATGGCTGAATAGTTGGGTTGAGAGTAATATAATGAAGTTCAACAGCGGCAAATATAGGGTTCTGCATTTAGGGAGGAATAATCCCGTGCAACCAGTACAGGTCAGGGGTTGACCTGCTGAAAAGCAGCTCTGTGTAGAATGACCAGATGGACAACAGGTTAAAGATGAGCCAATAAATGTGGTCTTATAGCTAAGAAGGCCGATGATATCCTGGGGTACATTAAGAAGAGTGTGGCCAGCAGGTCAAGGGAGGTTGTTGTCCCCCTCTATTTGTATGGCAGGTGCAGCATCCCTTGTGGAAAGCTGCTAAAAACCTAGGTTTGTCAGATAAACATTGGCTGACATTAAACAGTGCCTCACAGAGATTAATTAGTGCCCCAAGCCCAGGCCCTCAGTCTGCCTTTGTCATGAGCTTGTCCCCAACTAATAAGGATGACCACAATGCACATTCAACTAGAGTATAAATGGAGTTATGCTGAAGAAGCAATTTTTAGTTAATTCTTTGCAGAGCAAGCAGTCCTGGAAGTAAGACTCTTCCCCTTGATTATACGGTATGTCATCCAAGGAAAATTCTGCAGATCGAGTGAGCCCCATCCCTGTTTTGGTGAGTGATACTTTTCTGGGTACCATTGTGTGGGAGATTTTCCTTTTATCAGTGAGTGTACACACATTTTAGTTCATCTTTCTAGAAAGAATATTCCTCACAATTTAGGAATTGGTTGTGTAGTAGTATATTCCCAACTGACATCTGAACTTGTAATTTAATTTTGTCAAAAGGACTGCCAAGTCATTTTAGTTACAATAAATCCACATTTTGGGTAGCTACTGTTGTCTGTTTTGTGGGTGCCTCTGTGACACTCTGCTCTAGTGAGGCCACCTTTGAGTTATTGTGTCCAGTTCTGGGTTCCCCAGTTCAAGAGAGACAAGGAACTACTGGAGAGATTTCAGCAGAGGCTAGAAATTTGATTAGGGGACTAGAACATCTTTCTTACAAGGAAAGGCTGAAATAGGTGGTTCTGTTTAATCTGGAGAAGAGAAGGCTGAGAGAGGATTTTATCAATACTTATAAATATCTAAAGATCTGGTGTCAAGAAGATGCGGCCAGACTTCTTCAATGGTGCCAGTGACAGGATAAGGGGCAAGGGGCACAAATTGGAACACAGAAAGTTCCATCTGAACATAAGGTAAAACTTCTTTACTGTAAGGGGGACGGAGCACTGAAACAGGATGTCCAGACAGGTTGTGGAGTCTCCTTCTCTGGAGACTTTCAAAATGCACCTGGACATGTTCCTGTGCAACCTGCTCTAGGTGAACCGGCCGCAGATGGGGCATTCAACTGTATGATCTCCAGAGGCCCCTTCCAACCCCTACCATTCTGTGATTTTTCTAACTTCAACTGTAGGTGACATGAGAGAGTACAATCGTCGTAAGGGAATGATTCAACCAATGGGTGTTTTCATCATATACATAAGCAAAAGCATCTCATGCCATTTGAAGTGCCCAAAAGTGTTTGCTTAGAGATGACAGATATTATACCAGACCTACAACAGAACTGTATTCTTCTGGACTCACAGCTCGAGGCCTGATGACATGCATGAAAGCATCTCAAATGTTTGAGCAACTTCAGCACATCCTGTGTGTTTCCCTGAGGATGTGGTGATCAGTCTCTACACTCCATCAACAACATCCAACTATATTTTCATTCTTTAGGAATAGAACAGAATAGAACATTTCAGTTGGAAGTGATCATCTAGTCCAACTGCCTGACTACTGCAGGGCTGATGAAAACTTAAAGTACATTAAGGGCATCGTCCAATTGCCTTTTAAGCACTGAGAGGTTTAGGGCATTGGTCACCTCTTTAGGAAGCCTGTTCCAGTGTTTGACCACCCTCTTGATAAAGAAATGCTTCCTAATGGCAGTTTTGACAGTTGGACATGGTGATCTTGGAGGTCTTTTCCAGACGTGACAATTCTGCGTGTAATGTCCAGTTGGAACATCCCCCGGTGCTGCTTTGAAATGTTGCTATGCATTCTACCAGTGGAGCCCAGGGGGAAGAGCTCAGAACCTCTCTCTCTACTTCCCCTCCTCAGGAAGCTGTAGAGAGCAATGAGGTTTCCCCTCAGCATCCTTTTCTCCAAACCAGACAATCCCAAACTCCTTAGCTGCTCCTCATAGGACATTCCTTCAAGCCCTTTCACCAGCTTTGCTGTCCTCCTCTGAATGCATTCAAGGACCTTCACATGTTTCTTAAACTGGGGGGTGGGGAGCAGAACTGCACACAGTACTCAAGGTGGGGCCACAGCAATGCTGAATACAAGTGAAATAATCCCCTGTTTTGAGTGTCTTATACTGTGTTTGATGTTTTCCAGGATGTGGTTTGCCCTCTTGGCTACCAGGGCACACAGCTGACTCATATTCAGCCTGTTGTCAGCTGGCCCCCCAGATCCCTTTCTGCAGGGCTGCTCTATCCCCACTCCTGTCCTAGTTTATATTTGCTCCCAGTGTTACTCCATCCCAGGTGAGGAACATGACATTTGGACTTGTCAAGCTTCATCCCATTGATGACTGACCAATTCTTCAATCTATCAGCAAGGCCTCTTGTCCCTCGAGAGAGTCAACATGACCTCACAGTTTAGTATCATCAGCAAACTTGTTAATGGAGCATTCAACTCCTGCATACAGATCACTGATAAATATATCAAACAGGACTGGTGCTAGGATTGAGCTCAGAACACTGCTGGTAGCTGTTTGCCAGCCGGATGTAGCCCCATTCGTAACAATCCTTTGGGTTCAGCCCTTCAGGCAGTTCTTCACACAGAAATTAACAGTATTAATAACATGTAAAGTTTTGCAAATAAATATGGAAATAGAAAAAAACCCTAAAAACTATCATTATAAATTTCTACAGTGCACTTACAGTTGACACAAAATTCCACTGTGATAACATAAAATGTATTTCTACTTCAAAATTCATTGTAAATACTTTAAGTATATTTATAAGCTATGTTCAGTGAAAATTCCATTTTCTGAAAATAAAGTAAGGAGAGTTGTAGTGGTTGCTGGCAGGTTAGAATAAACCATAACACATTCAAAATGAAATAAAGGCAGATATAAAAGCCATCTCATAATTTAGTAAGACATTTATAATGAAATATGCATCTTTTAAATAAAAAGAATGCATTAGAAGAAGTTAATATGCGTTATAAGTTATGCATGTTTATAAATGTATTAACTTTTCATAAGTCATTGACAATCCTTTAAGACACTTTAAGAAATGTACTTTTGATTTAAGTCTATCTTCTGCAGTCATATTGAGATTGTTTTTTGTACAGTATCTTAAAACCGCATGATTACTTGGAACTAATACTCCTTATTTAAAAAAAATGTGAAATATGAATCTTAGACCACCTTTCTGAATTATTTTTAACAAGGAAGATAATGCACTTGTAATTTAAAAACAAATAATTTTCATGGTATGAATCCAAATTTCCTTTTTTGAAGGATACATAGAATGATAAAACTTTAGATTCTGATCTCAAGATACTCTGGAATATCTCCTTCAGATTCCTTATAAAAATACAGAATGTTTGTAATGTTCTTTATCTGGACATACTGTCTTTCCTTGCCAAAGTAATAAACCCACAATATTTTTAAAGCTGCCTTGAGAACCTTGGAAAATGATAGAGAAATCTGGAATATGTCACATTTTATTAGGTGGCTTTGTTGAACATACCCACAAGTTCCTGTCTCTTAACAGTACACTATAATTTATGACTTTTATGCTGCTTTACTATAGATAGCCCATATTAGTAGGACTGGAGAAGTGTTTTGTGGATTACAGTGGAAGCAGAATTTCAGGAACTAGATGCTGTGCAAATACTTCAGGACTAAGTTTCTATGATATGGTTGCCTGCCATGGGAGATGGGTATTTTTTGTTTCTGAATAAGCCCTTGAAGTGTTGAAATGTTGTTTAGGAGGCCCCTTTTAGGAGGCTCTGCAGACAAAGAGCCTTGTCTGCCAGAGCGGCTGCTTGCCTCTAAACAATGCAAGCATCTCAGGTTTAAGACCAAGGAACTTGCAGGAGTTTAGGGACAGACAACCTTTATACATTACCAAAAGGTAGCATAGCTTATGTTCATGGCACGTAAGACATAACATTACCTAGTGAGTTGCTTTCTCCTGTTATTTTCCACCTTCTACTTTCTGTCCAGAGTACTTTTTATTCTTGTATCTTGGACTGTAAGATAAAGGCCACTATATGACAAAGAAGACTGAGGGGATGGAAGAGATGTTTATACATTTTGAGAAAGGTGTTTTTGCTGTTTTGTAGAATAACATAGATTTATTAAAATAAATTAAACCAATTAGTATCATAGAATCATTATTAATTAATAAAAAAGCCAACATAGCAGAAAAAAGGGGTATTGCACAATTTTTTTTAGTTTATTTTTTCACAGTGGTGGTACTTTCAGACCTATTCCTTGTTAAATTGTCATGAACTAGACCTGATATATTACTGATTTTATATTTTTAAGTAATTCTTGATAATAGGATTTACTTGCAGGATGAGAACCCTTTGTGTTTTGTAGTTCTGTTTTCCTTTAATAAACTGCACCTCTGATCTTCTCCATATCTTATTTCAAAATTATGTTTTCCTGATTGTTTTCTTACTATCTTAAAGGTCACTGAAGGGGTTTCACAGCTTTTCAGTTGCCCTCTGAAAAGTGCACAGGGACTGACACTAGTATTTATCTTCTGTAGTATATTGAATAATCAGGGAAGTAACTTTCTTTTCAGCTTTCCCTCAGGAGAAGACTGAAAATTAAATGACAGCAAAGGGACACTCAAAGATTTTATTACCAGTTTCACCAGTACAATATTTGCATAAGGACTTCTCATTTGTTTTCACTATGACAGCAATTTGGGAAAATAATTCCATACTTTTGTATCTCTTTAGACAGTTTGGACTGGCTATGTATCTTTGAGTTATGAATAATGGTTTTTTTACTTATATTGCACTTTCCAATGGGAAGATATAATAAATGCAAAAAATGCACATTTGTCTTAGCTAGGTCTGTAGATACTTGAATCCTAGAGAAGGGGGGAATTAATGTTTTTTTGTAGCGTCTTAATTACAGCATAATTTCATGCTGAACTTCTATGGCATCAGGCACAGCTGTGATTACATTATAGCTGTTTTATGATGTCTGTGTGGTGGAAGATGGTAACAAAAATAGTAATCAGATACTTCTTTTATTTCAGTGTGATTATTTTTTAGGGAAGGAAGCACTTTAAAAGTTCAGATTGACTGAGCTCCTCTTTAATGCAGATAATCAGGAATTATTTGAAGCATATGCAAGGTATTAATCTCTAAAGACTACATGTATCATAATGAGACAGCATATAAAAAGAGAAGCTAAGAAAACAATGAAGGGTGGGATTCACCTCATCCACACTCAAAATATGTATTAGATACATCACTGGTATCTACGTATGAATTAATTGTTTAGATTCCATCTATATTCAGTGAAACAAACACTTCTGGTGACAGTTCATACCATAGTAAGATAATAAAGTCTGTTGTCATCTCAGGCTAGATGATGTGAACCCCATCCAAAAAAGTCTCATTAAAAATTTTAGTGGCCAATGCATCCAGTTTAAGATGAAGACAAGTGAATGTGGAGAATAATTAAGTGAAACAGTAAATAAGCCAAGACAATCTTCTAAATTACTCTCTTTACATGTTTTGCCTCAGCATGTGTGGGAGCATTCAAATGGCCTGAATCAAACCTGTTGGGGAGCATGTAAACAAATTATATGAGCAAACACTGGACAGTACTTGAACCTGCTCACAGGCCCTGATTTATATGCAAGTACAGACATAGCTAAAGGTTCCTCCAGACTAGAACTAGACTCCCTAGCATGCCTAAATATAATGAGGAACCAGAGATTTTCTAGTTAGAACACTGAACTACTGACACCGTCTTTGTTTGAATACAACAAAGTTCATCTAATACGAATGTAGAGTAACCTGTGCCGTATCTCCATGGAGGGTATGGACAGTCCCTAAAGTTTATACAAAATTTCTTTCACAATGTCCCATAAATTGGATTTTACAGTTATGAAGAATGAGAGTTTAAAAGATCCCCATACAATGTCTATTACAGATTAATTCTTCTTGATAATCTAAGGTACTGATCAGTGTGATCATAGACTAACATCAAGGAAAAACACAATTGCAACAGACAGACAGATTCAGTCTGACACTGTCTACTATCTCCCAAATAGACTTACAAGGGAAAACAACATGGAGAAACTATAGTTTCCTGACCCAGTGAAGAAGGTTGTATGGCATTGCACATCCTGGCTCAAATATGTATCAGAGACAAAAAAAAATAGAGGTTTTCCTTTTAAGGATGAAATGAAAATGGGGTTGGACTTGATAATCTCCATAGATACCTTCCAACCTCTACTATTCTATGATGCATATATACCATATTTAGGGATGGAGCCAGGCTAAATGCAGATATCTGCATAACATGATCAAAACTTTTTCTTTTGGTTACCTCTGATATAAAGATATTTCATTCCATTTCACTGACCTTATTTTGCACTTTCATTAAAAAGAAACCAGATATGTATTTGGAAAACATTCATGACTAAACAATATTTCTATTTGCTCAATTCTGAAAAGTAGATAAGAAATAGTGCTAGAGATAAGTACCAAATTTCAATATTTATAGAAACCAGGCACTTGTGTATATAATAAGACAATTCTCAATGTGCTTTGATGATGATGATGAAGTGCCAGCTTTCTGTAAATATTGAACTAAGTTAATTATCACTTGAACTATTCATTATTTATCTGATTTCAGATCACAATGAATACAGTCAAATTGCCATTTTTTTTCATAGGAAAGTGAAGCTAAAAATAAGTATTATATTAACCTTTTATGTATTTTTTTGAAGTAGCTTGAAAATTATTTTACAAATTGTAATGAGAGACATCTCTAGATACACAAGCAAGGACAAATTTGTCAATTTACTCTTGAAGTTAAGACAGCAAGCTCCCTATAAAACAAACTATCCAATAACTATTTAATCTCTGATCCTGCAAACACTGACATCCACAGATAAATCTATTTACCATTTATGTGCATAAGTCTAGGTAAATAAGAGCAGAGGACATGTCCTGTGTCATTGAGTTCTGTACTTCACATGCCTCTGCAATTACATTAGTCAGTCCGAAAAGCACCTAAACTCTTTTTAAAAACAACTCTTTTTAAAACCAGCCTTTGTTGTCTCTTAGATAAGAAGACTATTTCAGAACCTACTTGTTCAGAAAGGAATCTTCTAATTTACCCTTAAAATAATCCTGAGTAATTGATAAATATTCATTCATGTACAACTATTGCTAAACCCATATGCTGATGTTTGCAAGAAAAAAGTATTGCCTTGTACTGTGCAAAGACTATATATTTGCTCTATTCCTTACATGGTTTTAAACACAAAACTACTTAAATTCGGTATACTTCTCATAGATACTAAGACACTACAGCACTCCCTAAATGTATTTTGAGGATTCCTGATAATACATCCAGTGATATACAGAACTGCTTGCAAAATAAAGCTGATAAATTGGAAATATAGGGACAAGAGAAGCACTGAAATGCAAATTACGACACCCAACAGAAATTGCACTTATGATAAAGTGATGCCTACAAAGAATTAGGTTTTGTAGTATTTTAGTAACTGAGTGTACTGCACTCAGTTATCTTCTGTTCCTTTAAGGCCATATGGAGCACACATAGATGTGGGAGTCATGCTGGACACCAATTTAAACACGAGTCAGTCATGTACTCTTGTGTCAAAGAGGATTAATGGTGTCCTGGGCTGCATTAGAAGTGTTGCCAGCAGGTGGAGGGAGGTGATCCCTCCCAAGACCTGACAGTCTTATCAACCAGAATCACAGAATCACAGAATATTAGGGATTTGAAGGGAACACGAAAAATCAACTAGTCCAACCCCACCCTGCCAGAGCAGGATCACATAGATCAGGTCACACAGGAACATATTTGTGTGGGTTTTGATTGTCTCCAGAGGAGACTCCACAACCTCCCTAGGCAGCCTGTTCCAGTGCTCTGTCACCTGTACCATGAAAAAGTTTCTCCTTATGTTTACATGGAACTTCCTATGGTCTAGCTTGCACCCGGTGCCCCTTGCCCTATCATTGGACATCACTGAGAAGAGCCTGGCTCCAGCTTCCTCAACCTTTCCTAATAAGGCAGATGTTCCACTCCCTTAATCCTCTTTGTGGCTCTGCGCTGGACTCTTTCAAACATTTCCTTGTCATTCTTGAACTGAAAGGCCCAGAACTGGATACAATGTTCCAGATGCAGCCTCACCAGAGCAGTGTAGAGTGGGAGGAGAATGTCTCTCCACCTACTAACCACACCCCTTCTAATGGTGGAAGCTTTCTTGTAAAAAAAACCTGCCAAACCCAAGCAACAGACTACAAGCATATCATTACCACATCTTCAGCCCTCAAAAACCTGAGAGCTTTAAGCTGGAGCATGTCCAAAGAAGGGCAACAAAGCTGGTGAAGCGTCTAGAGGACAAGACTTATGAGGAACAGCTGAGGTAACTGCAGTTGTTTAGTCTGGAGAAAAAGAGACTCAGGGGAGGGAGACCTTATTGCTCTATACAATTACCTGAAAGAAGATTGTAGCAAGGTGGGGGTTGGTCTGAGGAAACTGCCTCAAGCTGCGCCAGGGCAGGTTTAGATAGGTCATTAGGAAATATTTCTTCACTGAATGGGTTGTAAATCACTGGAATAGGCTGTCCAGGAAAGTGATGGAGTCACCGTCCCTGGAGGTATTTAAAAGACATGCAGATGTCCTGCTTAGAGATGTGGTTTAGTGGTGACCTGGCAGTGCTGGTTCAACACTTGGACTTGATCTTAAAGGTCTCCTCCATCCAAAATAAAAACATATATATATGTTATAATTATCCTATAACTATCCTATGAATTAGTATTTTATTTTATTTTGACAATAATAACCAGATTTTTAATGTATTTTGAAAAGTGAAAATAATGTTAGCTAAGCAGTCTGTGGTATGATTAGGTCTACAAAAAAATTTCAACTCTGTTTTTCTCGTCTTACACACTATGAGTGTCCTCATGTCAATTGCATATCAGTATTAACTCTGCAATGCTACAAATAGGAAGTAGTTCTTACTGCTGTTTAAATGGTTAAAATCCTGGTTCTTCATGGACTGCCTGCAGCTGGGATTTGTGCCAGACCCTACTGACTTCAAACAAGGATCATAACTGTTCATAATATATTTGTAGCACTGTAGTTTGCTTCAGTATGTGTATTATTGAAGCACATATAAAGCATACCATGTGTCCACCAGAATAAGAATCACTATGTTAACAGCATATTGGTTTTAAGTATAGTATGACAAATAGCAGCTTTTAGAGAAGTATAAATAACTGCATTAAAGCAGATAGGTAGTACTGTGACTTGCTTTTACCTGTGCTTCTTTCATTGCTATTAAAACAAAATTTGATTTCATAATACCTCTGCAATTATTTCAAGCCTTACAGGTGACTATCTGCTTTTCTAAGTCAGAATATGCTAGGCTTAAGAGTCCATAGTATAGTACCGTGCTGTGACTTGGGTGTTTGCATAATACTGAGCAGAAAGGATTTTATATTATTTTTTTTTACAGAGTATCCCCAGGATACATATTATTTAGATGTATCCAAGCTGCTAAAATTACATCACTGCCATTTACCAGATGCATATTTGACCTTTTGGGTTTGTACATGTACATATGCTACACTCAAAAATATTAGCTTTTGAAGCAAGTGTAATAGGAAGAGTTTCTCAGGGCCCACTCATGGACACCACCGAAATTTTCCGTCTCAGTTTCATTTTTTCTGTGTTAGCAAACCTAGATACCAACATACATACTGTCCTATGAAGAGAAAGGGCCTCTCTCCTCTGTTTCCGGGTGAGGAACCTAGCAACATAAGGTAGGTTCAATGAGCACTATTTGATGGAGATGACAGAACATACAGACTTGTTACAGGCACACTTCAGAAGAGATATGAATATGATCTAGAAAATCATTTTCTTTATAAGAGTGCTTTTGTCTCTAACATAATATCTATCTCTGAAATTTAAAGCATAAATATCTATAGATACTCAAATCTGAAATAATTTTTTTGGATCTAATTTATTACAACAGAAATATTGTAGGTATTATATACCATATTTTTGCTGTAAACCAAATTACACCTATTGATTTGTCAAGGTAAATTTTTAATCATAAATTTATTTTTTAAGAATAAGTTTATGGTAAGGAAACTGAAATTTCCTTATTACTTCACTGAAGACACATGAAGTTGGATAGCTTGTGCCTTATCTTGATATTTTTCCTGGCTAAAAACTTGCTGAATCAACAGGTATGCATGTATCTTTACTGCCAATTTAAAAATTCAGTTCCACTGAATCAGGAGATCCATTCTTCATGTCTTTCCCTTTAGCCTATGTATACTGTGACAGTTAGAGGTCACACTACCTATTTATCTGTTCAGAACATGATGTATAAATAGGGTGTATAATACCTACTAAGTGGCAATAATAAACTAGTAATAAACTAAGTGAGTTATGGCAGAACTGAATGGTATGGTAAAGAATTCAGGGAGGAAAAATATTTCTGGTTTTAATATTATAAAATGAAAACCAACAGACTTCTGTGCAACTTAACAGCTCTCATTTTATTATGAGGCCAAAGGCAGCAAAAATTTGGTTTGGAAAGTTACATAAATGCCCAAGAAGTTGTAGCCAAAACATTTCCCTTACAAAATGAATGAACATGAAAAGGATCAACAGAGATATATAGCTAATTTTCTGAGCTGGTGCTTACTATAGTCTGTCCACATGGCCTTCAGCTGTGCCTCTGGAAGGATAAAAGGAAAATTCATAATCACGACAGGAACACATTAGAATGAAAATTGCCTATTTTCATGCTTATATACCATCATTTAATATTTTAAAATAAACCAAATATTTAATACCAATAGCCTATTAAATGTACACAGACATCTATCATCTTTAGATTGTGTGGAACGTATTCTATTTCTACATGTCTTACCCGGATTTGCATAAAATGCTGTAATCATCACACCAAAATTCAAGACCATGCCTAGTAACTCAGACCAACTCCTGTTTAGAGTTGTCCTAGGTATTAGAGTTGTCCTAGGTATCATTGCTATAGTGGCAATCACAGAATCACAGACAATATGCCTCTTCTGAATCTGTAAAAATTCCTGGCCTAGTCCTGGCCCTTCTGGTCAAATTGCTTCTGGGCAATGCTCAGACACAGTTCAAGGGAAATTACTTGGAAGAAGCTACTATCTATAGACAGTTTTGGTCAAAACTGGCATCCTGTTACCCTCGTCAATCTTCCAACTATTATAGAAGGCTTTGCACCTTCAGCTGTTCTAGTATGTCTCATGTCACATCCAGGATAACCTACACATACCTACCCTCAGTTTCATGCTGTAAAAAAATCTCATTATGGGGTACAAGAAATGCACAAAAGATAACTGTAATTTTTCAGGGTCAGAGATGATTCAAGGCTAGATGCTACAAAGGGAGAACACAGGAAGTCTGTTTTCCCTTTGCCTTTGAGGCCAGAAAAAATCTCATAGGCCTTATGTATTAGCCATATGCTCAAACGCTGTTGAACCTCTCTTTTAGTTTCCAGTCTACTCTTGACAAAGCATGACCACTTACACAATGCTGTGTCCGCCCTGTGTATAACGTAAATTGAAAAATTTGTGCTGCACTGATTTCAGAACTTCTGAAGGTGTTTGTAGGCTATGTCCAAAAATACTGCTACCAATACTTTGCAAATAATTCAGGTTTGGTCCCCAAATTATTTCAGATATGAACATATATGTTCATAATATATCAGGGTTCTGTTTGAGAAAAAATATATAGGTATTTATTAAAAATCAGTTGCAAAATCTGCATAGCTTCTCAAGACCATTTTAAAAATCTTGACATGCACTTCTTCACACTCCCCCCATAATATCTCTTTTACTGTTAGAATATTTATTTCTGTAAAACATGGGACCTTTCTTGAAGATTCATATATTTACTGTCACAAGGGATCTATTGAGAGACAACATTGCCACCCTTCCTTATTGGATTTTATGAAAAAATAAACATACATCACTGGAAAGAGACAAGACACATGTTGCACACTGTAATTCCTCCAATGCCAACTTGATTCCCTTAGTTTATGCTGAAATCTTCTCCTCACTGTTTAAGCATATCATTATTGGTAATCCTGTTAAACTGAGTATACTTCTTGCATGACAGTCTCACTTCGAACTGGGATTTCTTAATAAAGAAATAAAGATAAAAGTGAAGATGGGATGAAGAGATATGCTAGCTACTTTTCTTTGTTAATCAAAAATCAGATGGGATATATGATTTCTTCTTTGAAAATTAGTACATTTTGAAGTGTTAGAGTTGTTGCTATGATTTTTCTTTCACAACGGTGCAGTTTCATGAAACTTTACAGTTAGCAGTGATCCAATGACTTACTTGTTTTGTAAGCCTTTCTGATAAGAAAATGGTTCTGCAGGATAAGTAACAGCAGGAATTGTGCTTTGCTATTTGTGAAGTATCATTGCCTTGCCAGAACATACTGAAATTCAAAGCCTGATGAAAACCACCATACATAGTTTATTTATTTGGATGATAAAAAATAAAAACCAGAACTGGTGTTGCTACAGTGGTATTTCAAATAAACTATTGTGACAGCCAAGTCTGTGTCAAGGGCTGAATAAGCTTTTCATCAGCCAAACTATTTTTCTGTTCCCAGAGTTAGTAATTGATTGCTAACTTAACTCCTTTATTGATGCTCAAACTGTCATACTCTATCCAGAGCACAGGAAAAAAAGAAAAAAAAAAGAAAATCATATTTATGGATATATTCCATCTGTTTTATTTTCTTTAATAAGCAAGGTTTCTAATGGTTGCCTAATCATAAATTCCAGTCAGACTCTTTTAATTGTTTTTTGACCTACATACTATTATGGGCCTGATGAACAATTCCCTAATCAAAGTTGCAAAACATTCTTCTTTGTGTTCAATAATTTAGAGATCCATGTGGGAGATATGTTGTTGCTCTTAGTCTCAATGTGAATTTAGTTCATTTTATGCAAATAGTCTTGAGATTCATTTGAGCAAAAATAATTTCAAATTTTAAAAAAAAACCACAACAACCAACCAACCCTAATACATCCAAGAATACAATGAGACTGTAAACTTTATTTCTTTTTGATTGTTAAAGGTAACTACAAATTCAATCGCCAATTATTTTGCTACTTTATAAAATTGCATGTTTGTTCTACTAGAGGCTCCAAGGGTCAAATCTTAGCATTATTACTTTGAACCATGTGGCCAGAGTGCTTTTGGGCTGTTCAGGAAGAACATTCCAATGCATGAATGAGACAGAAGGTAGCATATAACCCCCATTACCATCCTCCTTCCCTAATGCCAGAATAACAGAGCAAAATGTGGAAATATATCCTGGCCACAAAATACTGAAGCACTGTGATTAAAGGTTTTTAAGGCCAAAGTTCTGCCTAAATCCCATTGCCCTGCAAATCACACTTCTGTAGCCTCTAGAAAACAAGAGTGATGTGTGCAGCTTAAAGCTCAGTCTTTTCCCAGGAGAACAAATGCCCTTTTAGAGAAGGTATACAGTATAGGTGAGGAGCAAGTCTGGAAAGCAAATTATTGGTCTTACAGGGCTCAGTGACTTCTATCCTGTTCTGTACTTCTTGGTCATCCCCGGGAGTTGGGCTTTCCCTCCAGTTTTTTCATTTCCCCTTAATCCACAGAGAAGATTGCTGATCTGGCTTCAGAAGTGATTTAAATGTAGGGAATTCTTTCAGATTACATCTCATTCGTGTGGCAGTTTATGCCACACAGCAGTATTACCACAGGTAAGTATTATGTGTTTTCTTGTATGCGCTTCCAGTGATGCATTCAAATAGTTGGACAATGACTTTCTCAGCTTTCTGGAGAAACACTCAAGCTCAAACTTCCTCTAAGTACCTTGGCAAATAAAGGACACTCTACTGTCCACAAAGCTTTCCTCAAATGATGTATACAAAAGGCTAAAGCCAAGGTATTTCAACTCTTTTGCTGATGACCTTAGTTAGCTGTTCAGTGAGTTAAAATAGTACTCAAACCTTAGAAATACTTAGCAAGCATCCTAAGACTGAAGATGGGTTACAAGCTCACTTATTGATAAACCTGTGACATACTATTCACTGTTAGGGAATTTTATGTATCAGAACAGACTATTTAAGGAAGGGAAAATCTACCTTACATGTATATTCAGCCTGATGCTTGATGCTTTGCAAGGCAGTTTTTCCTCAGGGAACTATGTTGAAATACATGATAAATATTCAGCTTCTAACAAGTATGCAGATAAATTAATACATCCAGTAGGTAATCCCTTTCTGAAAGAATTAGAAAAACTATTTTCATCACCAAGAAGGCATGAAAGTGTTTTTAAAACATATGCCTCCGGAATAAGTGCGTGAGCAGCAACACAATGTGATTGAAGTTCTTTTAAACAGTCACTAGTGCAGAACATGAAAGCTGAAGAATTTTTGTGTCATACATTGTTTTATAGTCTTAATTTTCTGCAAAGTTTAAAAGTGTAATGAGCTTCCTCTCATTGTGTACTTTTGTACATAAATTTACACATCTAATATTATTAAAATGCATTTGGTCATTAGTGTTATTTCCCTACACTCTAACAGAAGTAAATTTTATCACATTTTTACAAAACAAAACCTCACATCTTGCATGGCTGTAGGAATTCTAATGCTATTTAGAGAATCAATAGGGACACAAAATAAATATGACATGAAACTCAGAGTCAATCTTACACTCAGCAAAAAGATTACACTAATAAAATTTAGTTCCTATCAGATAGGCATTATCAGCACAAAGGTTATCAGGATTCTATTTGAATGTTTATATTAAAATCCCCAAACTGTATGCAAATGATAGAAACTGTTAGAGAAAACAAGTGAAAAACCCAGCATGAAATGTACTTCTATGTCAAGGTTATGAAAGTTACAATATTTGTTATATATCTGCAATAAATGATATGAGATATAATTTAATCTAAAACACACATTATAATTTCTGAAGCTAATGAAGGATCTGGAAAAAAACTTCAGAGAGCACACAAAAAAATTGCCAAGAAATCACTAGGGGTCTTAAACTACAGATGAAAGGGAAATGTAATTGCTTAAAATCTTTGTCTAAATGTTTAGTCAAGATAAACTGTGATGACTGTTAGCTCAAAGGACATTCTTGCCTTTTGGATTTAAAGGCCATTTTTAGATGGCAATGGTGTAGCATATGATCGCTTTAGAACAGCAACTGTAATAATACATTCTATTCAATTATATGATGAGAAAACACTTCAATATGTGTCAAATTTCAGCTTATTTTTGGACACAGATTTTATTGAGCTCTTCAGATTATACCCTTTCATGGAAGAAAGCTTCAAAATTTTCAGAATATATAAAGATAAAATGGAATTTTAAAATATTCATTGAAGTGAAAGATGAGCATCTGAACTAAAATCTTGGAATGGTACTTTATGAGGTTAAATGTTGCATATTTTCTGAAAAACAAAACAAAAGCAAAAACAAATAAACGAAGAAAAAAGCAAACAAAAAAAAACCACAAAGAAAACTCCAAAACCAGAACAACAGAAAAAAGTACTTATTCTCTTATGGTTGTGCCAAAATAACCAACTAACCAACTGCTCCCATTTCCTTATAGATTCTTCCATGAGCACCCAAAAGACAAAGCGTACAGAGTTTTGAAGGAGTAGCTGCTGCTTAGAATGAACGTGTTAAGTAGCGAATAGATATCTTCATCTATATTATAGTACATTCTTTATGTAATTTACACTCACTACTCTAAATTTTCTGTGAATATTGTAGCAAAGTGTTGGTAAATTTATACAGATACAACAGGCTGTCATTTATTCCTGATTCTGTTTTTGAAATATTTTCCTGTCTTTGCAGATGGAGAGATGACAGTAGAAAAAAGAGAGGTACAACATAGCACATACCGTCCTATCTTTAGGCACAATGGCCAATTTCAACCATGACAGCACTACCTTGTGAAGACAGATGGCATCAATATTGAACAGTGTTGAAGTTACAGAGTTTTCCAAGTGCTCAGTATCTAATATTATCCCTCTGTTTTCCCCTGACAAATGGTGGACTTTGCAGGTAATGGCATCCTTGCTAGAATCTGCATCAGAAATGGTTCGATCTCATTTAAGACTCCGTTCAAAGCTTGACCAGTGATAGAGATCAGCACCATAGCTTCTGAAAAATGACATAGCAGATGAAAATTCACTCTGGTAATGTAGACAGTGCTCCTTAACACCCCTGTCTGACTTAACCCACTCATTGCCCAGCCTATATTTGTGCTTGGGATTGCCCTGGTCCAGGTGTGAGACATTGCATTTGGCCTTATTGAACTTGATGTTGTTTACATGACCCCATCTCTTCAGCCTGTCAGGGTCACTCTGTATGGCATCCCTTACTTCTAAAGCATCAAACATATCATTCAGCTTGGGGTCATCCACAAACTTACTGAGGGTGTGCTCATTCCCACTGTCCTTGTCCCCAGCAAAGATGTTAAATAAGACTGCTCCTAATATGGACCCCTGAGGGACACCTTTCATTACTGCCGTCCATCTTATGATACAACACACATGGTAGAATTTGCTTGTTTACATCAAAATATTTATGAAATTAAAAAAGAACTATTCATAGCTACTGGGATTTATATTAAGTATGAGGTCTATTATTGTGATAAAACTTTTAGCTTTCTTCATCTTTTTTTCAGAGAAAGGAAACAACCTATGCTGTTTCCTTTCTGCTCACTTTCAGGCATTAATTTTTTTTTTTTTTAAAAAAAGTTAATTCTAAAATGGGAGAAATCTAGGTTTAAGGATGCTGTATATAAAAGTTCACTTAATGGTTTTGTTTAAACTTCTGCAACTGATCTCTGGAAATCAGTATCTGAATGGAAATAACATTGAAGTCTTTTAGAATTAGTGCTTAGGGAAGCATGGATTTTTAAATGTTTTGCCGTTGTTTTGTTTTAGAATCAATAACTGGACTTTCATCTCACAAAAACTGAAGGAAACAAAATATTTACTGCTCAGTCCAGCTATATCACTTTTGCCCTGGTTCTGTAATTCCCATTGATTTAGCAAGTAATGCTGTCAAATTTCACATAAGTATAGGAATGATTAATAGAAAATCTTCTAGCTTTCAGGAAGATTAAATCATAACTCTACTCAGACTGTTCCTTAGCTCCAGCTATTTCACGCTAATAGCTACATTTTATTAACTCCCAATAGTCCACATGGGATACTTCATGCCATTGGGATGAAATTGAACATGGAGTCTATTTACAGAAATGTCTTCTGCTTGGGATTGGTAGGTACTACATTTTTTACAAACCATACACAGACCACACTGAATCTTTTTTCCATGCTTCCAATTATTTTTCCATACAGTTTTACATAACTTGAGCTCTAAAAAGAAGATATCCCATGTGTTTAAGTGAGGAAAAAAAAAAAAAAAAAGAGGTACAATCAAAGTTTTAGACAAATTTTCAAAGGGTTTGCTTATACTGATTAAAAGCATACTGGATTTAGTGTAATGGCAAAATAAAAACATTTCCCACTGAAGTATCATAGTTTGGATCATAAAGTGGTATCAGAGAGTGCGAACAAGAAAAAAAAAAAAGCGAGAGATTTACCTGATCAATTTAACTAATGTTATATATATTCAGATAGAATTAATCTCCTGTGAGAAAATTTCTGGTTTCGAATCTAGTATACATATGTTAATATCAGCATACACTTTTTAATTTTGACAGTTCAAATCAATGTGAAAGACATGATTTCTTAAATAGCTTCATGAACTTTTCTCTTTTTTTAATGTTAATGCCTACGATATTTTTGAGACTAAGATATGAGTCTTCCATGCCAGATGTGCTACACAGGTAAATGGAAGAGTTTGAAACAATGTCTTGCCTAATTAAATTTGATGATAAAACGTACATTTCAAATAGAGTGGAACTAGTGAAGAAGCATAAGTTATAGAGGTTAATTCTTTAAAAAATAAGAGAAAAGTTATTCATCTTCACATTTTTTTCCCCTTTTCCCCTTCTACCTAGTGCTCTATCTCAGAACTTATAATGGAGTGAAACATTGTAGCAGTAAGCATGAATTTAGCCTAGTTAGCCAAACTTAGAATAAAGCGGTGTACCACATTTTGGTATAATAGAGGTAAACAAAATATGATCAACCATTTGTCCCAAACAACAGAATGTTGCTTTTCTGAGCTCAAGGAGAAAGATAGCCAAACTATAAAAACAACCAGTTTATCATCATGTGCAAACATGTCCTGGAAGAGTCCAGAACAAGCAGATTGTGAATGCCAAGAACAGTGACAGCAAATTAGAAAAGCCAGTGCAATTTGAACAGGCTAATCATCAATGAGATACTCTCTACCTAATCCTACACATGATGACACTTAAGGATACTCAGAGATGCCAGAGGAAGAGATTCTAAATGGAACCCAGAAAAGGAGAACCTGTGAGACTCTGATGGGAACCCATGACCCTGCACCAGATTTTGTGACCATCTCTCCAACACCCTAGCACATCCTGTAGCCCAGTCTCAGAGTTGCACATCACATCGCTGGGACTGCTGCACTAATCTACCTGCCTGACTTCTCTCATGACTGCATCACCTCTCTCATGGAACAGGGGCATCATATGATTCATAAAATAACATATGTCTATGATAAAGACATTGTGATATCCAATCCATTTAGTATCCAGAGTGTGATTAGGTCTTAAACTACAAGAATCAGGTTTCTGTTGGTTTAATTTTTTTTATACTAGAGAGAAAATCAGAAGGGGTTTTATATGTAATAGTTCAAGATGTTTTGGTCCCCTGTTACATTATGAAACATATCCACTAGAGAGTTTCTGCTCTTATGATCTGTTTTAGAGGATGAAAAGAACCTGAACAGGGCCACAGTATGGAGAACTACATGCTCATTAGAACACTCCTCTGGATGGTTTCAGCTTCTACACCTCATCTATGCTATAAGAAGTTGTCAGTATGCAAGCTTAACTTTGCAGAACACATCTTTTCACCCTACTTGGACTAGGTATTGTGACCCATCACTTCTCCTGGGTCTCTTATTGGCTCAAGGTATAATAATTATTTTGTGTACTTCTCCATGTGCTTTGTTACTCTGGGAGCTGTGTTCTGAAGCCTGCCTAGCTAGGTTTTACAGCATGAAGCACGGGACTTGAATGGCACACTGAAAATATATCATAAAGACATACTGTATATTTTGAAGGCCTAGAGGTATTTCTTAGAAGCCAGAGGACATCAGCCAGTTTTTTATTCATGTAAAGGCTACTCAGGAACAAAATATGCTCAAACTGCTTTGGTACTTTGAACCAGAGACAAAATTAGCAATTCTACTACAAAGATTGTTCTGAGGACTTAGATATCCAACACATCCAATTTTGTCAGAACAGTCTAGAATTAAGCAGCTATAATTGTAGCTTATACATGATCATAAATCCTAGAGATTGCGTCTCTGCAGGTTTAGCACATAATTTCATTCTTCTCAAAAAGCACAGCCAATCTCACTCCCATGGAACCATGTCCTGTCCACATCTAATACTCTGTTAAAATCTGATATGCCTGGTACCCTCAGATTATGTTACCTTCTAGTGGTCTGGTTACTAGGTTGAATAATTCTCTTTAGATTTGAGAGCAGTGTTAGGCATTCAAGGCCACAACTAAACTGTCACTATATGGACTGTTTTGTACTGTATAGGTTATAACTGTCTTCCTCACACAACAGAGAGATAAATCATATCCTACCACATGACAAATTTTTATTTGCTTTTACAGTTAAAATGAAATTCCATTAAAAGTTACACCAAATATGTCCATACAAAGAAACATCTGTTTCTTCCATATTTATTTAATTTTGCAGCATACTTATTTAATTCTGCCTCCTGGATAAAAAAAAAACATCACAAGTTGGAACAAGTCAGGTCTGGTTGCTTCTAATCAGCTCCTCTACATTGTAAAAATAATTATACAGATGGAATCAATTTACAGAATTACATAGATTCCTATTTAAAAATAACAATATACTTATTAAAACCAAGTAAAGAAAAATTGGAAAGGCAAATCATGTTTATCATATTTTCAGAATCTGTATTAGCAGTTTAGCTACATTGAAAAAAATATTATTCAGTAAATTAAAGTGTCACAACCATCTAAACACAAAGGAAATGTAACAGTGACTCTAACAATAAAATTCTCCAACAGATGTGACATTTTTAAAGATAAATAGAATTATTTAAATATCCACTGGAAAGGTAATTTGAATATGTCAGAATTTTTCCATTGAATTTAGCAGCACAATGAAGCAGCTGAAGTAACTACAACTAGCTATAATCAGATTTCCAGAGGAAATTTTTTCACAATTTGATTATAAAATAAAGAAATGAATGCTTTTGGAATGATATTCCATATGTATTTATTTATATCTATTGTATCTACTCATGACCACATAATTATTAATTAAGAAAACAAAACATGCCCATTTTCCTTAGCTGTACCTTCACTGACATACATAGCATTATGTCAAGGAGTTTGCATTCATATCTACAAAAATATCAAGGCTAGAATATTTGGATGCTGTAAGTTTGTTTTCTAAGCAACAAAAATTAAATAAATTTACATTATGAAAAATCCACAGAAGTCTTCTATTCCATAGTCTGATCTTCAGCTAAATGCAAAATTTCTCTATAATGGGAGGAGAAAGGGCTATCTAATGCTCTTAAGCATGAGTCAGCAGTGTGACTTTGTGGTCAAGAAGGCCAATGGTATCCTGGGGTGCATAAAGAAGAGTGTGACCAGTAGGTCGAGGGGTTGCTCTCCTCCCCCACTACTCTGACCTGCTGAGACCACACCTGGAGTGTCTACTACTCTGGACTCCCCAGTTCAAGAAAGACAAGGAACTACTGGAGAGAGTTCTGTGGAGGGCTATAAAGATGATTAGGGAACTGAAGCTTCTCTCTTATGAGGAAGGGCTTAGAGATCTGGGTCTGTTTAGCCTGGAGAAGACTGAGAGGGAATCTTATGAATGCTTATAAATATCTAAAGGGCAGGTGTTGAGTGGATGGGATCAGTCTCTATTGGTGCTCAGCAGCAAGACAAGAGGCAATGGGAACAATCTGGAAGACAGGAAGTTCCATCTAAACATAAGGAAAAAAATCCTTTACTTTGAGGTGGCAGAACACTGAGATAAGCTGTCTGGAGTGGTTGTGGAGTCTCCTTCTCCGGAGACTCTCAGAACTCATCTGGACATGTTCCTCTGCAGCCCAATCTAGGCAAACCTGTTTTGGCAGGGGTGTTAGAGTAGATAATCTCCAGAGGTCCCTTCCAGTGCTTACCATTCTGTGATTTTGTGACCTGCAAACCACACATTTTTTCTGAAACAGCAGTTTGTCTCTTTCTTAGTTTCTTAATCAAGGTAAAATACCTGAGTGGAAGAGAAAAACCTCAGTCTGAAGAAACTGCCTTCTCTAAGATCAGTGGAAAAGTTCTTTTGAGCAGAAATATTTTGACCTGGTTAGACAAATTAACACAGCATCTGCTTAAATTTTGTGAATAGGTACGCACTTCCTGGTAGTGAAGGTGACTTAGACTTTTTCTTCTCCATTTCCCCCTCATCCCTTTCCATCTACATATTCAACAGAAAAAGAAGTGCTAGTTTAGAGACACTAAACAGTGGTCCAGTAAAAATGGAAACAAAAGCTTATGCTAACTGCAAAGATTCTGTGCTGACCTGAAGTTTCTGTGTGATCTGAAGCTTGGTACCAGGTGTCTCTTGTTATGACGTACTGTGTAACTGCAGGACAAAAGCATGTGCCTTGAAAATATAGTTTAAAGCAGAGGATCTAGACCTACAAACAACCCACAGATGGTCAATTAATTACTAGTCATTGAGGAAGTACAACCTTGTCAGTGGAGAAAAGATTGTTTTCAGCATACTAAAGAAGCAGATATGCAAGAAAAAATAGAGCTGAGCAACAGGATAAGGCACCTGCCTCGAAAAGTAACACCCATATTGTGCAGTGCATATTCTAGGGTGAAGAGGCTAAAGGCTAAAACTGCCTAGAAGTGTAAACATTGTATAAAATGACAAGATTTGGACTGAGGGTGGGAATAAAGAAGAAGCAGTTATCACAGGAATGGTTTCAGTAGAGTTGGTATGAGGTCATTGGAGTACTGAGGGAGCTGACTGCTTTCCCTGCTTGCTTTCCTTGCCTGCTCCAAGAGCAGCAGCATTCCCTCTCTGTGCCTGTTCCAGAAGCACTTCATTCCTCAAGAACCTTTTGACCTGCTAAGGCAGTTGTCTGGGTTGTTCATGGCAGGATGTGTGTGGGTGTACCTGTGCATGCATGTTTGTGCATCTGTCTTTCCCTCCAAAGGTTGTGTATTTCTTCTCTGTAACACTCTAACTTGCTAGTAAAGCATTATTATACATAAACCCAAATGTCATTTTATTGTTTTCTCCATTGCCCTTTATTCAACTCTATTTATTTCATTAGGCCTTATATAGTTTGACAGTGAGTAGGCTATTTTACATGCCAGGATATGCATTTTCTTGAATCCTAGCACCAGTTAAAATATTCTACACACTGTATTCCAGCAACATGTTAAGAATGGGTGATATATGTATATATGTCAGTTAGTTAGGTATTTTCTAGACAGTGGTATAGTAATGTATGGAACCACTAACCTCATGTTTGTCCCTGACCTATTAATTTGAAAAATAGCCTATCTTTATAAATCCTCCTTAGCAAGTCATGCATCAGTCAGTGACAGGACTTATTCTGCTGCTGCTGAAGATTTGTTCCCTCCTTTGCAGCTAAGATAATGCCTCATTAAGGTTATGACATCTTAATACACTTAACAAGTCTCTTTATATTAAATCCATTTTTTCTGTTTTTAATAAGTCCGATTTAAAGAAATTTAATGGCTATGTCAATATTTCAGTAGTTCATTTTCAAGGACAAGTCAACCTTGCAGCTACAAAGAAATGCTAAATGAGAGCTAAATGACACAGTCAAAGGGAATAGGTAGGATCTGCCTTTACCTCAGGAAAATGTGATGAGAAATACAACAGCAGATTTCACATGACAAGAAATTAAAATGACATCATAGAATGTATAACTTTTAAAAGAGGCATTCCTGGTTTGTAGTGAACTCTTTTGCTAGCTTCTAGCCAATAAATATTTTTGCTTTTGTTATGTTTTTCCTCTTTCCTATTTCTGAGTAGGTGAAATATCTTACCACAATTGAATAGTGTAATGATTCCCAATAGTGAAATCTATTACATGGTGACATAGTCTCCAAAGGGAAGTTCTAGAAGCTTTATTGCTAAATACATTTAAATCTAGGTGAGACAAAACACTGGAAAGTAATCTTTAGGGAACAATCAAGTGACTCCATGACATAGAAGACCAAATAGGTATTTTCAGCTCCAATTTCTACCATTAACATCCACGTTATGGTACGAATTTAAGGTTATTCAGAGCTTAATGTGTTACAGATCTGCTAGATGAGACATTAGTTATGTAAAAATTCTGTATTTCACAACACTTTACTCAATATTATAGATTCCAGGGTTAGTAATTTCACCATTCTTTAAAGGAAGCATACATTAATAAGAACTGAGCTGCAGCCCAAAATATCCATCTGATTCTAAGCCGTTGCTTTTCACATAGTAACTAGAAAATCACATTACTAATCTGGTCTTTCCTCATAATCATATATGTTGCCTTGGAATAGCAATTCAAATAGCATGTCAATTAATACATCCAGTGATGTTATAATAGGCTGGAAATAGACAACAGAGACAGAAACAAGGAGACATAGAAAATTGTTGGCTCATTAATATCTGCATAACAAAGGGTATTGTTGAAGTATTGTTGAAGGCTTGTGTAGTTGAAAAACTTACATGGCAACAGGCTGCAATTAAGCAATATAAAAATGGTGATGTGGTATAGATTTTCTTCTTTAGATTTCTTTTCACAAATGTAGCCAATTCAGATATAATTGAGTATTCCTGACACAACTGAAGGAATTTCCCAAATAACCCCTCTAATAAACAACAAGCCTAACACTTAGAAGTGGGCAAAATGGACTTAAGTCTCACATTTCAGTTTCTGACCCAGAAATTATTTTTCTCAGTGTTTGGAAGATACTTTATTTTGGTTTTTTTATTTGTAGTTTGAGGGGTGGGCAGTTGGGATCTGCTTTTGAGTCTGTTTCAGCACTAGGCTTTCCCTTTGATCCTTCTGTGCATAAAAGAAGTAACCTTATATATGAAAAGTGGCAACCAACAGAATCTGTTTGCTTTTTTGATATGTAGTCAGAATTATGATAGCTTCAGGCAAGTAGCAATTCTTCAGCATGTTATAGGAAAAGACAGATGGGTAAAAATCAGTGCAATGTAATACCATTACTGACTTTGGCAGTGAGAGAAGAGTGTAAAACCATAGTAACAGCCACCTATAGCCTTTTTAACATTAAAGAAGATCCATACATGGAAACCCACCCCTAAATCACACTGGAATGCTTTAATGTTTAGTGTAGGACACTGCTAGCAGAATGTTGAAGATAGGGCTAGCAAAGATGTGGCCACATGCTAGCTGCCGTGACAACATGAGAAGTAATTTGGTAATACACCATGGAGCGGGTGAAGAGGAAGGGAGGAAGGGAAGGTCAAAGTTAATTCTTCCTGCAGGTTGATGTCTTCTTGGCATCTGGCATGAGATCAACACTGAAGAAAGAATGTCCTTTTATTACAGGACAGAGAAGGCAGAAAATTCTGGATGGATTTGAACTGGTGGTTTGAAGCTTTCAGAAATTCCTTGACCTGTCCGTGGTCTTATGTGTTAGCCTTGATGATGATGATTTGGCAGCCTAGCTATCTTTCCCTTTAGCCTTTGTCCATAACTCCTTTCTTTTCACAGCATCCTACTACTGGCATATATATAGTAAAGTGAAAAAAAAAAATGCCTCCAAGAAAGAAATGCAGGTTATAGCAGGTTACAGTGTAGCTTACCAAGCTGTCTAATTCACGTTTGTTGAAACACAGCCACTGAGGAAGGAAGAACATTTTACTAAACTAGCAATCAAATTATTTAAACTATAATGAAATTTTATGTTTTACTTACTATCATTTTTCTTACAGTGTGAGTTTAATTAATTTTCAATGTATAATTTGCTGGGTTTAACTTCAAAAAATGTATAAAGGAGTATTCTCAACCTTTTGTAGAAAGCTACTTCCGTTGTTCCGAAGTTCCCATGTATTCTCATTTGTAAAACTGTTGATTTACAGGTGGTTTATGACTCCCATAGGGAGCAAGCAAAAATCTTTCTTTTAAATAAGATTCTTACTGAAAGCTAAACCTAAAAGTGCCCTAATAAAAAATAGGTTCTGTTATCAGTTTCTGTGTCCCTGGGTGGCCTCTGCTTTCAAATAAAACATGCTGATTTACTAACCTATCTTTTGCTGTTGGAAATATAATGATAGTTTATATTAACTGCAGAGGTGGTGGTAGAAGAACCTGGAAGGAGCACTGTCAGAAAATGTATATATCTCGTCTAGAGGGAACAATGTTTAATATCTACATTACAATGGGGGCTTTAACCCTTTTTACTTCTAGGGGTTTATGCTTGCTTTTATTTATTTTTTTTTTTTTTACCTTGTGGTTTCCAGCTGTATTTGAGACTGGGGCTGAAGTTACTATAGTGATTCACCTGTGCTTATAAATAATAAGGCTATGTTACACATAATAAATGGAAAAGTGGAGGATCTCAACACTGAAAGTTTGCTAGCTTTAATGTCCTGATACAGAGAAGCATGCCAGACACAAAGATGCTCTCTCACTCCCCTTCCTCAACAGGACAGGCGAGAAAATAGGATGAAAAAGCTTGTGAATTGAGGGATATCACTTACCAATTACTGTCATGAGCAAAACAGACCACACTTGAGGAAAGGTCCATGAAAATTACCAGAGGACTAGAATACTTTTCATTTGACTGTGAAAGTTGGGGTTGTTCAGCCTGGAGAAGAGAAGGCTCTGGAGAGATCTTATTGTGTCCTTTCAGTATTTAGAAGGGGGCTTATAAGAAATACAGAGACAGATTTTTTACCAAGGCCTGTAGTGACAGGGCAAGGGGCAACAGTTTTAAACTGAGAGTGGATTTAGATTGGACATTTATTAGAATGAGGGTGGTAGGACTCTAGAACAATTGGATGCCCTATCATTGGAAGTATTCAGGGTCCAGTTGGATGGGGTTTTAAGTAACTCATCTAGTGAAAGATGTCCATGCCCATGGAATGGGGGTTGGACTTTAAAGGGGGGTTGGATCTTTAAAGGTCCCTTCCAAGCCAAACCATTCTATGATCTATGGAAATTATAGGAATTTATTGTCAATTTAAATAGAGTTGGATAACAAGAAGACAAAATTTAAAACAAAAACTTCTTCCCACCTTTTTCTCAGATTCAACGTCATCCCTGCATTCCCAAGTTCTTTACCTCCCCATGCCTCAGGCAGGGAATCAGGGATTGCGATCAGTCCATAGTAGCTGCTCTCTGCCATTCCTTCTTCCTCACACTTTTCCCCTCCTCCTAAGTGGGCTCTCCAGGAGCTGAAATACTTCAAGAATATTCTTGTGTTCTGGCGTTGGGTTCTTCACTGGCCGCAGTGTGGATATCTGCTCCAGTGGGCTTCTCCACGAGCTTCAAGGGGGATAATTTGCTTTGCCATGTTCTCCTCCTTGAGCTGCAGGGGAATCTCTGCTCTGGAACCTGGAGCACCTCCTCCTACTGCTCCTTTCTCTGACCTTGGCATCTGTACTGCTGTTTCTCCCTTTTTAGTGCCCTCACTTTGCTCCCTGTCTGGTATTTTTTCCATTTCTCAAACATGTTTTCACAGAGGCACCACACACTTGGCTGATGGTCTCATCTGTGTTCTGCAGTGGGTCTGTTGTGGACTGTGGTGGTACAGACACCACTGCCCGGGGTGGCTCTGCAGACTCTCACTCTCAGGCTGCACTACAAGGCTCCTAAGACAGCATTACAGCTGGTACCATTGCTCTTTGGTAGATACTGCTGAAGCCTGATGAGTGGCTGGTAGGCCCTGCTTTCCAGTACACTTTGGCCTTGTGTATGGGCTCATGAAACCAAAACAGCTTTGGTTCCTGATGTATTTTAACCTTGTGCAACTATTAGAACCAATACTTTCTTCCCATGAGGCTTGAAGAATGAATTGGTGAGACAGAGCAGTTGGGTCTTCCCCAACCATATCCATCAAGAAGTGACCACATCCTCCCACCCCACCCCAGGGAGAATTGGTCACAGAGGAAAATTACCAGCCTAGTTTTGCCCAAAGTAAATCATCTTACAGCCCTGTAAATACTGATCCTAAGCAAGGCCCATTAGAGCTCTCTGGGATCGCAGCAGGCCCAAGTCTCATTTTTCCCCCTGAGCTGGGTGGGACAATTCACAGGCTACATTGTCCATCTGCCAAGACTGACAAAGGGAGATAAACTGCCTCTCTGCCAAGAACAATGAAGGGAGATACACTGTTCATCTGCTAAGAAGAACAAAGGGAGATGTATTTCTGATCTACATGACTTTTACAGAAAATCCTGGAGATCACAGGCTGCTAAATTTATTTTTAATCAACGGAATAATTCTATTTTTATTCACAGGTTAACCTCTCTCTCTCTCTGTGTGTGATTCACTTTTTAGATCTTACAGAAATTACTGCATTTATCAAAATCAATTGTTTATTCTGATTTAGTATTGATACATCAGTGCTAATGAATTGCTTCTATCATTCACTTTAAGGTACTGCATTACTGTAAACACTACATAAAACTTCAACACCTCATATTCTATCCTTTTCTGTGTGTCCTTAGACCTAAACCATTGACCAGGTATGGCAAATATAATCATACTGCTTTTGTTAGTTGCATACAAGTTTATTCATAATCATGCTGGTTTTAGTTATGTTTGCTTATCTTTGATTGACTGCCTTGTAGTAAGTAACATAGTGACCTTGCCATAAGTCGTATCACATTTAAATTAGTTGTTTCTTTGGTATATTTTACTACTTAACCAAACAGTTAGTCTTGTCTAATAAATTATATTTCTGCTTTTATCTGAGTGAAGTGCATTCCACTCATTCTTGTGGCAAGTAGAGCCTTAGTCAGGACACTGTAACAAGTAACTTCTTATTTAAAGGGGATGCATCCTTCTACAATTTTACATTCTGACATCATGGCCCCAGCTGGAACCAGCTGTGTGAGGCACGGGACAGTCCTGGTCTCACAGACACCACTCTGCATCCCACTCGCTACCAAGACATCACCAACCACATACAATATAAAGCTATATGTAGCTGGGTAACCAGTTTGGCCTTCTGGCCCAGTATTAATTTTAAAGATCTGTCTAAACCACTTTAGTTTCCTTTCAGATCTTTTCTCTACAGGTCAGAGGAAGTCATCTTGTGAATTCCATCCCTTGGAAAGTATACCACAGTATTTCAAGGTCTGCTGGCTTCTCAGAGCTTTGTTTCTCATAATACACATTCCTGATCCTGCTTTACATATGGGTAGAGTTCCCAGCACTATGTGTTTAAATACTAGTCATGCACATATACGTGACTTTTCCTAAAAAGGAAGGACTAGACTACTGAAAGTAAACTACAGAGAGATATTTACCCTGTATTTCTCAGTTACATAATGCACCAGAAACTGAAAGCATTCCTGAGCTCAATGTACAATTCAAGTCTTCATTTTGAGATACCATAGAATCTCTTTACCTAGCACTGCTAGTAAGCATTTTGTATTTTGCTGGTTATTGTTAATGAAGGAAAAGCTGAACAAATACAATTCAGCCAGATGCTTGTAATATTCCTTATCATGAGATGAAGAGAATGTTAATGTAAATTTTATGTCTGTTCCCTGCCTAAATACTTTTTTTTTTTTTCCTGTTCAGATATATAAGGCTATTTTGAGTTCATAAAATAACTTGAAGTATGTTCTTATCTTGGTAGACATTTACAAACAAAACATAATTTTTTAAAAAATCTGTCTTTTAGATCTTAAGGTCAATGCAGTAACAGAAGTAAAAGTCATCATCCAAAAATGTAAATGTTTCTATGTGCATAAATTACAATACCATTCCCAATCATATTTTGTACGTTTTGCTTCACATTTAATAGAATGTCACTGATATTTTTATTTTTTTTTTTGCTCCTTGAACTATTATTATTAAGATAACCATTCATCTTTTTGGCATAATGGAAGGTATTCGGGAGAGTTGTTTAGTGTAAAAAGTTTAGGGAAATAATGTGGCTTGCGTACATGTAGTTCTTTTAAAGTAAAATAATGAAAGGATGATCTAAAACTATGAGATATCCTTTTAGAAGAAAAATATTCTCTTTGTACCAGTTTAGCAATATGGCTGTAAAACAAAATCCTCAGACTGCTTTTTCATTCTCCTTACTTTAGCTTTACATGAGTATGGGTTTTGTGTGAGAAACATTTTTCTGAGCCTTGTCTAACTTTTCATTTACATTATAGGATATACAGTCCAGGCTCTTTCAGATTACATAAGTTTGTTCTTTGATACCAAGGTAAAATCAGTATACTTATTGGTTGTGTAAAGACAGTCTGAATCCAGAAAAGCTAATGTATATGTTGGTTTTTGTTTTGGGTTTTTTTTGTTGCTGTTGTTTTAAGAAAGCCATTCATCCATATTTCCAGAAAGGATCCGGATAGAAAAAAGTCATTTTTACCTTTAACAAGAATCCTTCAGAAACATTTTTATTAAATAAATTTAAACCACTACATGGTAACTCATAAGAGAGGAATAACATCCGTTGAGTGACTAAGTCCTTGGAATATTTGCAACTGTACATTAAAATCTTCCTAAGAATGATAGTAACTCTATACTGTAAATATCTCTAATACTAGATCTGTAAATATTACTTTAGGAAGCCTGCTTCTTCCTGTGTTTTATAAGCTTGCCTTGATTTGGCTCTTCTTTTAGAGATTTCAGTTATTACCTGTGAAAGACATTAGGCTTTTCCTTCTTAAAGCCTTGTGCTGAAAATCATCCAGACATACAAACGCAACTATTAATAAAAAGGGTTTAAACATGAGATCAGTCACTGCTGAACAGAGCTCATTTTCAGTCAATACTAAAACAAAAATAAATCAGAAATTAATGAGAAAAACTTCCTGTAATAAAGAAAAAAAAAAATACCAGAAAAATGTCATCAGGAAATCAAAAACTGATTATTTCCAAAATAAAAGTCTGTACTACCTAGGCCTTACCAAATTAACAGTATAAAGCCATGAGGGTAGGCACAGGAAAGTACAGCATCTCTGATAGCAGGTAATAACTTATATGCATGGAAGATAATAAAATAGGATGTGTCTAGGGCTAACTTTGCTCTTCCAGAAATCAACAGCGTGGGACTTTTATTGCTGGAACTTGTATTGAAATGTGATGTCTGACAGCCACAGACAGACCATTCCTCCATGCACTTGTTGAATCCTTTCAGACTTTTTTGGAAGATGGAATATTTTGTGCTGAGTGAAAAAGTATTAAAGTTGATTGTTTTAAATCTATTAACTGAGAATTTTTTTTGATCCTTCCAGGTTCTCATATTGTATATATAGTGATAATATTCCTTATTCACTGCCATGACTTACAGCGCTCTTACATACCACCCAGGGTCATGCAATGTTTTCTAAAGGAGAGATAGAAAAGAAATATAGTGTAATAGTTTCAAAAGGGAGGCTTTAAACTCAATCAAATGGAAAGGCTTCATTATGTGTATTTTTTTAGACTCTCTGTGTGGAAGCCAGCTCAGCAAAGAATAAGTTGTAGCTACTCCTTGCCAGCACTATTCATTAAATTGTAATTGTGTGATTATAGAAATGTCCCTTTAAAAAAAAACAAAAACACTCTGCTAGTGTGAAAGTCTCTTCAAGTACTCGTAAAATATTCAAATTCTTATATTTTCTGCATACTGTCACTCCATGAACTGTCAGCTTTTGGGTCCATTTGCCATTATCCCCTATTCACTTCAGTCTTAATCAATGTACTCTTTGCTTAGAAAGCACACTTTATTTTTCTGATTTATTTGTTCTACAGTCATTCCCTCATCCTCCAGTATTTTCTCTTCTACCTCTGTTACCAGCCTGATAAGGATATATTGTCATCTACACACATTTATCTTCACTGCAGTTGCCCTCAGAATTTTCATCATTACTTACACCCATCTCACATGCATTCAGAAATATGTGAGTTGCCTCCTGGCATTTTTTCCTGATTTCTCATCAATTTCTTAATTTGAAGTTTCAGTGCTCCTTTGTCAAGTCATACGCTTATTTTAACATAATGATACCATCAGATATTTTTAAATCAGAGTGCCTACTTTATTCTCAAGCTCCAACCATAAAGATTGTAAATATTATCCTGCAACTCATTCTTTTAGAAGCCATGTCATAAATGTCTTATCAAAAGTAAGTAACAGAATAAGGATATTTTATTTTTTATGGCAGGTTTCAGGGTCAACCTTCAATTTCTAATACTAACTGATTCACTTCATTTTATATACTCAATTGTTCATCATTTTCTATTCTGAAATGGAGGCAATGTAACAGAGCAACATGTTATTATTCCCTTGTTACAAAAGTTAAAGTACCAAAGAAAAGCATACAGTTGAAAAAGCCAATACTAAATATTAAAATAGAAATTGAAGTTTGATGATGTGCCATATTTTGGGGTTTGCTATGTAAGAATGTTTGAGACATGCTAGTACAATAGCCACAAGAAGCTTATTTAAGTGACTTTTTTCTCTTCAAGCAAAACATGCCTCAGTTCCCTGGAAAATGTACATACAGACTCTTGGAAAGGCACTTCCTCTCTCCTCTACAGTTCTGCACAGAGAAGCAGATTTTAATTTGGTTTGTTTGATTTCCATTGAGAAAACTAGAATAAAGACAGAGAATTTGTTCTATTTATTAATAGCTGATTGAGATACTGATATAACTGACAATAACAATGTAAGATATTCCTCTGCTATCCTTCTCAATTTTTTGGTTCCTTATTCCTCTACTCAGTTTCAGGTCATAATTTTACAAACAACATTTAAATATTTTCAAGTTTAATCCTCACTTTTTCTAGACTGCCAGCAAACTTCTGTCCTTCTGGTTGTAAAAAAACCATGGGGTACATCATCATATAATTCAACAACATGAAAAAGAAAAAATGTATATCCTGTGTTTTACATCTAACCATGAGAAAATAATAGTCACTTGTACAATTTACTGAATAAAAGACCTGATGCTCTTGTACTCATTTCTACTGAAAGATCCGTTATCTGCCAGTAAGACCTTGTAGCACTGTTGGCACACCTCGTGGCAATAGCACTGAACTAGATGCACTTTCTATAATTCAGCAATGAAGACCAATTAATTTATTGTCACCACAAGTAAGTACCTGCTCCTAATAACTGCCTGAGAGTCTGAAGCAGAGCATAGAGAGGAAAGAGTACACTGCACTGATTTTTTTATTTCCTTTTCTGCAGTTATTTTTCCAAACATTAAGAGCTTTGTTTCTTTTGAGAAGATTCTTATGTTTTCCTGTATTATATATATATAAAAACATTTATTACATGAGGGATTCTAAACAACATGGATACACTTAACTAACACTGAATTACTCTGAAAATCCTAACAAGGTTTTTACAACAATTACACTATTACAGAATAAACATGTCACAATGTGTTCAATGTTATCACAAGTCATACTAAATTAATTAGTAGTGGTTGGACACTCATTTTCTACACATGTTGAACCATTTGAACTGAATAAACAAAAAAAAATCTGGAATATTCATTTAACTTGTGGAGGGATCAAACACCACTATGGAGAAACATAAAAATTAAAACATACAGCATATATGTGGCAAACTACATCCGTATTTCTTAGTGAAGATGCTAATGACAAAATAGAGATTTTTGTAAGTCATTGGTCAGTGGTAAAGATGAGTTAGAAATGTCACCTTGACATTTTCCTTAAATTAGATGTGCTTGAGGAAATAAAAATTCATCATTAATTTCTTTCTGTTTATAGGTGTGGTTACAAGAAAAGCAACTGTAGCCTTGTGGATTAAGAATGCCAAGCTTTCCTGTAATGCTTTGGTGATATTAAATCAATCTATGGTCCACAGAAAATAGTTTGTGTAGGATAGTTGTCTTTCCCTGTCTCTGATGTGTAAGAAGAATAAAGCAGAAGGCAAACAATAATTAAGTAGTCCAGAATGCAACATCCTTCATCTCAGTGCCACAAGAAGGGAAGATATAATGTCAAGAAAGCTAAGAATATATTTTTTAGTACTTCACCCACATGCACAAATATTTTTGATAATTCAAACCTTGTTTGTTTGTCTTACCTGTCTTGTCTTTATCTTGTAACAGATGAAAGTTACTCATTCGTGAAAGTGGGCATGCTATCCTATTTCAACTCTCTATAAGGGAATTTTACAATTTTACTAGACACTTCTTTCCTCAGTACCCCCACCCAAGTATTAGTACTACACAGAAACACAGAATCACAGAATCACAGAATGATAAGGATGGGAAGGACTTCTGGAGACCCTTGCGTCCAACCCCTCCTAGCAAGGCAGGTTCATGTAGAGAAGGTCACACAGGAATGCATTCAGGTGGGTTTTGAATGTATCTGGAGATGAAAACTCCACTACCTCTCCAGGCAGCCTGTTCCAATAGTCTGTTACCCTCAAAGTAAACAAGTTCCACATTATGTTTAGATGGAATTTTCTATGTTCAAGTTTGTGTCCTTTACCTCTTGTCCTGTCAGTGGGCATCACTGAAAAAAGAGTGGTCCCACCCTCTTGACACCCACCCTTTAAGTATTTACAGTCATTGATAAGATGCGTCTTCAGTGTTCTTTTCTCCAGACTGAAAAGACCCAAGTGTCTCAGCC
>VWZY01000537.1:0-53151 GCA_013399075.1 Chloroceryle aenea
ATTAAAAAATAAATTAAATCCCCTAAAATAGCGACATTTTTAGGCCCGTGGACATCAACTCTGTATGAATCGGTGGGAACCTGCTGTTAAAATCAGCAAAGGAGCTTTGTCTGGAGGATCAGCCTTGAGAATCGACCGGGGAACTTTGCTAATGAGCAAAAATAATTCTTGGCTATTTATTTGCCAGCAGTTAAAAAAAAAAAAAACACCCAAACCAAACCAATAAAAGCATTTCAACAAACTAGAGACAACCTGAATGTTTGTAGTTCTTCTCCTGGCATCTTTGAAAAGCTCTTGCCATAACTAGAAGTTTATGCCCACGCTTCCCTAAAGCTGCACCAATACCCCTAGGAAGTTAATTTAAATACTCTCAGCCTAACGTCAGGGATTCCAGGAGACTCCATTTAAAATCAACGCGTGTGTGCCATTGGGGTTTGCTCCAGCATCACTAATCCAAATAGGTCTTGACTCTGGGGTTACATCTGCCCCTTTCCCCCTGCCCTTTCTGGGTGGGTTTTAGGAACGTGCGCTTTGCCTTCCTAAAAATGCAATCTAAAAAAGAAATAAATCATATCAACCCTGTAAGGGACCTGCTGCTTCTGCCACTGAGTTCCCAAACTGGTAGGGATAGTCCCGTGCAGCTCCGTCCTCCTCCAGTCTGCTCCCTCCCTACGTAGAAACCAAACTGGGAGTATAAACAGATGATGTTATTTGGGTACTGACTCACTTTGCGTGGAAATAACATCCCATGATGGCCCTGCTATGACCCAGCGCTCTCAGAGCAGAGCAGAGCAGCCACACTTCCCACCTTGTATCACGCTTTGGAGCTGTTTGCAAAAGGCAGCCAGCATTGCACTGTGGTAGGAAAATGCTCTTAAGTCTTTTTTTTTCACATCTGGGAATAAAGACAGAAAGCATGGCAGGGCTGCAAAGAAAAGATCCAGCTTCGGACGTGGAAGCTGAGATTGGGTTTTCCTGGATCTTGCACTTGGGCAGGATCCCAGGCTGCTCCAGAGGGGTTCCAACGCTTGTTTAAAATCCCCATCAAGCGACCTGTCCTGCATGACCCCAACATTTACCTCCCTAAATGCAACCTGATGCTTTGCTTTCCAATATCATAGTTACAAACCCTCATCCAAATGAGAATGTGTCACAAATGCCCAATTACCAGCATTTAAACATCTCTCAAATCTTAAATATAGCACTGCTCCAACTAAGGACAGGTTATTATTTCAGCGAGCACCGTATTACAGCTTATCCAACGTTACACAGAATCACGGCGTGTGCAATAGGGCACGAAGAACAATGGAGCTTTCAGGGGCACAGGTATGCGATGGCGAGGTCCCGGTTTCACCCGCGGTGCCATCCGTGGCAGCCCTTGCAACAAGAGGACATTGTTCCCTGCTCTAACGTGGGCAAGAAAAACAGAGCGTTCGATTGTACTTGTCATAATGCACATATAATTTATAGTAATGTTGGTTATTAAAGGATTTCTAGTAATTAACAGCAATGTGCTCTTTCACTGCCTTTTTTTTACCCCTGTTGGTTTTTTTTTTTCCCCCTGTCGTAATAACAAACATTCCTGGGAGATGCTCTGGAACTCATCCTATAGGTCTTGGCACAAAAGCTGGAGAGAAGCTTTTGAAAGCCTGCCAGTCTTATCCGACACGCATCTCCCAGGTACTATATAAAGCCAAATCCTCTTGGGCCCGGGAGGACCGTGGGTGGCCGGGAGGGCACCGGCACCAACCTCCTCCCAAAGGCCAACTGCAGGAGGGGTGGGGGGCGAGGAGCCAACGAGGCCACTGAGTATTTCTGGGGTTATTTTTTTCATCTCTAGTACTTTATACATTTCTGATCAAAGAGAAGGATGCAGAGGTTAAAGTACAAAGTGAATAGCTACCATTTAATTAATGTTTTATCTGCTCAACTTGTAGGTTGTTTTAATGCCTTAAATGGGGTTAAGATGGGGACCCTGTAAACTTGATGCTGAGGGGCAGCCAAGCCTGGGGGACACATTTCACCCCCATTTCACCCCCCAGGAACAGGGGCACAGAGTGTATGAACCCGGCCGGAGAAACCACGACGAAAACTGCTGCGCCAGAGCGAGGGGCTCTGCCAAAAACTAAAATGCCTCATAAAATCAGGCTGGTTTTGCTGGAAGCTGATTTTGAAAGGAACCAGAGAAAAAAAGTTTTGACAACATCAGAATGCCCCGTTTCCTTTGTTTTAATGACACTGCTGTGATTTTCCAGTTCAAACCGACTTTTCATTTTACTCTTGCAAATGTTACGTTCTGTGCAGTAACACAGGGTGATAGGACTTTGGACTGTCTTCAAACTGGAAAAAGCTAAAATCAGAGTGAGACATTTTGATCAATCCAAAGTTGAAGACTGAAAAATTAATAATAATAATAGTAGCTTGAAGTATTTTCCTTTATGGAGAATTTCACAACTGCTGGCCTCTGCGCTCCCAGACCTTGGCATCTCGAAACACTTTGTGGAGAGGCTGTGATCTTGTGCCCCCCTGCAAAGCCCATCCCATCTCCAGGTTCCAGTTGTAGCCACCACTCTGCCACCACTCCCGGGACACGCGTGAGGGTGTGCATCAGGGGAACACACGGGTTTCACATCACCATAGGCCGAGTTAAGACCTGGGATTTGCTACCTTCACGTGTTTTCCAGTCGGCAATAAACGCAGACTGCAGATGGCTCCGAGATAGCCCGAGGTCAGTGGTTTTGCACAGGCTGCTCTGAACTCGTGCTCAAACCGGGCTGAGCTGGAGTGCAGTGGATCCTCCTGTGGGAAGCACAGCTCGCAACCCCCCGACCTCGTGCCCCAGAAGTGGGTTTGCACGTCCCACTGCAGTAGGGCTTGGACACGGAGCCTGAACGCGTATGGAAGCATTGCCTCCAGACCCCAACCCGCTCCAGGCAACCCAGATGCATGTGACATCCATGCAGCTTTTGCCTGCATCCCCACGGGGAGCAGAGCAGCCCCAGTGGAGCTGGGACATCGCTGCCTGACCTTCCTCCTCGCCAGGAGATGCCCAAGTCAAGGCATTTCTAGCCCAGAGACGCAGCCGGGAGGGTTTTGCACCAGCCAAGTTTGCACTGGCACTTTTCCTCTGAGTGGGATCAAAGTTCCTGCATCCGGTGACCCCATCCAAATCCCCTCTGGATCCCACAGCATCGTGGCGGGTGCGGCATTTGCTGCCCAGGTCCAGCCTGTCCCACGAGGCTCAGGGACTGAACCGAGGCCAGGGCAGCCAAACTGCTTAGGGAGGAGTTGGAACTAAATACCCTCCAAAATTTATCAGAATCAGGAAGGGGACAAGGGAAAAAAGGGACAAAGTCCGATAGAAATTTGCCAAATGCTGCATTTCACCAGACCTGAAATTAATGTTAATGGGTTAATGGAAACTCCACAAGGCAAGAGCTGCTGAGTTTCCAGGCTTTTCAAGGCCCTTCCCACGAGTATCTGCTGTGGGTGGGGACAAGCTGACTCACAGTTTCCAGGGCTGTAGTAACATTTCAACACCCCTGTGCTCCAGCCTTGGGGACTGATGGCAAAGAGCACATTCCCAGCAGAGCGGTTGGGAAGTTTTTTTGACAGTGTGTTTTCTTGGGTCAGAAAATGTCAGTTTGGCAAAACCAAAACTTTTGTTTGTTTGTTTTTGGTAGCAAACAAGCAGTTTCCACGAAGTGCTGCTTGGAAAGGTCGCCTGGGCTCAAGCCCAAATTTCTCATCAAGCCTGCAGAGGTAAAACCATCTCCCAGCAGATCCTCATCAGTGGGCGATGGCACCCATCCGTGGTGGTCCTCAGCCCAGGGGAGGCCCCTTGCTTGGCACAGGGACATGGACTCTTGCATCCCAGGAGAAGACCTGTCTCTACGGGCAACTGCAACCCCACCTCTTTAAATCTCTTCTGGGTGGAGCTGGGGCAATTTGTATAAATAATTAAGCAGTTATTTATGGAGAAGGAGTCCAACTGTAATGCTGGAGAGCAGAGCACCCATCTGAGACATGGAGCGTTAGGTTTGGTTTCCTGGTTTGGGTCAGGATGAAGAGAGGCTGAACCACAAGTCAGTGCTCTGAGTACAGGATTATGCCCTGTGCTGCTGATTTCAGTCCGTAGGGAAACAAGCTCAAGCCATCCCAGTAAAGCCCTGCTGCAATCCAGCGACAGCACTGGTGTCTCAGGTTTTTGTCTTCCAGAAAGGCTGCCTTTGTCCAAACCTAATGTCAGCCTCCACAGCAGAGAAAGGTGGCTTTTTTTCCCCCTCAATAAAGCTGTATTTCCATCTCTCTCTTCTCAGCCGTGGCCAGAGGGACCTTGTTTAGTCCTGCTGCCATGTGGTGTCATTTCACACTCAGCCAGAGAGTTTCACACACTTTCTCCATGCGAAAAATACAGACCAACCAGGAATGTATCTGTGCTAGGAAGCTTCCTTATTATAGATTCCAGGCGGGGAGAAGAGAAATGAGGCATTCCAGGCAGTACTGCAGAAGGTGCTTCTCGCTCCCAGGGAGAAGCTGGCTGGGTTGGGCTGGACCAGTGGTGACTTCTCAGCCTCAAGTCACTCACTGCTGGCTTCAGCGAGGGAAAAGGATGCTGAAGCAGAAAGAGCTGCAGGGTGCAGCTTCCCAGGGGATCCACTCTAGAGAGGAGAAACGGCAACAAATGTCCCAGCAGAGAACACAAACCGCTTAGGATTTCCAAACCATTTGCTTCTGCTGTTGCCTCGAGGCTAAACTGCAATGTTTCCAGTGGGAGAATAAGCCAAAGGGGCCCCTTGGCTCTTGTGTCAGTCGCAGGGCATATGGTGAAACATGAAGCAGGAGGAGCATCTTCTCCTGTCTCGAAAATCCTGTCCAAGAAGACCACTTTTCTCCGAACAGCTTCAAACAGACACCTCCAATAAATCCAGTGTAACCTCAGCCAAGCAGAGCTACCCTAAAAGGGCACACTGAAAAGGATGAAGAGCTCCACGAGGCATGCTGAGGCTTCTCTTCGCCGGCATTCCGGGGAAGGCGATCGGTGAGGGCAGGCTGCCAGTAGCCCACCCGGCTTTCTGCTGGCCGCCCGCACGTGGCTGCATCTCTGGTGTGTGGCATGTCCGACCTGGCAGGCACAAACCAGCTGGGGAAAAAGGAGAAGCCGTTGGACTTGAACCGAACCCAAGCCAAACTTCTTCTGAGCTTCAGCAAATTTCATGTCAATAGTTTTTATTCCTCCTCCAACAGCCCATACATCTCCCGAGCGTGGGCAGCACCAGTGACAGCACCAACATCTCCTGCCTGAGCCCGTCCTCTGGCCAGCCAGGTATGTTCTCAAACTGGACGAGGTCTAATTTATCAGCCAGTTCCCTCTGCCTAATCAAACCCAACTCTCAAACCTCCTGAGTTCCCCTGTACCACCTCCTTACACTCTCCCTCTTGATCCCATGCAAGCATCGTTAATTTACTTGCACCATCTTTCTTCGGCATCAACTCTGGGGAGACAAGGAGTTGCTGTTACTGTCCCCTTCTATTCATCTGGAGGTCTTGCAGTGGGAAAGACACTCAGAGGCAAGTCAGTGCCCAGCTCCCATGGAATGGGATGCAGAGATGTCATGACCTTTGCTGGTCCAGGGCAAAGTTGCCCAAGGTAACAGGGAACATCTGCTAGAGAAGGTAACAGAGCTCACATGGAAGTCCAGGACTGGAAACCTTCTCCACCTAAAGAGGGACACAGGAGCTGCCCCAGTTCTCCACCTGTGAGCAGTCACATGCACCCACCAACCGGGGAGCCCTGGCCCAAAACCTTTCCTTTCTTTTCCATTTTCCTCCAGCTGAGCAGGCTGGATTCAGACCAACAACTGCCAAGACCTGCTGGTCACTCAGGAGGTTGGCATCAGCTAAGGGGACACCACTCCCCAGTTTCAGTGGGCTTGCCAGTCTGGTGGCCAGTAGCTACAAGTTGGTTGAGCAGTGTAGAGAAGGTGAAGGGGTTTAGGCCACTGCTCCTCCGAATGTGGATTTCCGAGGATGTCTTGGAGTTGGAAAGCAAAGCTACCACCCTTCAGTGGATCCTGAGGCAGCGTGAGCACTGCGATCAGCTCCCGGGACTCGCAGGAGGAGGCACCGCTGCAAGGCGGAGAAGTGGAGGGGGAGGAGAAATCACATTCAGCCAGTCCAAGGATGGTGCAACCCCTGAGATTGCTGGAGGAGAGAGATGGATGTGCCGAGTCCAGCCCATCTGTCTTCATGAGAGCAGGTTGGGGATTTCCAGGCCCACATAAACTTGTAGCATCTACTTCAGCTTCATTCTTTCCTTCCTCAGTTGCAGCCAGAAGATCAGGGCCAGCCCTTAAAGTCTTCCCCTCTGGCAATAGGGGTGAAGAGCTATCCCATCAAACAGATGCTCTGTTCAAATAGGAAGGAACTTCCAAGAGCCCACGTCCACCAGAGGACACATCTCCAAACCACACTGCCCATAACAAGCACGCAGGAGTTTGTCCCTTTTATCAGCATCTCTTCAGCAGCCTGTGGAGACAGCCTGCCTTTCTGGAGCCTTTTCCAAGCAGGTAACACCCAGTTCTGAAATTACCCTTGAATTTTTTTTGGCTTAGCTTTGGTGAATTGTCATTTTTGAGCTGGAAAAGGTCTACCCAAGTAAGAGAAACAGCCCCGCGCCGCACGCAGCCACCACACCGATCGAGCAACAGATTGGAGCTCGCCGAGCCCCACGTCCTTAAAAAAGACATAAAAATCTACCCCATCCATATTTACCCACACAATCTGCAAACACAAAACTGGTAGTTCCCTGGGAGGGCAGGATTAGAAAGAGGATTATTCTATTTGGAGCTGCTCCAGAGAGCAGAAGGATTATATGTATAGGTCCAAAATGGATCTTAATTGGGGTTTGTCGTGTCCAGTGGTGCTCTCCTAGAAGCAGGAGCTAAAACCACGGTGGGGCTGGCCGAGAAGGAAGCATAGGTTGACGAAGACATCAAAGGGGATCTGAGAAAGGTCAGATATAAATGGCAACCTGTCCGTTTATGCAATAGTTTGCTCTTCTATTTATGATGGTATTTTCTGGGAAGAGCTGGTCAGAGCCAACTAGGGCAGGCTTGTAAAAAGATAATTTTTCTCCCTTAGAAAACACAAAGACAGACAGACTGGGCTGCTGGCTTTTCTCCCTTCCCAAGATCTGCTGCCCTGGGCAATTTGTTCTGTTGCAGCAGCTCTTTGCTGAAGTGACTGGCGTCTGGTCCGCTTCAGAGCAGACGCCAGTCACTCCAGTAAAGAGCTGCTTACCACATCTTTGGTAAATATTTTCTGCAGTGGTGCAGGAGCGTCTTAAAGAGCAGCACTGTTATTTCGTAGGCATCTCCAATAATAACTCGGAGAGGAGCAGCCACAAGACATTAGCAGAAGCTGCTGCCTCTGACCAAAACTTTAGAGAAGCAGGAACAGAACTGGTAAGAGAATAGAAATAGGGACTGAGTCATTGGCTGGAGAGGCTGAATGGAGCAAGGGCAGGAAAAAAAAAAACCAAGCAAGCTTCAAAAGCTGGTCCCAGGACGTGTCTGTGCGACCAGCATGCACTGGTCTGATTCTTCCTCACATTGCTTGCAACCTCAAAGTGGGGATATGAAAATCATTATGGGGAAAAGAGAATATTGTCTTCTCTGTTTTGAGCCTGGACCAAAGGTAGCCAGAGGCAATCATTGCTAAAGTACCAAAACTGCATCTCTTTTTGTGTTGAAACTGTATTTTGAGTATCTCGGCTGGCAGCTGGCTGCAGGATCTCAGGGGCTTGCTCATGGAGAAGGACGTGAAAACAGAAAGCAGAACTAGGGAGGAAAGGAGCTGACCCTGAAGTCATTGGCACTGCTGGGTGTTACCGAGGGCCAGTCACCCTTCAACATACCCCAGGACACAGAAGTTTACAGTCTGACCCTACAGTAGCACAGTTACTTCTTAGACACCCAGAACAGGGAGCAGGCTTTGCTGAGAACTGAGACGGCGGTTGGAAGCTGGTTGGCTTCCAGGAGATGTTCTCTGTCCCATTGCCATACCGTGGGATGAGAAAACCCCTCTAAGAGTAGGTACCCTGTGGGGTTGGTCCTACTGCAACTCAAACTGTGCTGAGGAGCTCTCTCTGTCCTGGAAACTGCTGGCTCTAACATCTCAGGCTGGTGTGAGATGATCAGAAGCAGCAGCTTCTTCCCTTGGGTGCCAGTGGCACAGCCATCCCGGCCACTGGCACCGCCGCATGTGGGCACAGACCCGTCGGTTTGTGCCTGAAGGCAACACCTCTGGAGTCAGGCAGCTCTGGAGGAGCAGGTCTCCCCTGCAGACAGACCCCTCATCATCCTTTTGGAGCCACGACCAGGGTTTTCCATAGCTCAGCCTCATTTCTGACACTAAAGCTTTCACTGAGATTTCGGTGCCAGGCGTCTCTAGCAGCCAAGCCTTTGGAGGGTGTAAACTGGCATAGCTTTTATCACCTGCACTGGACAAGACCCAGCCAAAATCTGACCATTTATTTACCTTCTCAGGCGGGTGATTACCTGGGACTGTGCCCGACCACATGACCTGACCCTGTGCCCTGGCTCTTACCCACCCGACCCAAAGTCCAGCCCACACTAGAACTGACCTGGCACAGGGATGGATGGAAACGGCGAGAGGCTTCTCCTGGTCCATCAGGCTATCCCAGGATAGTACGGAATGGATGAGAGAGGATGGAGCTCTGACTGGAGCAGATACGTGGTGACAATACCTGGTGGGAAACAGATTTTATATAAGGTGAGTGGATTTTAGTGCTCAGCCTCTTTTGACTCGGCTAGTGAGTGGACAACGATTAATGCACAGCGATCCGATGTGGTGAACTGAGACCGAAAAAGCAACGAGGGAGAGAGGAGGAGCGTGTGCGAGTGCAGAAGAGTTTGGCTAAGGGTCCCCCCCAGCAACTCTTATCCCACTTTTCCTGGGGCTGGCTCTTTCTTCACTGAGCTTCACCCAGCCCTGTGGTAGAGGACAGCAGCTGGTCTACAGCAGCTATAGACAAGAGTCATTTGGGAGGAAAGACAATAAATTCTCTTGCATTAATAAAAACCAACCCCTAAAGCCAGGTTAGGACATCATTTTCCTGCCACCTCCAACCGTGGGCTGCTGCCCACCCCTGCTCCATGTCCCTTCGCTGTGCCACCAGTCGTGGCATTGGTGACAGTGACCCACTGGATGACTGGTGCCTCATGCCAAGGACCAGCACGCTGCCAAACGGGGACCCCGACTTCTCGACGCGAACGTGAACAGGGCAGGACAAAGGAATGACATCAGCCACCCCAACCCAAGTTATTAATATCATCATTAGCCCAACAACAAACGCTTCTCTCCGAGTCGTAAAGCAAGGGTGGCATTTTTATTAGCTGAGGTTTCCTCCTTTTTTTTTTTTCCCCTTTTTTTTTCCTCCTTTTTTATGGCCTTATCCACAACTGCCGAGAGCCAGAGGGAATTATTTGTTACTTACATTAAAGCAAGAAGCCATCAGACCACAGCGCTACAACCACTCCCCATATCATTATTTTCTTCTTTTGGATTTATATGAACCTCATTATTAAACCTTAGCTAATGCAGACATCCTAACAATGCACTGAGTGCTAATAACTGCTAAGCAGCATTATTAATTATTGTAATTACAGCGTTTTAAATTTATTCTGATTATATTAAACAGAATACTTTCCTACTTCTCCAACAAAAAAAAAGAAAGAAAAAAAAGAAGAAAATTAAATCCACAAATGTAGCTTATTAACACTAATTCTATTCTTACTGGTAAAACTATTGTTAGATTTCAAAGGCAGCTCGTCTGGGCCCTAAAAAAATCCATCACGCTGGGATGGTGTGGCATGTCCTCAGACTGGTGTCGCTCAGCTGGGGTGGGGGAATGGAGGGAGCTTGGCAAAATATGTTCATGAGGACTCAGATGTGCAATTCAGCCCTTGAATCTGACAGCAGCCAGCAGTGGGGGCCTTTAGGAGAGGCATAAATCCATACCCACCCCCTAGAGTTTACCACCACCCTTATATTCCCTCTAAAGCAGATTTCAGTGGATGCTGGTGGGCTCCATACAGATGTGAGGGAAGCAGGATCACCTGTCCAAGGGGTGTTTTTGTGCAGTAGGTGGAACTCTGGAGGTGGGAAGCACCTACAGGCTCCCCTATAATGTGTTATAGAGATGCTGTTAGGGCTACAATATAGAAGGGACATCCTGTGACAGACTCTCCTCGTTAACCCCTGCTTGTAACCTTCAGTGGAATTATTCATGCTGAACCCAGAAGCACAAATGGCCACATAAACATGGAGCCACACTTTTAATTAAAGATGTGCTGAGATAAAAAGCTTCAGAAAACAATTTTAAACAATTAAAAATAATATTAGAGGTGTTTGTCTGCCCCATCTGCATGTGTCCTGAGCGGCTCGGGGAGGTTTGCTGTGTTTTGACCATGGATAGGACACTTTGGAGCCATTCCCCTCCTCTCCACTGGCAGGTCCACCACTCCTCCAGACGCTTCTTCGCTCCAAAGAGTTAAGATTTCACTTGTCAGGCTGTTTTTATTTCTATTCACATGTCAGTGCCTGTCATTTATTTAGTCAATGGGACATGTCCAAGGGATGGAGACAGACTGGGTTAGTCATTCTGACCGTGGGTCGCCAGTCACTGCAAACCGCCTGAGGTCATTTCCAAAAGCACCAGTAACAATGAGAGGGAAGCTGGGCCGGGGAGACCTGCAGGAAACGGCGCGGAGATTAAAGACAGAGATAGTCCTCTGCAAAAGTACACTGGAGGAATGTTCCCTATGTTCTGTCAACAGAGTTTCTTCCTCGCTCAAGACTGTCTATTTTAAGTCGGAGCTCGCACCAAAAATGGAAATCCTTGCTCAATGGCTATCAGTGGATCTTGGGTTTCTGGGGCTGCGGCAGCTCCGCAGCTGAGGAAATGAACCCTCCAGCTTGGCCTTTGCTGCCGGAGCCACTTTAAACAATCCCTCCTTGCTGCAGCTCTCAGCTGGGTTTGCTCCTTTGCCTGGTTGAAGCACGGGGTGTAAAGCCCAGCCAGAGCCCATGGCACCACCCTGAGCGAGCATCGTCCCCACCGGCATCCCCCCCGGCACCCACCAGCATCTCAGCCCACCCAGGGCAGCGAAACCAGAGAGTGGCACAGCTCGGGCTCGAGCCGCGCTTCCAGAACGCTCTCCTGCCTTAAGGAAAGGAATGGAAAAGAAGCATTGAAACACAACCATAAATATTTGCTGCAGCATCTTGGGCTGAACTCAAGCCCTGTGACTGCAGATTTGGGGGAACGGGAAATTCCTCTGGCAGCCGTCTGGGCATCAATACAGGGCTGAAATACAAGAGCTGTTTGAGGTGCAGAGATGCACATTTTGCTTTTTAAGCAAAATAGCCCGGGCCGCTCTTACTTAACACATAAGGTACCTCTGGGTGTTTTGGAAAACATTAATAACAACCACATGATTGGTGTAAAACACTGATTTTTCCATCCAGACGCACTATTGTTTTCAGATAAATACATTCCGTCGAGCTTTTTTCTATCTGAACTTTCTGCGTGTGGCTTCTGCCTCTCCAGCTGATGGGGATGGGGGGTTGACAACAATAGCGGTAGCCCAGGAGGAGCCACCGGAGCCCGCTGGGTCGGGAACGAGGGACGGGGGCTAAACCCTGTCCTCTGGTGTGGGTGCAATTGCTGGTGACGTGGGTTGAAAGTGAGGAAGGGACAGAAAAAGGAGCTGCGCAGTGGATTTGAGCTGCTTTGCAGAGACAGGGAAAAGCAGAAAACGCATTTCTGAGAATACAAACATCCATCACGGACAGACACGAGAGTATCCAAATTCCTCAGTGTTATATTTATGAAGCCATTTGGAGACATGACACAGGCCAGTTCCTGTAGATTTTTCCATGTGTTGTTAAAGATTCAAATTACAGAGTAATTTTCAGTCTTTGAAGACATTGGTCTTGGTACTGCAGAGCCCGGAGGCTGCTCCAGGCAGGGTTTGTCTGGAGATAAGGCAGAGCCACCACCAGCACTGAGCAAACTCAGGAGGCAGGAGCGGGTCAGGAATGACGGAGGCACTGGGGGGGGAGGGAATTTTTTTCTGCTTCCAGATAAGAAAATCATCCTGCTTTGAGCACGGGGTAAACAACTTCTGATACACAAGCTGGTTATCTGGAGAGTCCCACGGGAGGAAGCGTGTCTGCTGTGAGGCTCCACAGGCACATCTGTGCTGTGTGGCACAGCACGGTGCGGGGACAGCGACCCAGTCCCAGTGCCCAGGTAGTTCTGGGGAGCCCGGCTGCTCAGGGGTGCTCAGTGGGGCTGGGGCCTAGGTTCCACCAATGTGCAAAAGCGAATTGAGATAGTTGTGTTGGTCTCCAGGAGGAAGAGTGGGGCTCCCAGTCCGTTGGCGGCCTCATGGTTGCACGTGTAGGGCTTGGGCCAGCCAAGTTCAAAATCACAGAAACAGTTGGGCAAGGTCAGAAAGACTCTAAAAAGAGACTTTAAAACTCTTTTTTTTCAGCACAAAACTCCCATCGCCAATCATTTCTCTCACTAACTACACAGAACACCCTACCAACCTAAATTCAGGTCTATTCTCATTGATAAGAACACTCAGAAGCTGGAGAAGGCGAAGCATGACAACATCTGGGAGAAGTAAGGAGGTCACGGCCACTCCCTGATGCTCCCCGTGTAGCTTCAGGGTTCATCTCTCATTGCAGAACCCAGATCTGAAACCTTGATGAGCATCACTCCTGGGTGGCACTCTGGGGAACGCAGGCACAAGCTCGGAGAGGCGACTGGGGGGAGCAGGAAGAGCTGATCTCAAGTTCAGAGCCTGATTTATGGCCGAGGCCTCGGGCAAATCACTTACTGGCTTTGTGGTTTCATTTCCTCATCTCTAGAATCTCTTTCACGGGTGATGTGTGAGGGGGAATTAACATCCAAACTTTGTTTTTAATAAATATTTAAAGATTTGTCTTGTGTTTTATGAATGTTTCTGAATGATCTCTCTGCCCTTGCATAAGGGTCTTTCCCTGCCAGCTCTTTAATCTGAGCTCCTCTCCCCAGAGCGGGTGCGATGCCTCTGCTGCAGATTTGTGCTTTCATTGAGTACCAATTAACTGCCTCAGTTAAATGTAAAGGCATGTGAAGAAGAAAGTTTTCTGCTGCCAGTTCTGCACCGCTCTGCGCTGGACGCCAACAGGACACATCAAACAAAAGAGTTCCTCTGAAGAAAATAAACCAAAGCAGAGCCCAGCACAGGCCAACGAGCTGTTAGCAAGCTCCGCGTGAGCCCCAGCACTCTAAACTTCATTTATGTGTGAAGCACCAGTAAAAAAACTCCGTTTTCACCAACTTGGCATGATTTGGAAGTGAAAGCGTGGGTTTGAAGCTACTCTCTGCTGAGCCCAGTGGAAATTCGGTGCAGGTTTGACCCGAGGACTCCGCACGCTTTAGTCTCTGCCTGTTTATTGTTAAACTCATTAAAAACATCGGGGGTTTTTGCATCTTAAAAGTCTTTTCTAACTTCATAAAATATGTGAATGCTTAAGAAAGAATCTGTGTGCAACTGTATAAATAGTGACTAACAAGGAGGAATTTGGTGGTGTTCAAAGGGAGCAAAAGAAGCTGACGAGCCTGCGGGATAATGAGTTAATTTGCCTTGCAGTCTACCTGGTGCCCAGCGCCAGCTCGCCCTCCCTCAGCCGTCGCTGGGGATGGGTCATCTGCTTCTCCACCCAGATGAGTGATTTTAAGTTCAAGATTCCAAATGAGCCCTCTCAGACATGCCCCAGCCCAAGGTCGGTCACTTCCTTATAATACGGATGCTGAATTTCTAGTAGAAGAAAACTCAAAGCATTTCAAAGTGAAGCTTTTTGACACTTGGAGCTGAAATCACCTCCATTTCTAAATGACATCTCATTCTATTTTTAACACGCTACCAAGTTTCGAGAGCGAATCCAACCGTGCGTTCAACCACACCAACATTTTTTGTTCAGATCCTCATCTCCCAGAAAAAATTGTAAGCCTTTAGTTTTATTCAGCCCGAGAACAAACCCTTTCCCCAAAACTCTGCAACTGCCAAGAATCCATTTTTTATATCCCCCACTGAATGTTTTCAAATTTCCTTGCTGGAACTGCTGGAACCTCAAGTTGTCATTAAGTGGATACCTTGCTCTGTCACTAAATTTCAAGCCATTTTGTAATCCTCTAATTCCCCAAATTCGCCTCAGGCTTCGGTGTCCCTGTCCGAGGGATGTTTACAGCTTATTCTCCCTCCGCAGGCAGAATTAACCCGAGAGTTAAACCTGATGAAAGGCACATTGCTGTCTGTCATGAGGGGCATATGTTGAAATATGGCAGTGAAAAAAGCCAGCGGCGCTCAAACCGCTGCAGAATCCCAGTGGAATGAGGCATGAGAAGAGTATTTTATATTTAGTCAGAGGAGGGGAAAGGCTGGAGCCGGATGATGTTGGGGTTTTCATGATGAAGAACATTTCTAGGGAGGACTCCCATACCATGGGAAAAGTTCCACGCTTTATTTTTCTAATGAACAACTGTCTCCAGTGTTTCACAATGCCAGGTTCCTTACTCTGGAGAGCTGGGGCAAACCTACTTTCTCTCTCCGTGGCCTTTTCAGGCCACGTGGCTTTATTAGCCAGGACAGCAAGAAGACTTGGAAGTCATCATCAAAACACCACAATGTCAACTGCAAAAAGAGACAACAGCATCCCACTGGGCTCTCCTGAGCCGAGAGGCTTCCTTTAATCTTCTACTCAACAGTCAGACCCAAACCCAGGCTGCCCAGAGCAATGCTGGGAGGGCTTGAACCCNCTTCCCAGTGTATGAGCCCTTAGATCCCATCAAGTAACAGACTGTGCTGCTGCCTGTGAAGTTCCCCCCCTCCTCGATTCTCTTGCTGAATGCTTAAGGCAGTGGCTTGGCCAGGAACAGGCTCATTTTCAACAGAGGCAGTCACATTTCATCCCTGAATGCTCTCTCTATGTCCCTCCCGCCGCAGAGCGTCTCTGTGCTGGACCACATCGCCCTCCTCCCGCAATGGCTGCTCTGTCCCAGGTCTCCTCTGCTTCATGGGAGAAGGTGGAACAATGCTGCTTTCTGAGCAGCCCCCTCCAGAATGGAGGAGCTGGACATTGTTTTCTTTTCCTGTTTTGTTTTGCATGGAGCAACTCCCCTCTCCGGAGTCACTTCGGCTCCAGAAACAGACTATTAATAAACTTAACTGCTTGGGACAGTCCCAGCCAAATGCTGGCCTTAGAGAGGGAAACAAAATAATCTACAATTGCATGGAGCCTTTTCATCCCTGAGAGCCTCCCAGAGCACGTGCAGTGATTGTCCACTGCTGAAATGCCACCACCCCTGCGAGGCACAGAGGAGCCGTGTCACACAACAGCCCAGTCTGCCTGTCCTGCTGCTTGGTTGACTGAAGGTCCCTATGTGCAGCAGATGCTTTCTCTGTCTTGGATGCTGCTTGGTCGCTTTCAGCAGCTTGCTTTTGGTTGACAAATAAACGGTGGTGTCAAAGGGGGCAAGGGGTGGCCCTGTGGTTAAGACGCAGAGATGGAAGTCAGGAGCCTCGGCAGGAGACAATCCTTTGGTATCAACATTTTCTCTGCTGGCCCCATCAAGTTCTGCAGACCAGGAGCTTTAGGTTTTAAAGAGAAAACCAGTCCAGTTATTTGGGAAGAAGAACCGGCGCAAGCCAAGTGTTCAACACCAAACATTCACAAACCATAAAGCAGCACCTGCCCCCCTCCCCACCTCCCAAAGTAGACCTGAGCCTAAACCTCAGTGACTTTTTAACCAACACATCTTTCACCCAAAGTCTCCAAATAACTCCACGTTTCATTTTGTTCTAGTATCTCCACCATCAAGCAAGCACAGCAGCTTCATTTTGATGTAATAACGGCCTCTCCTTGGCATTAAACCCCCTCCCAACCAACACTGTGGTAGGTCACCTCTATTCTCTTCCCTATCCTTAAATGAAATCATTGTTTGCCCATGGAACAGGGCTGGTACCTTCACCATCATCATCTGTACTTGCCGTTGGCCTTCAGAACATCTTGTTCATGTACTTCAGCTGACAGACTGGGAGAGCATTCCCCTTGCTCACCGCAGAGCAAGGCTCTGCCTCTTCCACCAGCTTCATGTGACTGATCTGTAGGAACTTGCTTTGGCACCATCAGATTACTTGCTGTTAACATCACCTACCCTGTCGAAGTTTCTTCCCAGTGAGCAATGAAACGTACCTAATCCAGGCAGATTAAAGAGAAACACATTTCATCATCCATCCCTCAGCTCCAACCACTCCATTAGAAGGCAAAATGCATTTGCTTTTATGAATTGCTCATAGCTCCATCAGACTGAAACAACAGCTGGTGTCTGATAGTCACACAGGCTGACCTATTTCAGATACACGGGGATGTTCAGCTGTAAAAATGATGTTCAAAGTGCTTTTCCTCACACTGCTGCAGATGCTTTGTACCCTGTAACAGCACCCAGCCCTGAGGGGCTGCTGCTTTCAGTGTATTTTCCACGTCCAGCCTCACCACTGCTGCTCCAGTCCCTTCCCAAGCCCTTCTCCTGAGTTTTTGGGAGACTGGAAGATAATACTTTACAGCTTTTATCCCGTATCCAGCACGTCTCCTGTTTTAACCTGATATTCCAAGAAAACAAAAGGAGAACAGCCTCTGAGCATCGCTGCTGGGGAAGGACCAAACGATGAGCTCAGAAGATGCGACACCAAAGAATCCACTGTATCAGAAAACCCTTGAACTGGATGCTGCACTTTCTTTGTTCCTAGAATTCCAACCATGAGGCAAAAATATGGAGGAAACCAGAGCTTTGTTATTTCTGCTGCTTGTGAAGCAAATTAGTTTTGTTATCATAATAAACACAGACAGACTCTACCTCCAGAGGTGTGGGGAGTAGCAATGGCTTTCTATAACCTCTCTCTGGACAAGGTGGTGACCACTAATCCTGCCCAAAATGTAACAGCCTCCCTCAAGCCTTGATCTCTCCCCAGGGTGTCCCGCTGCCCTTGTTTCGCCCGAGCCCTGCACCGCATGCTCTCGGAGCCGGTGCTCTCATGTGCCTGCCTGTGGCACCACCAGCTTCTGAGCTCCAGGATGACCCAGCCAGGACCATGGGATAAATCCCAGTGAAGTCCCTGCTTCTCTGAGACATGGTTGGCCACAAGGAAGGAAGAATGGAGTCAGCAATGACTGACTGCACCGTCCGGTGGAGAACGGAGCCCGCGCTGCTCTGGGATGATCCAGCCTGAACCCACGGAGGTTCAAACCAAGCTTTTCACTTGCCACCAAAACTAAGCACATTATGGAATTGCTATCCTCCCCAAACCACAGGGTAGTTTTAATGACTTTCCATTTAAGCATTAAGGAGTGAAATGTCTAATCCTGTCGAGTGTGTAAGAAGGTGACTCATTCCTTGAACGCTGTGAACGGCCTCCTTGTTGGCAGCTGCTCCATACAGCAACCACTGCAGCATCCATAATGCAGGGTTTGAATCTGAGAAATGAAAGTGATGTATCAATTCCAGCTGCATAAGACCTAATAAAATATATGTCTGTGCACTAATAATATTCTAGTTGCCAAGCAGCTAACGAGGAAGTAAAGAGGAAGAAAGAGATAAAACCTCCTGAATATAGGTATGCACTTCATCCTCTTCATAAGGGACCTTGCTTGGGGTGGGTTTATTGGATCTTGCCCAGAGGTTACCACCAAGATCTGCTCTCAGTAAAAGGAAAAATCAAAGAATCATCAAATGGATTGCATTGGAAGGGACTTTTCAAAGTCACCTAGTCCAAGCCCCCTGCAAGGAGCAGGGGCATCTGCAGCCAGAGCAGGGTGCTCAGAGCCCCGGCCACCTCCCCTGCAATGGGGACAGGGATGGGGCAGCCACCACCTCTCGGGGCAGCTGGCTGATGATAATGATTTACAGCAGCTCAGGACTGGATTCAAAACCTATACAAATCCCTGAAAATCCTGCCACTGGCAGCTCTGAGCTTTCCACCACGGACAACATGATGGGACAAACTGTCCCTGGCTGTGATCATCTCCCACATGGATGGGTGCTGCTCCTGGGAATGGTGAAAGTCTTCAAGTCAGCTCTTAACTGAACTTTTAAGGTAACTTAAACTCCTCCTGTGATATAAGCAGCAAGCAAACAAGCAGAAACAACCCAGAGCTGTGCACCCATGTATGTGTTTGACCGCATCTGTTGTTCACATAACCACTTGTTTGTGCACATCTGTGCACGTTGCAAGATGCTACCCGGGCAATTAACGGGGTGTGCTACCCTCTGATGGGTTTTCAGAAGTGGAACTCAAACCACTGAGCCCTCTCTTGCAATTCTCCAAGCAACAGAGCTGCCACCTTAGTCTTCCAATTGAAAAGGCATAATTGCATTATCAGCGAGCACTCTCTAGATCTCCCAGGAGATGTTTTGGACCTAGCAGGATGAGGTTCTAAGCGTGCATGATTCACTGAAATAAACAGTGGTCTGCGTGTTTAAACTTGGCTTGCAGGTTTGCTCCCAAAATGAATGGCCCATGCTCCGCTGCCTCAGCACCGGACAGGATGGCCATAACATAAAGGTGGCTGGAACATCCAAAGTGACAGCTTTCTGTGGTGAGCAAGTGTCATCCTGCTGCTTTCAGGTGTGAAAATGAAAGCTGGAATTCTAAAGTTGCTTCTGGCCTAACACATGCAGAAGTACAGCTCCCATTGGAGCAAAAAGTGCCTTTTTATGTCTTTTTATTCCCTTTCTGGGCACTCTTTTGGCTCTTTGGCTGGAGGAGGTGATGCACCAGAGTCAGGCAGCCATGTGTTGAATGTTGAAGAGCTAGTGCCATCCACCAGTTCCCCCAGTTCTGTTTGACATTGTTCCCCCAGTACAACTGACATTCAGTTGTACATTTAAAGAAAGTGCTCAAGCCTCTCTCCAGCTTCACATACCTTGTTAAATGGGCAAGTTAAAAGAGAGCAGAAAAGAACTTGATGTGCAATCTCACTTTTATCTAGCTGCAAAATTACTGGCATACAATTACCCCACGGAAAATACAATAAAAGCAAGTACAAGGCAGTTTTAGAGAGGGGCAGAGGAAGACAAGCGTGGAGGAAGAGAACAAACCAAGCCCCACTTCAGTGTGGTGCAGTGAGCCGAGGAGTGTTTTTTACCAAGAGCAACGTTTGCTACAAATATCACCCCTATTTTTCTCTCTGGCTTGCTGATCTGTTCAGTTAAACTGAGTTTCACGCCTACTATTTGTAACGTCTGACTCTGGCTTGTCTGAACTTCCAGCCCAGAGGTTGGGCTGCAGCAGGACCTCCCAGCAGACCGATAGGGAGCTGCTCGCAGCCCTGCCCTGGGTGCCTGCAGCAAACAGCTGCCAGTTAAGGCCTGACTCCTGGATTCCAGGATTTCAGGTTAAGGATTTTCAGCAGGAGGCTCTTCTGTGCCGACAGTTACGGATCTTCGAGGCTCTGTAGACATTTCTATCAGTCCTGGCCATCACTCAAACGCTTGCAAACAATGACTAACATGAGCCCACACAGAGCTCTGATCAAGCACAGCACTACGCTCCCCATCCCTCCTCGCCAGATGCCCGCCTGGCTGTGTCACACCACGTTTGGCCCTGGGGATGGCCACCTTCTGATCCAGAGATGATTTGTACCAAAGTGAGACATGCACATGCTTGTGTTAAATCCAAGAAACTCATATTTTAACCTTGGGACCAGCTGCAAGCGTTGCCCCGCCGCTTGGCACACACGTGGAAATCCACCCTGCCATGGAAACACTGTTTGGGGCACCAAAAAGACCAGAGAAAACTTGGGTCAACGTACACAGGCTCCGGTCGTGCCCGCGATGGCAGCTCTGACAGAGCCTGTGAGTCACTAGGAAGAGATTAGAGGAAAGTTCTCTTCTGTTTTAATGAATGAATAAGCTCTAAGATTTTTCTAGGGTGTGGAAAAAGATAAGGCTTAAGGAGGAAATGCCAGCTGTCTTTGTAGCTTTCAGGTCTACCTAGTGCTACCTCGTGCTTCCAGCACATTCCTAGAAACAGCTGGCATCTGATGGCATAGCACATAGGTGCCTTCAAACCATCTTCTGAGCTGTCTAACTGGTGTACCTGAGAGCCTCGCTGCAATAGATTTCATTGTGGAGGGTCTGCAGGTTTTATCAAGGTCTTCATGTCCTGCCTAGGTCCTGATGGCCACATGGAAAGGCCTTCTGAAGGATTATTCACTGGAGCTGTCTGCGTGTGGTGAAGCTAATGGGGGAAGAAACTTTGCTGTGCCTACCCAGATCCCTGGAAAACTGCAGAGAGCTGTGGCACCTGGAGCCTCCACCTGCTGCTCCATGCCCCAAATAAAGGGCAGAGACAGGTTCTCACCCTTATTCCAGCTCACAAGCAGTAGCAGAAACCAGAAGTGACCACACGGGCTGAGCCAGCTGATCTCACTGGCTTACCCCTCCAAAGACTGGGATATTTGTGGGCAGGAGGCCTGCAGAAGAGCATCTCTTTGGGTCTGCACACTAGATTTGTGGACCAAACCCTGCCACCATTACCCAAAGTCTCAGGTAAGCAAGAAACCACTCCCCTTTGACCATATACTGATCCCCAGAGCTAACCTGGAGCAACATACAACCTGGAGACTTCATCATGTACGTGCTGAAGCCATTTTCACTCTGCCTTGCAAGACTCAGACCACTAACAACCGGAGGCTGCTTACCTACAAGGGCAGAGCTGGCACCAGCTGGCTGGTGGGAACCCTGTCAACACTTCCTTGGAGCAACCTTGTGCAGCATAAGTGGGCTGTTTACAGCAGGTCATTTTTTTCTCTTTTTGCCTCTACCATGGGCACAGGGTTGGAGGTGAGTTATCACAGGGTGGGGGCCGTGGCCAGACAGGCTCCTGCCAGGCGAGGAATGCGGGACAGCTCAGAGCCCGGAGCGCCAGCACCATCCAAGGGGGTAGGTCTTCTTCTGCTGGCATCATATCTCACCTTCTTCAAGAGAAGGTTAAAGCCCTGGCAGATAACCGTGAGCAGCGTGTTGCTGCGACGGGATCTCTCACACTGAACTTTTGGACTCCTTACAGCACGAAAGGATCCGTTACCCCCTCGCTGGCTCCACAAGATGTCTGAAAGATGCAGCCAGGAATACTCAAGTTCACCCAGTGGGGAAACATTGCGTTACGTGAAGATTGCAGCCTTCTCCCCTTATCTGTGAGGCAGTTGATGAAGGGCCTGGCGTCAGTCTGGCAACCCTGACGGCTCCCATTTAGCACCAGCGAGAGCTGCCTATCAGCAGAAAGCTGGGGCAGATAGCAGACGGGACTATCTAATCACATACCTTTTGCATTAGTGCTGCCATATATTCCTTCCATTTACAATCAGGAGACTGGACCGCACTGAATTTTCACAGGAATGAACTGTCAACAACCCCATCCTTCCCAAGGCCTAAAAATGGGTGCTTTATCACAGAGGCCAGTAGACTTCTTTTCTTAGACTTCCAGGCAATGGCCGGAGCAGACTTGGAGCCCCCACGAGCGAGACATTAAGGAGACCTTTTTGAGATAACAACAGTTCACTTGGCTCTCTCAAGAATGCCTTATGGCTGTTCCTTTTCAAAGCCGAAGTAAGGAAACTGGCTCAATTAGAGCGTATCAAGAAACTTTGTGTCTCCTGGTTTGTTTACCTTTTATCAGAGTTCTTAATATGCTTTCCTGCTTCTCCAAGAGGAACAGGAGGGCCACGCTTTGTAAGATCGAGCTAGAAAAATCAAGCAAGCAAGAGGCAGCTTTTTCAAAGCAGCAAATCGGAGTTAATAACAGGGCAGCAAACAACTGCTACCGGCTTTCGGATGTTTCACTGCTTCCCCAGGAGTTGGTTTGGCTGTGTGATTCAATTTCATTTCAGTTTTGCAGAAGTATATAGTTCTGGTTAACACACGTTGCCAACCTATAATCTCTCAGGTCGTGTTTAACGAGCTCGTGGAACTCTTTAGTTCTTTCTCCGGCCAAATGCCCATTAGGACTCATCCTAAATAAAGAGCCCGGTAAAACATCTTCCCCAAGAATGCCATCTCAAAACATTCTTCAAAGCCAAGCCCTGACTCGGCAGCAGACTCAAGTTCATCAGCTCTCGGAGCCTCTGTTCTGTCATTAATTGCAGGCATAATTAACGATGGCCAAATCTCAAAAAAGTGCCAAATTAGATTTCACTTGAGACAAGCAGACGTAGTTTGGACGACTGGCTAAGGCCAAATCCTGCCTGCTGCTGAAGCCTTAAAGTCTGGTCACAGACGGAGAATCAGATTTGCAGCCTTCACATGACTCAGCTCTCCAAGCTGGAATCAGATGTTCAAATGCTCCCGACTGAAGATCTGGACACGCAACTGCCTTAAGTTCTTCTGAAAATAAAAGTTTTCCTTCGGAGGTCGGTTGGGTCATCCTACTTGTATATAAAGGCTTTTGTTCCTCCTGCACCCCTCTCCTTCTGCAGGCGAGCTACAAACCCTGCCAGCATCCTGCACTGCCACACACTTCCCTGATTCTGAAAATAATAACAGAAAAAGGAGACGAATCCTCCATAAAAATGTGATTTTAATCCGGTGAAAACCCTGGGTGAATGTTCAGAGGATGTTTTACATTACAGTGATTTAATTCACACCTGCTGCATCCCAGCCCCACGCTGAGCTGCTCAAACCTAGATCTGCAGTCTGGGCTTCAGCTCAGTTGTATTTGGAACTGTCTTTACTGATTCATCTTTGGGAAAGTTTAGGAAAGGAGAACACAAAAGCCTGCCCGGTGAGGTCCAACTTTCAGCTAGCTCGATCTGTAACTCAGGGGGCTGGGCTCTTAAACATCCAGTCTCACCCTGTCCCTCCAGAAAACTAATTTTACTCATTTCCCACTGGGAGATAAAATGCAGGTCTGCTCCCATTCCAGGGCCTTTGGCTGGGACACAAATAGTTTTAGAAACACTCTTATCTATGCTCGAATGTCCTTTCAGAAAATACATCAGCCTGCAAGGGCTGTCTTGGTACCACGAAGCCTCTTCCTAAGAAAAATGGGAGCTCAGCCCACAACCAGAGCTTTTCAAGCTCTGGTTTTGGGTTTCCTCTTAACACCAACAACCCACTTCTCTGGGATCCCCTGTTTTACACATGCTTGACATTTTTTATGCTTCCTCTTAAACCCTAGGTATTGTCTCAGCTGAAAAACAACAGGCTTACATCCATCGCTGAAAGCAGAAAGGGTTCAGAAACATGGGCAAGTGGAAGCCTAATCTTGAACAGCTCGGGGCTGGCCGAGACGTCCTTGGGTTGGAGCCCCCATGCTCTGCAGGTTTCCTGAACCTGACCTCTTCCTCACGTCGGTGACACTCGGCTCACGTGGGTTTAGATTTCACAACCAAAGCCCTGGCACCGCTCCTGGTACGGTGCCAGAAAGTAACAAGCGATCACTAACTAACTCCTGACACATCTGCTGCCTGAGGCCATTCAAACCCTCCCTGCAGAAACCATGACATACATTTCTGAGAAAAAAATAAAATAAATAAAGAGTTTGGCCTTGCCTATCAGTAACAGTGAAATCCCAGCTCACCTCTTGTCCTCCATGCCAGTCAAACCTGGTCCTTCACCTGGTGTCATAGCGAAGGCTGATTCTCAACAAAGGATAAGCCTATCAGCCTGTCCTAGGCTCATCCTAAGCAAAGGTTTATCCTAGGCTCTTCCCTACCGTGTCACAGCCATATCCTCATCATAAAGGAGTAGGCAGTGCCACTGCAGCACAAAGGAGATGCCCACAGGGTGAATAAAAGGAGAGGCAGAGCTGGAAGAGACTACTCCAAACCTCTCCCAGCATGGATGCCGCCCCTCCAAGGGAACAATCTGTTCCAAATGGTTCCCAACCCCCCTGCCCCATACTTTGCCTGATGGCTCCCAAACATCCTGTGCTGAGGAGCAACAGGAGCCTCTCATGAGCCCTGGTCAGCCCCTAAAGGAGAGCAGTGGGATGGAGAGGTAACTTTTACGGCTGACAGCAGTTTGCAGATGAGCTGCAGGCTCCTTCCCGTGGCCTCCGGGGTCACCGGCAGCTGCCGCTGGGGAACCACAGCCCTGCCTGTTGCAAGGACGTTATTTCCACCGCCCTGCTCTCCCCACTGGTGTCTTTAAAAGGCTAACACGTTGCAAAATAAGAACAAAATGTTTGCAGAGCGTTATCAAACCTCAGTGGCTTCATTTATCCCCACTGGACTGGTGTAAATGGTCAAACAAGATAGCGGGGAGCCAGGCCCACCGCCTCTTGGCCTGCAGCCCGGAGAGCAACCAGCAGTGCTTTTTTTCCACAAGTTCTATTTACGAGTCCTCTCTCCCCAGTGCTGCAACTACCTTTGGCCTTTGACAAAAAGCCCATCTCCAAGTATTTCTGAGGTTAATCACTCCAGTGGTGGCATTTTCTGGTGAGAAATCCCTGTCACCCCCGATGAGCTACAGGCTCGCTCCCACCTGCAGGAACCAAGCTGTACTGAGGCGTCTCTGGCAGGAGAAGATGTGGGGTTGAGCCCTAAATGCCCAATAATCCCTTAAAATCTGTGGGATTTCATCTGTCCTTTAAAGAAACACATTTCTTGGCTGTTTTTTTTAATTCTTTCATTTAATAACATGGATGAACTTGCCGAGATCACCCACTTGTGCAGGCACTGAGCTGAGATGTTCAGAGAAGTTGCATTTGACTTGGACAGGTACCTCTTGCACCCCCCCCAGTACATCCCCGTGCTAGAAAAGGTGTCTCCTCCCATGCTCATCCCCCAGAAAACAAAGAGCTGAACCACCCCCTGCATTACACAGAAGACCATGGTTTCTTTTACTTAATGGAACACATTTTTACAGGGCCTTCACCCCATCTCCAAAGCTGCAAGCTGCTTTTTCTTGGCCCTGTTTTTCATGCACTTTGTTTCCTTATCACACCATATAATTTTCAGGCAAATGAAAATCTGGGCTTTCGCTTGCACAAACACTTGGACCTAAAAACTTTGCCATTGCCAGCTCTTAGAAATGTATCCTCATAGCTGATGGGTTTTGTAAGGCCTTGGTCCTGGGAGACCTGTGAATATATCAGAATCTTGACTTGCCTGTTCTTTTCAGAAGGCATTTTCTAGCTTTCATGGTTACAGAGAAAAGGATAAAACCCAGGAACCCCAACAAAGCAAAAGGTAGAAGGCAGAGAAAAAGATCTCCCTTGTTATGATTTAAAAGAATGTGCATTGGCTGGATTTTTAAGGGGATCTTGTGAGCTGGGGTTGGGCAGAGGCTCAGGAACACAGCCCAGGACCCTGCTCCAGCACCTCCTTTGCAAACAGGGTCCAGTGCAGCACCTATTCCCTGCCCAGGGTTCTTACCCTGGGAAGTACTTCACCCCAGTCTCCCGACATCACCATTTCCAGGCTGTTTTTCAACTTGTTACAAAAACTAAAGATGCATTGTATGTATGCCAAGGTAAATAAACTCAGAGATGCCGGGGTTTTTTTTCCCCCCAGGAATCTGCAGTCAAATGAACACAAATATTAACAATCATTACACTAGACCCAAACTTTTGTGAAATAACAAAAGAAGGTGACACTACAACCCCGTGTCTTAAATCATGTGTCTAATGCACTCCTGTCTATCTGCCACTTTCCATCCAAAAGCACTGGTAATTAATAGATAAGTGATAAGACACAAAGTAATAATTCCAGGAAGCAGAACAATTCATTTTTCTGAAAGCCTGCAGTGCTCTTTGCTTTCCCTAGAGTGATCTGGTAGCAAAAAAGTTTGTCGACGATGCAGGAGAGGGGAGAGGATGGTGGTGGGAGTTAAAGATCAGTGGTGACTCTGTTCAGAGGTGTTGCAGCCCAAAGGAAGGGTGCAGGGTGCCTGTTCCTCCATCAGCACAACCCCATTCACGTTGGACAGCCAAGCATCCCACTGTGGGGGCCTCTGAAATAACAGGGAAATCCCCGGCACCTTCTCATTAAAAGGTGCAGGACAAAAAAAGCAGAGAGGAGATTTCCCAGGGGTGTGTTGGAAGCTGGTATGGAGGATCTGTATCTGGAGTTACACAAACTTCACACGGCTTTACAAGTCCAAGGCAAAGCCACCAAGGTGAGAGCATCAGGAGCTCAGCGCCTCGTGTTTTCACACACAACCCCAACCCCCCCACGCCCCAGGTCCCTTTTTGCTGCCACACAATTTGATGGGAGCAGAATCTGCTTGCTCAACTCCTGCAGAGTAATTGTAGGCTACTAACGTGTGCTGGCATGTGGGTTGGGACGTGAAGTATGTGTGTAGGTGCCTCTGGAAATATGTCACTTGGAAAACACCCCTTTAGCCCACAGAAGCACTGTTCAACAAGGAGAATTCCTTCAGATCTGTATTCATTCAAACTCTAAAGCCACTTTTTGTTGCAATGCCAGGCAATAAACCCGCGATAAATGAAGGAATTTACACATCAGACATCTCAGATTCCTCTCCCTCCTTTCCCAAGAGCAGTGTGAGGGGACAGTTAACGGCGCTAGTTTATGGTATAAATATTTTGACAGACTATATTTTGATACTATAAATTTTAACAGTTCTGTCTGGTTTTAAACTCTGTTTTTCCCTGACCAGGAATCTGTGTAAAGTACTAATATCTGAAGTGTTTCTTAAGGAGCAGAACCTGTCCCTAGGAAAACATTCTCCTTCCCTTAAAATAATACTGCTTCGCCTGACAAAGAAACTCCGAATGTCTGCACTTGCACAGCACTCATGGCTCAAAACTCATTTATTCCATCTTCAGGTGAGACCCGGTGACTGCCTGTGAGCAGGACCACTTGCCTAGACGTCTGTTGTGCCACCTGTTGCAGACCTGAAGTACCTGCTGGCCCCCCTCCACTGCACCCCTCTGAAGCTGGGAAGCGCTGCCGATCTTGTTTAACAAAGCAACAAGAATTGAGTTGCCCAAGGATGTGATGAAAGCCAAGTTTTGAGGAAATGGAGCAAGCAAGTGAGCATCAGCATCCCAGGAGTCAGACCTAGGGATGGGTTTATCCTACAGGTGAATCCAGGAAGAGAAGTTTGGATGCTAACGCTGCTCCGTTTTGGATTCGTTAATGTGAGGCAGCCGTTTGGAAGACACATCCTGGTAACTTCAAGTGACAGCATAACCTGTCGCGTCGAGCCCACGGCCCAAGGTTTGTTTGTTGTGGAGTCAATGACAAACTGCCCTTGGCTTCCATGGGAACCTCGGGGTGCCGAGACGGGAGGGCTCGAGAGGATGTGAGAAATTACACAGCGCTCCGTCTGGGAACGTGGACCTGCCATAAAACTGGCACCTTCGCCTCTCTGCCGCCCGCCCGGGGCAGCAGGAGGAGGTTGGGTTTGCCTGGCTCTGGGGAGCAACGTGCTCCCAGTTTAGCACAGAGAGAGAAAGCAAAGCTCTTCCCACAGAGCCCGCAGTGTAGCCGGGCATACCTACAAATGAAGAAGCTTTCACTTAGCCTGCTGATGAAACCTGCTAATGAGTCTGTCTGCAAGGCTCTCCTTCCCTCCTTGCACAGCATCTGAGCCCAGTTTCCAATAACTCAGACACGAGACCCTGAGACCTCCAGTTTCACAGCAGCTGTCCTGCAGCCTGGGCCAAGAGGGAGATTTGTTCCCCCAAAGGCTGACCAGCACTTTCCGCTCCCTGTTTGCCTGGGAGCGGCCGGGACTGAGATGGGCAGACCGGGGGAAATCATTCAGCACGGGCAGGATGATTACAGCAAAGCTGCAAAGGGCAGAGACTGTAAATCCCAGTGATTCCAAGCTTTGTTAGTGCCACTTCTTAATGAACGACTTGTTTAATTACACAGTTGAAAAAGAACCAGTTTGGAGCCACTTTCCAATATGCTTCTTGGATGTCATTACACCCAAATAGGTCTGTTAATGGGATGAGTTTCAAACACCCTGAAACTGAACTTCAGCTGGATTCGGGGTTACAGAGTGAGCTGGGACACGTGTCCCAGAGCTGAGCTTAAATTCCCTGCAAACGTACAATTAAAATTCACAGATTGCACTAAAACCTGCTACTGTTTAACCTTTTTCCAGCAATTTTTGGTGGCCACGTTTTCCTCTTTCCTCGAAAAACAAAACCCAAGAGAATCTCTACCAACAGCAGGACCTATGTCAATCTGTGCCAGCTCGGGGCTGAGAACTAGATAGGCAGAAGAATGTTGCTGGGAGAAGGATCTGGCCCTATCTGCTTCCGAACTTTCCCATGGACAGAAATGAAATGTGGACCCCGGCACCTCGGTGTCTGGCTCCAGCTCTAAAGTGGTTTCCACTAGTTATAGAACATGCTGACAGCCTCTTCAGATAAGTAGGGCATGGCAAGGGCACTCGGGCACTTGGCAGCCGCAGACTCAGGCGTCCTGCTTGCGTGGCTTCAGGAGCAGCTTTTGAACCCCAGTTCCAGGGTCTGAACAATTCCTCTACCGGAGGCACCTGACCCATAAACCCCTTTGGTAATTTAAAGCTGATTAAAATCTCCAATCAATAGCGTGGGACAGTTGGATGCCCTCAAATCCATTACTGTAAATGTAAGGAGAATGGGAAGGCAGGCGCAGTTGAATGTGAACTGACTTCCATGACTGCTCCCCAGTTTAAAAGGATTTCAAGTGATGGTTTTTACACCACCATTGCCCAACACCGTGGTGCCCGAATCCCTTCCCCCTATCAAATAATTCACGTTGCCCAAAGATTTAATGGCATTCATGGAATTTCTGTTCTTTTTCTTTCTTCAGGATAAAATTTCAATGGGTTCTGGACCACTCACGTGGTGATTTTTTCTAATGAGTTTGAATAATTCCAACTAATTCACATTAAATGTATTTAATTACACATTTAACCGTGCTCTTTCGGGGAGGTGGGGGAGGCAGAGATTTTCAGCGAGCTCCGATTTGGAGACAGATGTAATTTTGTCTCTCTGCAGGAGCTTGCACAACTGACCATTAGCAAAATTGTCGGTGGCGTCGGGATGGTTATTCCTGCGTTTTCAGGTCTCTCTTATGCTATTACAGGACTTCCATTTCACAACTGATGCGTCAGTTTTGAAAGTGCAGAAATTGCTTTATAGCACTATAAAGCTCAGTTTGAGATAATAGGTTGTTTTTATCAAGTAAACTCTCTTTCCTCTCTTAAGATATTTCAGAGAAGCATGTTCCTGCCCCCCCAACCCGGCCAGTGTCTGTGATGCTGTGGTGTGACCAACGTCTGAATGGCCAAGTGACACTTTTGGGCAAGAAATAAGCAGGAAAAGGATTAGGAGCCTTCCACAGTGCAAAGCTCTGGCCTGGCAATGACTACAAATGGGATTTCACATGTGAGTTTTGGGGCAGGAGCTCCTTTTTAGGACAGTATCCCCATCCTCTCGTGCCATGTTGCTTACCCAGGACTCTCTCTTGAACAAACACTCCCGAAATGTCTGCAGAGAGGGGTGGGGGGAGAGGCTGTCACAGGGTATTACTTCCATCCTTGTAATGTTGCTGAAACAGAAGTAGAGGCTCTTTCACACACACAAATTACGCTGTAGCATAAACATAGCCTAGAGGAGCCCACTCGAATTTCAAAGCTGCACGGCACAGTCCATCAGCCTCACACAGTATTTTGCTCACACACGCACACACACTTTTTTAATGACAATGAAAAGACAGCTTCTGCCTAACAGAAAAAAAACCCCAGAGTCGATAAGAACTGGTCTGCCTCTTCTCCAAGTAATCTCTCCATAATCAGCCGGACAGCCCGAAACGGAGGCGGAAACCAGAGCATGGGGCGACGTCTTCCCTTAACAAAAAATTTCCCCCATCTGGTGCCTTTCTAAGCAGACGAAGACGTTTGCCGACTGTCAGCATCGGCCCCGGCGTGTTTGCAGACCCCAGGCAGCCCCAGACCTCTGGACTGATGCTAACAGCACGTGGGCACCGAGGTTAGAAGGATGGCAAGTCCTTTGCCCCGGTCTCGGGGCTCTTGTGAAGGAAGGTCAGGCCATAACCATGCCGAGCTGCTCGAGCAGAGACTGTCGGAGGCTGCGGTGTTAATTTGCCCTGGGTTTAAAAGTTACTCAGCTGCCTCTTACCCAGCCTGAGAAACATGATTCAAACCAGAAGACTAACACTGTCAGAAGGCTGAAATTAGCCCGAGACAGCTTGGTTTCCGGCAGATCCGGGATAATTGCTACTGGTTGATCGCCCAAACTTTTCCGCTTTGAACTCACTTTTCAGTTGCTTATTCATTGCCCCCGAACAGTGTCTCCTGCCTACGACACGGCGCGTTTTGGACCGGGAAGGAGCAGGTCCTGAATTGCCAGCACCTCCCACAGCTCCCAAACTCGGCGTGTCCGCGTTATCCCGGACCACGCGATGGAGGGGCTGGCGTGAGGGAGCGTTTATTGCTGGAGCAACAGAATAAACAGAATCCCACAGCATTCAAAGCTGTTTGGAAAGTTTATTACATTTCACGGCTGCCGTAATTGACGGCAGGGCCCTCAGGTTTGAAAGGCTTTTCTATTTTCTTTGACGTTTGCGTAGAGGGGCTTTGCACATTGTTAAAGGAGGGTCTGCTCCCGTTCAATTCACCCCCTGTTTGAGATGGAGCTTCCCAAATCTCCCTGGTGTGAAGGCAGAGGTGTTAAGGAGAGAAATGCGAAGGAATGAATCACAGCCAGCCTGGCAGCACAGGCTGCTCTTCGGCTGCTGTGTAAAGAACGTCATGTTCATGGGGAAGTGGTTGAACTGGTTTCTTTCCCTGAAAAAGGCCTTAAGAAGAGCTGAAAATGTTTTTGTAGAGCAAATGTCAACAATGCAGGACTCTCCCCCTCGTCTCCTTCAGCAGAGACCCGAAGCAAAGCCATGGAGAGGCACGTAAGACATAATTCAAAGCAGGCTATTTAAATCTCAATTCGGAATTACGCTCATATCAAGGAAACTTAATTATCTGTATTTTAACATCTTATCTGCAATATGATTTCTCCAAACAAACAGCAGTCTGGAAACAGCCAGTAGATAATCCATCCAATCTCTGGTATCTCAACGGGGAAAGTCAGCGCCGGGGGCAGCGGAAAGAGATCGGGGAGGGGGAGCCGGGAGCACCCGATTCCCAAAGAGACGTGCTGGGTGCTTGCCTTGGCGTGGGGCATCATCTGCTGCTGAGCCCCAGGGCTGGTGGCACTGCTGGGTCTCTCCAGCATGGAAGAGAGGCTGGCTGCACAGGTAGAGAATTGTGTCCCTGTGCAAGGTCCTCTGCAAGCTCAGCAGGAGCTGCTGTCCCCAGGTTACTGCGTGAAGCAGCGATCGCTGCAAGAAAAGAGGCTCTGCAGTGCTCAGCATCAAACCCACCAGCACAGGATGATGCTGCAACCAGCCAGCTGAGCACAAGAAGTGGGCTGAGTAGCTCCTCTGTGCGTTATGGGTATGATAACCCACCTAGAGAGACAGAGGAGGGATCACAGGTGAGTAAGCACTTCTGGAGAAGTGGAGGATTTGGGGAAGATGACTGGGTTTTCAGCATTTCTTTGAAGCTAAGTGCTTTTCTGGATTTTAGGTTTCCCAACCAAGAGTTAGGCAACGAATTCCTGTTCTTACAGCTCAGCAAGCACAAGGATCGGGTCCTGGTCTGGCGCCTCTGGTCCTTCAGTAAAGACAGGCTCCTGGACACTCCCTTAAGGTCGATAAATTCTCAGAGAGGAGTCCAAAAGCCGCTTGGGGATTGAATAATTTCCTCTGTTAAAACTGTTCCCCACATGGTATTTCTCACGTGCTACATCCCCAGACACAACCACCTTCCTACGACCACACGAGAAGTGCCAACCGCACGCTGGCTCCAAGGTCTGATCCTGCTACAGCAGTGGCAAAACTCCTTGTGATGACGACAGCACTAATGACTAATTCTGATAATAATTAAATGTCAAGGAGAACTTTTCATCCAAAATGATACCGTAAGCACTAGCTAACATTCTGCAGACAGATGGAACAAAGTGTGTGGAAGTTCACCCCTGTATAACATTTCCTATTTCCACACTTCCAAAGGGATCCAGATTGGGATAGTCCTTCAGAGCTCGGATAAAAGATACAGTCCCTGGTACTATTCAGTAGCCAGCTACTCGGGTAAAAAGTCTTTTTAAGGACCAAACTCCAAGATTTAACATCCTGTCTGATCTGTGGTAAAACTTTCACAGATATTAACAGGACTGAACTGCTCCCAGTCCTGTCCCCAGAACCTTGCAACTGAGTGTGTGCCAACAGAGGTAGAAGTGGGCCCTTGCTCTCTGCTCATTCAGCCAGATCCTCATCCAAATCCTCACCCAAAATCCTTGTGTATCTACTGGCTGACCTTCCACAGAAGGAATTTTCAGGAATATAGGTCATCTCATACATATTTGTATTTATTTACTTGTTTTCTAGCTGGAAAAAGCAAACCAAGAAATGGGAAATGACATATTTTGACCAGGAAACTGGAATTTGGACCCACTTTTTAAATTATTTATTTTCAGATGGGACAGAGAGCAAGGGAATTCCTCTGAGACCTTCCCAAACCAACACTCTTCCTAAAAATAGCTGCACAGATTGGTTTTTTGGCCTGGAGGTGCATTGCATTTTAATGGTATTATAGGGAAGGCTGCATTTTTATGCGGCAACCTCTTAATCTTATGAAAGATCATTTCTCAAGAGCCACCACTCCCTGTCCCACTTTAAAGGTGAGTTTTCTTGTTTGTTTGTTTTTGCAATCTCTGCCATTGTGTTCACCAGGCATGATAATGAATGCTTTACTGGAAAGGTGCAGATGGCTTTCTGTGCAAGTCATCCTGGAGCAGATAAGGCAGGTTCTCTCTTGAAAAGAGCTCACATTGATTGAATTTTGGAGAATCAAAAGGTAAGAAGTGAACCACTGACTGGCTTTGGATCTCAGCCACCTCCTTCACCCAGCAAAAAGTGTAATACTGGAAATCCCTTCTGAGAGTCTTGCAATATGTGCTGTACATTTTCTCTGTATCATAGAATAATAGACTGGCTTGGAAGGGACCCTGAAAGGTCACCTGGGCCAACCCCCCTGCAGGGAGCAGGGCCATCTGCAGCCAGAGCAGGGTGCTCAGAGCCCCGGCCACCTCCCCTGCAATGGGGACAGGGATGGGGCAGCCACCACCTCTCGGGGCAGCCTGGGCCAGGCTCTCCCCACCCTCAGCACCAACAATTTCTCCTCCTCTCCAGGCTCAACCTCCCTCTGCCAGTTCAAACCATCACCCGAGTCTGTCCCCATCTTTCTGCCAGGCCCCTTGAAGTGCTGCAAGGCCCCCAGAAGGTCTCCCCAGCTGGAGCCTTCTCCTCTGCAGGCTGAACCCCCCCAGCTCTCCCAGCCTGGCTCCCAGCAGAGGGGTTCCAGCCCTCCCAGCATTGCTGGGGCTCCTCTGGCCCCACTCCAGCAGGTCCCTGTCTCTGCTGTGCTGAGGACTCCAGAGCTGCCCCAGCACTGCAGGGGGGTCTCCCCAGAGCCCTGGGAGCAGAGGGGCAGGATCCCCCCCTCCCCTGCTGCCCACGCTGCTGGGGGTGCAGCCCAGGGTGCCAGTGGCTGCTGGGCTTAAATTCATAAGAGCAGTAGGTTGTCGTGATGCTGGTAGTGCTGCCCCATTCCAGGCAGTGACAGAATTGCTTGATCCCTGCCCATGGCACAAATAACCTGTCATATTATTTGCCAGTTGTTTGACTTGTCAGTGACTTGGAGCTCTGTGCTACAGTAGAGGTTTGTTCGAATCACATCTTGCTGACTTTTACAGTCTCAAGTCTCCAAGCAAGCAGACTCAGCTAGAAGGGCATTTCAATTTCAACCTTCTGCTCCAACACAGGGCTTGACTCCTGTTTGGTTTCATCCAAAGGTTTCATCTGCAGGAATCGTCCTCCAGGGGATTCAAAGACTTATGGTGACTCCTTGGTATAGGCACTAGAGATGTCCTGGAGCTCAGGACCACCCTAGCAGCTCTCATCCATCCCATCCTCTAGGCAGCCCAACTTCATTCCCAGTTCAGGCTGAAGCTGTCACCTTGCAGAAGAACCAGGAGCCTGCCCAGGAAGCCCTGAGGTGTCTTCTCTGCTGCTGACAAATCATTGTGGCATCACCACAAGGGCTGACAGGACACAGGCAAAGTGCTTCCTCGGAGTTGGCTGCTACACCTCAACGTGCAGTCTTCTTCAGTGCAGGAGAAAAAAAAAGGTCATTGTGGAATAACCTTTGAGAAAGCCTTAAAAAGTCTTGCTCCCTAATGTAGGGGTTTATTTGTATGTTTGTTTGCTGGGACCTGCTTGAAAAGGAGAATTGTGCAGTAACCTATAAAGTGGGAGAGACACACAAACCACAAACTTGCATTTTCTTTTTTATGACGATGCTCAACTCCAACGGGTATGCCAGAGAGTCCCAAGCCAAGATTCAACCCACCTTACCCAGACATTTCACAAGCCTCTGAGTCTGGTCACCTTAGGCTCCCTCCACAGTAAGTGGAGAGCTGTTTGCATCTCCAGTGGGCACTGCTTAAGACCTTAATTACTCCCTAAGATCTTAATTAATCCCTGGAGGTGTTCACCTGCATTCCTCCACTACAGAGGGAGCCAAGAGCAACTACATTTCTACTTCAGGCATCCCATGCGATGAAATGCTTAAATAAGTGTGGGATGGATTCACAGAAGTGCAGAACTGTGCAATGAATTTTGTTTATTGCCCAAGTTTGGACTCTTTCCCTGCAGCGCGTGATCTTCTCACTGTTGGACTTTCTGTGGCAATTCTCTCAGCAGAAGAGTAGCACTGAAGCATACAACACTCCACGGCAGAGTGGGTAAAACCATGATCCTTCACAATACCTCCCAGCTTCGTTTGGGATTTATCCCTCAGAAATAGTTCTGGTGTTCCAAAATTGCAGATGGAATCTTTCCATCAGAGAGGTGACGGGTACTGGGATGATAGGGAGAGGGAAAGTCAGAGTACCCTGGCTCAGGGTCTGAGCTGTCACAGAATCTGTTAGAAACAAGAGGAATTCAAACTTGACTTAATCACAGAATCACACAGAATGGTGATGGTAGGCACTGGAAGGGTCTTCCAGAGATCACTTGGTGCCACCCCCCTGCTCCACCCAGCAGGGTCACCTAGAGCAGGGGGCCCAGCAGTGCAGGGTCCAGGCGGGGTGGGAATCTCTCCAGAGAAGGAGACTCCACAGCCTGGGCAGCCTGGGCCTCTGTGTGCCTGAACCTCTGGTGATGGATGCAGGACACCAAGCACAACTCCCACCTTCCTTTGCATCATCTTGGCACTTTTCCTCATTACCAAGCATTGCTGGTTCAGTCAGTAGCTGGCTGTGGCTGAGGTCATCTATTCATCTAATGAAATCTGCTCTGAAGTCAATCTTTTGCTCAATTTATTCTGCAAGAAGATCTTTGGGGTTCCTCTTCCAATTCTGTGCAGCTCAGTGAGGAATGGCTGAGACCCAGCTGAGTGGTGAGCTCTCGTGAACCCTTCAGGAAACCCTTCCCAGCCTGGTGGCTCCTGGGGACTGGGCAGATCGGGGCTTTTCAGCAGTGAAAGGCTCATCTCTGCTAACGGTCCGGGGCGTTGGTGGGACTGCTACGCCACATGCCCTGCCATGTTCTGCTCTACCTGTGGGATGGCAGGTCGCCACGGTCAGAAGTTCCTCCTCACTGAACTGTTCATCACATCTCCAAAGAAAACACCCTTTTTATGTGCTAAACCCAGCATCTCATTCCAACTGTAACAAATTAAAGTGTATGAAAGTTTGAAAATACCTTAAATGCTGGGATAAGCAGAACTATAAAAAGCTTAGCGCCACAAATCAGGGACTATACTGGAGGAGGAGACTTTAAGGGAACCTGAAAAATCTGGGATGAAGGGATTGTGATTCCTTTTGGTTGTTACTCCCTGGCATTAATTCATGATCTGGGAACACGCACAAGTAGCTTCTGGATTTCTGCTGTTGTCTGGAGGGTTTGGTTTTTGCCGGGAGTTTTTTTTTGTTTCTCCAAGTCCTCTATTCCAATAATGTATTTTAAAAATTCCCTGCCATGAAAACATTCTTCAGGACTTCCACAAAAGTTCATGACAGCAAATTCAGGTTGTTTGCTCCATTGCCACTCGCCCAAAGTCCTTTTTTTCTGCTGTGTTTGCTCAGAGCTGTTGCCAAAATGATCTGCAGAGTGCGGCACTAAAAACGCAGACTTCGGAATTGTAGGCTGCAGTTTGCACAGCAGTTTGTGTTTGGGTGGAAAGCCCGTTTTCCCAGGCAGAGAGGGACAAAAGGACATCTTAACAAAATACTGAGTGGATCTGTGTGCGTGTGAGAGAGAGGCAGGGAACTGCTTCCTTAGCATTCCCACTGGCATTTGTAGAGCAGGGATCCAAACCACGGCCGCTCATCTGTTTGAAGAACCTCGATTACTTCAGTCCTCAATAAAGAAGGACCATTGCTTTTGCTTTGCCTCACTTGTAGACAGTTGAGTGGTTGATTCTTTCACCCTACCTTGAAATTCTGTTGTACTATTCCCGACGAAAGATCCCAAATTTGTCCCAGGCATCAGCAAAGCTGCCCCGCTACCGTGCTGGGCTGTGGTGAACATCCACAGGGCTGCAGTCACAACAGCTTCTCCAGAGCCCTGCTTTGTCCCCTGTCCTGAAGGACCAGCTAGAAACTCAGGTACCACCTCTGCAGGCTGCAGTCCCCCAGCATGAATGGCAACTGGACCCTGGGGTACACAGCTTTGGTGAGTCATTTTGGAGCTATGTGTGACACAGACCCAGGAGCTCAACCTAGACCTTCTGGGGGCCTTTCAGGGCTTCAAGGGGCCTGTCAGAAAGATGGGGGGGACTTTTGAGCAGGGCCTGTTGGGACAGGACAAGGGGGGATGGTTTGAACTGAAAGAGGGAGATTGAGACTGGAGAGCAGGAGAAATTGTTGGTGCTGAGGGTGGTGAAGTCTTAATGCCACATGTGTTTCACTAGCAGAGTTTGAAAGCCTGCTTGAAAGCACCTTCAAAACTATCCAACTTAGTCAACAGCAACAAGTCACCCAGTGATGCACCAGGAAGAAGTTTTCTCCTCACTTACAGTGACCCTCTATCAGATGAGCCTCCTGACAACTCTGATGCCTGTTGGTCCATCCCCACATAAATTCATGGTCTGATGAACAACCCACCCCCAGCCAAGCCTGCCTGAAGCACCACTCAACACCTTCCACCGTTCCCGTGGTGTCACAAGAGTCCGTCTCATGAGGCACCACAGAAAGCATCTTGTGCTTCTCCCTCCCCTTTTACATCTATTCCAGGATATCATTTGTAACATCACTTTTCTCTCGGTGCTCTTGCATTATGAGGTCCCTTTACAAAAAGGAATGATTGGGTAAAATTTAGTTAATGAGACAGAGAAATATTCAGCCGGGCTGGCAAACGAGAGAGCTGAAACCAGAATCACACGTGTCAGGGGGAGGCAGAGGCACCAAACGCTGATGTCCTCAAATGCTTTCATTAGATATCATTTGGCAATTGGTGCTGGGAACATAAAACTAGAACAATTGGGGAAGTGAAAAAAGAAAAAAAAAAAATAAATTACAACCCAAAGGGAAAATCAGAAGTCGGAATTTTAAACAGGAAAAGCATGGCGTCAGGACGGGCGGAAGATAACAGAGTGCTCTGCTGAACACACAAACAAACAAAAAATAACAGAGACAAACTGGCAAAACATTCCTCTGGCTGACTTAACCACTGCTCTGCTCCAGTCACAGGTCCCCAACCAGCGCTGTCCTTTTGTCACTGCTCCAGCATCCTTCCCTGCAGATAACTCCGAGTGGAAGGGAGCTCTTTGCTGTTACAGGGGCTTGGTAACAAAAGAGCAACGAGAGAGAAATGTCAAGAGCGCAATGAGTAATAGTTCCCCTCTCATTAAATGAGGATAACACCTCTGACCTCTCCCTGAAGTACTTTAAAACTTATTAGTAAAAAGTTTGAGATAAGGGGTAGGGCAGATCACTGTTCCCGCTGACTGCGGCTGCTTCCACGGGGCAAGGTTTTCCCTTTACAGTCGCATCCAAACCGCGATGCCAGCGGAGATGACCGATTCCTCCCGGGCTCGCCGCTACAGGAAAGCAACGTGACACCGCTCCGAGGACCAGCCCTGGTGTGTGGGCCAGGAAAGCCAAATCCCATGATGAAGAACCCACCACAACCATGTCCTTGCTCCTCCCATTACCCAGGCCACGCTGCCCTGCGAACACCCGCTGGGTGTTGAGCCATGCACTGCTTGGCCGAGGTGGCTGTCACAGCTCTGCTGCTACTGAGGGCCAAGCAGCAAGCGTGGGGTCCATCTCCCCTGCAGCTCCTTCTCACCCATCCCTCCCTGCATCCTACAGCAGACTTCCCAGCTCTTCCCCCAGCAGAGCGACGGCGCTCAGTCTTCTGAGGAACTGAGAGAAGCCAAGAAAAGATCTAATGGCAATGACTGCTCATATAATTAAAGTCTGGGTTACTTTAAAAGACTGAAATCATCTCGAGACCTCAGCAAATCGCCCTGAAGATATGAATAGCAACCTTCAGATCCACAGCCCTACTGACAGCCATCAAGCAGAGAGGAGGACAGAGTCCTCATCTCCTGGGGAATGTGGAGTTTATTCCAGTTACTCTAATTGTTCGTAACACCATTTCCCAAATGGCACTGCATTCTCAGGAGATGAAGAGAGGATGGCTGTTTATACCGCACGCGATAACTAAACAGTGCTGCAGAATTATCTTATCTTCCCATCAGGATTCAAATGCGGAGGGTTCCTTTGTAAAGCCCAAATGAGCCCCCTGGAAGTTTTCCCAAACATTGTTTTACACATTATTTTATCCACGGAAGTTAAAGGTCTCTCTTCAAAGAATGGGAAACGTATCACTTTTTTCTCTTCAGAACCCTGTGAGAAATCATCCCGAGTGGAGAAATCAGTGGCACGCTGAGGTCCTGCTCTTGCATACAAGGGGCTCAGAGAGCCACCATCAATCGCTCACGCCGACGGCGATTATACGAAGCCAAAGCCTGCAATTTCATCTGTCTAGCTCGAGAATCCCCAATCCCCCCGGACCAGAGCTGCTGTCAGGGGCCCGGAGACGTCCCGCAGCGGACGGGGAGCGGTGGTCAACCGAGGTGGCAAAGGCTTGGCTGATGGTAGCCAAACAAAGGTCTCCTTGGAAACCTCTGACAGCTGGCCATGTTCTCCCTTTCATCGTTTTGCTTTCCCTGCAAGACTGTCCCTCACAGTAATTTGAGAAAAAAAAAGAGAATATACAGCAAGAACCATCAAGGGAAAATGAACTGATGAGACTTTAAAAAGGCTCTGGTTGAGTGTGAGGAATAAATAACCCCTGTCCCATAGAAAGCACTTTAAAACAGCAGCTCATCGAGTCCTTTCAGCATCTCATGATCTCCTGATCTCCACACTGTAGGTAGGGAAGGAGAGGCCAGGAGAGGTGCCATCCCCTGCCCACCGTCCTACACAAAGCTGCCTGACATTTGGGAATCAGTCTTTTTGGCAGAACCCAACTTCTCTCGGACTGAACCATCACCAGCGAACGCCGTGGGCAAAATTGGCATTTTTTCCCCATAGATGATAGCTCCTTATGGCACTGCTGTTGGGTTTGGTTGTTTTTAAGAAAAGAATGACAATGACAGAAAAATTACCACTACCAACTTCTCAGGCGTCTTGAGGGGACAAATTTCACCTGCATGCACCCCACTGATTTTCCCCGAAAATCAAAACTGCCATCAAAAAAGCTTAGAAAATTTAGTCTTTCCTTGATGTCTCTCAGAAGGACTGAGAAACGTGGGAAAAAAAAAAGAAAAGAATAACTATAATGACCAAGAAACAGGAAAAGCCATTATATACAGTAATAAAAAGACTGCTTCCCCCCCTGTTCAAAACACGATCGTATTATCTTAGCAACCAGCACGGCAAAGCAGATTTTACCGCAGGAATTGTATAACCATTCCTAAAGAAACGGGAAGGGGAAAGCATTTATTCCTTTCTATATTTTATGACGTGAGAGCTGATATGATTTGCTGCAGTCGAGGTTGCACATACACAGCCAGAGTGGGTTTCACACTCATTGTTTTTGCATTTTGCTGCCTATACGCTGCAGGGCGAGGTAGTTTCCTACTGCTGCTGTTCGAAGGGCCTGAAACCATAATAGTCTCTCTGTTACATTCCCAAATGTTGACATGTTTGGTGCCTGTTTTGTCAAGTAAACCTTTGCAATCTCCTTCAGAGCTGTCCAGGGCGCGCTAAATTAGTCAGTTGTTTTTGCGCTTCGACTCAGTACTTTCTGCCTGGCTTAATAAAAAGCCCTTCAGGAAAAATATATATACATGAAAAAAAAAAACCAATAACAACAACAAAAAATACCAATCTAACCCACAGAAAAAGTCTTTCTTGCTATATAAAGAGCCCACTCAGATCCTATAGCTTGGAAATGCTCCGCGGCGCTCGCACTCCATAACCTGTGCACCCAAAAAAGGGTTAAATGAGATTTACAACCGTTCGGAGCAATTACGCAGCGCTGCAATTTAATGGTAATTCCAGACAGAGCATCTCTGAACAAGACAGACATGTTGGGAGAGCCACTCACAGGAAGCTCTTCAGGCAAAACATTACATACGCTGTTAATTAGGGTCATTGACTCCTCTGCGGAACGATCCTTATCAAGGACGTGGAGGCAGAGTCAGCATTCTGCCACCCTGCCCAGAGGAAGAGCGCGGGAGAGGACTGGAGATGGCTTGCAGAGGGACACCCAGTTGGGCTGAATGATGCTGGATGGAGAACTGGGTCCCGTTTGAGTTGGTAAAACATTTTTCCCTGCTCTTTATTGCTTTTTATTGAAGGACTTGGAGCACTGAGAAGATCTTTGACCAAACCCGGCTTTGCTTGAACTGCTAAAGCTGTTTGTTTGCTTTCTGCTCTACCCGGGCAACAAAAACAGCTTTACTTTCTGCCTGTCAAACCCTAGCAGGCTGCCGAAATGCTGGAGTGACAAACGTGGCAGGAGGAGGTTTCGGTCTAAACAAGACCCCGTTTTCATTGCATTTTTGCCCTTTTATTTCCCTGCGAGATTTTTCTTTGTGTAGGGGTTCGTAAAACATCACCGCACAGCTTCGGTCTGGGGCCCACGGTACCTGCCAGTTCTCCTCTCCCTAATTGCTGGGACTGGCCTGCTGAATGCTCAGCATCTGAATAATGAATTACTTATCTTTGCTGTTGAGGCAGAAACGTATTAGGCATTACCAGCTCCAGCCTCAGATTCTTTGACTGGGTTCCAGCTGTAAACATTCAACAGGAAGAGGTTAATTTTTTGATTCAGTTAATATAAATACTGAAAGGTTCCTTACTTCACTGTCCCACATCACTACAACATACATTCTGTAATTAGAAGCATATTTTTGTGATTTCAAGGTATATTTTGCCAAACCAACAAAAAAGCATCAAACTCCAACACCGATGCCAAAAATACCCACTGTATAATTTATGCCAAATCAACAAAAGTCTTCTTTTGTCCTTCCCAAACCACACTAAAGAACAGTCTGTTAAGAAGTCCAAATGTTAAAGTTCAAAAACAAAAAAAAAAGAGAGCCCTCTATTATAGAGCACATAAGATAGGGAGGAATAACAACCCCGACTGATTCCAGCGCTGCCGCTTGTGCGAGATGGAAGTGAGCGTTGCTGTCTCTGCCAGGAATGGTATCTCTCTTTAACCCTCTTCATTCCCCCTTTGCCCCACACACACTTCTCCCTCTTTTTATTTATATATAGAGAGAGGTTTTTTTGTTCCATTTTCCTAAAGTTTACTGAGCATCTGGAATGTGTAGGCAGCAATCCATGTGTTTGCAGTAAACTTTGAAAGCGGAGCCAATGAGGACCACATGGGCAGGTATCCTGGAAAGCCAACCTGGCTTTCAGGGACTAACCCAAGATGTACCAAAACCTATCGGGCGCAGCTGAATTGTGACCAGCAACGTGAGAAAACTAAAAGAAGAAGAAAGCAAAGAGAGAAAAGGAGAGCGTTTTGGTGGTGATGAAGCTTTTCCTTTCCCCGACTTGAAGAAAAAATTTAATTAGAAGTTGAAGCATTTGGTTTTAATTCAGTCCGATGCACAAATGGTTTATTTCCACACGGCATATTTTCATAGTCTACGCAAGAGCCTGCGACTAGGAAGCCATTAGAGGCAGTGATTACAGCGTTTACATGCACTTATTATACTTTTGGAACTAGTGGCAGAATGGATTCCCTTCCATTTCCCCCCGCGCGTCAGGGCGGGTCGGCGTGCACATCATTAGATGGGCTCGGAACAGATCATGAGCAAACATTTTTAGTTGGTTGGCTGTTGGGTTTGTTTGGGGGTTTTATTTTTTAATCAGAGAAATTCAGTAGTCTTTACATATTCTGTGTAGATAGCAGAAAATGGCATTGTGCCAGCCCGCACGGCTCGGAATAGGATTTACTTTAGAACATCTGCTAAGTCTTTAACTAACTGCACCATGACTGGATGTTGTTTGGATGAATGTTGGACAATAATGTTCAATCTGGCACCGGCAGAGAGCGAATGATTCATTGCCATAGTAACCACTAATGCAAAGGGTCCCTTCAATAATAATTCCTTATTTACAGACAGATGAGGATGCTCCAATGCTACTTTAAACCGGCCAAAAATTGAACGGCCTCTTCCTTGTTCAATGCAAACCTTGTGCTCCCTTTTCTGATGCGTGGTAATTGCTGTAAGTCACTCTGGAGGCACTGAACCTAAAGGTCTGGGATTCAGCAGACCATCAAAGCCAAGTGGTTCTCAGCAGCTTTGCCCAATCCCACCACCCCCATGGCAAAGGGGAGAGCACTGGGAAGGTGTTCATCTGGCAGCGAGTGATGAGGACTCTGGGACGAGGGGGTCCAGAGGGCCTCCAGAGTGTAGAAATTATACTAGTTGAAGAACTTCTTAGGCCAAATCAGTTGTGCAAAGAGGGAGTAAGGAACAGCTCTGTCTGTAATCGCATCTGACAATGTTTGTTGCATATAAGTATGAAGAAATATGAAATACTCTACTAGGAACAAATTCAGTGCCATCAGCTGACAGTTTGGGACCACCAGGTTGCCCAGAGGAGCTGTGGATGCCCCCTCCCTAGAACTGTTCATGGCCAGGTTGGACAGGGCTTTGAGCAAGCTGGTCTAGTGGAAGATGTCCCTGCCCACAACAGGAGGGCTGGAGCTAGACAATCTTTCAGGTCCCTTCCAACCTAAACCATTCTATGATTCTATGACCAAGTAAAAACCACAGGGATTTTACAAACACTGGGGGTTTTATCCATTACTAAGGGTCTTCAACCACCTCTACAGAACAGGTTTACTTCCACTGATAGTTTTGCACCTGAAACCTCTCAGAACAGACCTTCATGATCAACAGCATCAGGAAAGCCATGGCAGCTTCCAAGGTACAAACAGCTGGGGCTTGCCCACCTACCAGCACTCTGGGCTCAGCTGATCGTGCAAGCTGGATGACCTGGCTGCCTGCAGAACTAAACAGAAAAAGGCAAGACTTCTTGAAGAGGTTCAGAGTTCCATAGGAGCCAGGACCACCGTCTTATGAGGAGGCAAGGGGTGGTGGGATCTGCACAGCAAAACAGTCCACAAGACAGCATCTGGGGAGAGAGGCTTATCATCTTTCCAGCCATTTTTGCAAAAATTTCTGATTCATTTCCTGCCGGCTACTGTCAGAGAGAGGGTTCGGGACTAGCTGGGCCACATCCCAGATCCCGTCTGTGTTCCTAAATACTTAGCTTATCTCCCCATGTCATGGAGCTGTGATTACATAGCTTGAGGGGCTAAAAATATTGCCAAAAGCTTTAAAAAGAGAGGCAAAGTTTTATTTTTTTAACTGCCCCGGTAACTGGAAATGACTGGAGAGGCGGGTGTCGGGGTAAGGCTCAGGTGGTCATGGCAAATCTGGATGAAGCCCCTTTGCTGCCTGACATGGGTCCTTTTTGCCAGGGCATCTCTCACCTGCATGTTGAAGACCTAGCAGAGATGGTGGTGGGTGAAGCAGCAGAGCCATCAGAGTAAACGTTTTGTGGCCACCATTTATCAAACCTGGATTTCTCGAGGCCTGGCACGCGTTGGCTTTGCTAGCAAGCATGGCTTTGCTCAGCAGATTTGATTGAGAAGCCAGAGGAAGAATCTGGGGGCATGTTGACATGGCTGAAAGCCCTCTGCAAAGCCAAGCTGGAGGCACCTCCATGGGGTGCAAGGGTGACTGAGCAGCTATGTGCCCCAGCATCCATCCCCAGGACAGAGGGGCTGTGGGTGAGTACTGTGCAGCTTGTGGAGAGCACAGACCCCCTCTGAACCTGAGACAACCTCCACCCGTGGGATCTAACTGTCAGTGATTTCAGTAGCCAGCTGGGAGGGTCAGGCACACTGTACTTGGCAGGCAAGGTGGGGAAAGAAGCCAGTGTGAGACCTTTGAGTGAGCTCGACAGCACAGAGAGGTGAGCCCAGGACACGCACAGGGGTTGGCATGGGGCAAGGACACCAGCTGAGATCCCTGAGCTGTTCACCAAGCCGTCAGGGCATGGAAAAGCAGGGGCTGCTGAGACCCTGTCACCAGAACTACCATGAGCCTCGGAGCCAGTTCAGAACTGGAACACAGATTTGAGCCCTAGCTGCACAAAACTGCTGAACCACACCAGGAGTGACCTTTCACGTTACCTCCAGTACTATTTAGACTGGCTGAGCTTCCCTGGCCCGGCAGCGATCACACAGTCTCCATCTGCCCACTCCAAATTAGAGTTATAGCGTGTGCTGCTGATGCAGTCTCTTGGGTTTGTTTTTTTTCTTGCAATCTTGACTTCATCCCAGCAAGGGCTCCTGTCTCTAACTAGCCGCTGTCAAAACAACTCCAGCGGGGAGATAAGGGAGAGAAGACTTTGAAGAGGCTCCTTCCTGCAAGCTGCTCGCTATCTCCCCAAGACATTTGTCAGCATCCCCTAGGAAGGGCAGCAGACGTGGGGAAGCCAGGAACCATTCCCCCATCTTAAGCCTCCAGTCACATCACAACACAGTATTTAAAATGGCTCGTGAATCCCAGATAAAAAGCAAGCGATTAGCGTCTAGAAGAAACCTCTGGTTTCTATCACCAGATGTGGCCGTTTCCCATCAGGACAGATATTCATTCATGGAAGGACAAATATTTCTGTCCATTTTTCCCAGCTTTCTTGCTTCTCCGCTCTTCACAGCCACCTTTCTCCTGATTTAAATTAGGCTGTGGCTTTGGAGCATGCCCAAATCCACCCCCAAGAGAAAATAAGATTAGAAAAGGGATGTGATTCATTTGGTAGTTTCCCCTTTCTTACATCTTGCTTTGAGAGAAGCATCGTCAGACAAAAGCCATCTTCTTTACAAGAGGACGTGATCCAGGGCTGTTCTGCTTTCCGGTGCCGGTGCAGTTGGTCACTCATCTGCCTCTGTGGCACAGCGTGGCCGAGGCTTCCCTACCCTCCCCATCCTGCAGCCCAGCTGGGCCAGTGCAGCTCCCCTCATCTGATAAGTGAATCATGCCCAAACTGGACCAGTTTCTGCCATCAGGGAGAAACCCTCCCTTTGCAGGAGGCTTGTTTGGAGTATTAATCACCAGCTCTGAGCCTGAGGTACAGCTAGCGTGCAGCAGTCAACCAGTGCTGCTGCACTTCACCAACCAGTTGAGGGTTTGTTTTTTTTTGTAACAACAGCAAACCACACTGAGTACCAATCTTCCATTTTAAAACTGTGAAACAAGGAGACTTGGGGGAACATTTCCATCCCAGTTTTCTAGGTACCTGATGAACAGTGTGAGCCCACAAACCACGCTGAATGAAGAACTCTTATTTGCTCCTCGACGTTTGATTATCCGATGGGCGTTAGCTGCAAAGCCTCCTAAACCTGCTCCAAGGTGAGGGTAACAACCGTGCAGTCAGGTCTTATTCCCTTGGGAAACCCAACATCTTCCCCAAGGACTCCCTGCTGAGAAGGTCTCCTTGGACCACTGAGCGTTCCCCACGGCCAGCAGCGACCGCAACTCTCCATCCCACTCTGCACCCCCACGGGAAAGCCGGCACCCAGCACCACCCTCAACCCCCCCCAGCACCACCCAAGCCCCAAACGCCTTTTCTCAGGGGCTGGCCGAGCAGCCTCGTGCCTTTGCAGAAGCCTGGCTGGAAACTCAGCAGCTCGCTGCCCAAAGCGACCCCGGGGGTGGATTACGGCGGAGAACGGGAGACGCCAGGCGCGGGGAACAGGATGGAGAGGTCGCAGCACCTGAGCCCCGTCCGGGCTCCGCAGCGACAGCGTTTCCTGCAACGGCGCTTCTGAGGGAGCCGCTCGGCCCAGAGCCGGCGCAGCCATTAATGTTTTCTTCTTTTTAAAATGGGCAAACCAAACACGGGGGTAAGGGGTATTAAAAAAAAACAACGAAGTCTGCAAAGTAAAAAAAGGCCACGGCGCTAAGCGTCTTTCTTTCGCTGCGGCCCATTGTTAAGCGGAGGCCTGCTGTCCCTTTCCCATGCCAGTGAGAGATTTGCCTGGTGCCGGCCAGTTCTTTATCCCACTGCGCAATTAATACAGCTTCCCTCAGATAAACATGAGCTTGTTTAACTATGTCTCTTGATAGGTCCCAGTAAGGCTTGATAACATGGATGGTCGGATGTTGTCAGGACGAAGGAGTCAGACATGCTGGCAACAACCTTTTCCCTTTCAAAGCACACATGTTTAGAAAAGAAAGGGCTGCGGCCGTTCACGGTGAAGCGCGACTCAAATCTCACAGCGGCATCAAACGAGAGGCAGAGGCAGGGGCTGGGAGCTGTACCCTGCCTGTGCCTCACCAGGAGCCACGCTGGTCCCAGCACGGCAGCGCTGCCAGCTCCCGGAGTTTAAAGATTCCCCCTTCCCAAAGCAGGGGATGTGTGAAAATGCAGGAGGTAAAATGCTTGCACTATGGTTTCTACTATTACTGACAGAGGCGGCAGAATAAAAATTAAAAGCGGAGTTATTTTTAAGTTCTCTTTTGTTTTTAACCCCCCAGCACACACTTGTGTCAGCTTCCCAAACATCCCCACCGATCCCAAGCCCTACTTTCTTAAATTAGTAACTCTTTATACTTTATCTTCAAGTCTCTCTGATTTGATTGTGCAAGAATCTCAGCACTCATTAAAAATAAACTAATTATCTTTGGAGAGACTCGGGATCAGGACAGCCACAGTGCCACATCAGTGGTAAAACTCATATGGGTATGATGGTTTTATATGCCCACGTTCCTGGCTGCTTGGGTGCCTGGCTTTCAGGATGCACCCCACCTCCCTGCCTCCCCCAGGAAATGGATCTGGGGACAGCAAAGGTCACCCTGACACGATGCTTGTCCCACTGCAAAAGGATGGCATGGAGGAGCTCATCCAGGAAGATAAACAGGGACTTGAGGGCACCTCACTAATGCTACTTTGGGGCCTCTCCACCCACCCACTTGCCCCCTTCAGGGGTCCTGTACTCCTCCCTTCATCCTGTCAGAGGCTGGGTTATCTCCACTGCCCTAAGGCTACCCCTGCTCCAAACACTCCTATCTTCCAGCTCCTCCCTCCCCTGATGCAGACATCCCTTCCTTTCTCATCACTCTCTTGGAAACTACCCTATTCTTTCCATATTCCCTCTTTCCTTCCTTCCTGCTCAGCTGTAGACACCGCTCCCCTTCCCAAAGTATCGGTCCTTTATCTGTGGGGCAGGATATGGGGGGAGCAGAGCCTCCATGCTGCAGTGATCGATGCTCTCTTCCTCCCCACCCAGTCCCATCCTGGGCAGCCTCCCTCTCTTGCCCACCATCCTGGGATGGGAGCCACAGGAGCAGGCACTGACACCCCAGGTTTGGTCACCTTCCTGGTCTGGGGGTAGAGTCACCTGAGCCTGCACGGGAGGAGCAAAACTGCACCTCGGTTCAACTGAGGTCTTCAGCAGAATACGAGTGAGCTGCAGGCATCTGTCCATCAACAGCCTAGCACAAAACCCTCCCAAACCACCACAGACCCCAATTACTGGGGCAAGGCTTGTTTCAAAGCTGGCCTGAGGCAAAACCAAGCAGGTTGATTAAAATAATAAACCCCTCCAGCGTCTCAGGTAACAAAGCAGAGGGCAGTGTGATCAGATAAAAGGTGAGAAGATGTGTCCAGTTACCAGGGTGTGTGCCAAGCCAAACGAAGTCTCACAGCCCCCTTGAGAGCCTCCCTCTGAAAAGATCAGCCCACGGCACTGAGAATTAATCCCACGATAGTTTTCTTTCCATTGTGGTCACAAATAAACTGCTGGCACCTCAGCCAGCAGTTTTGTTCTGTCTTATTGCAAAATAGCCCTTTAATAGCCAGAGTAAACAGGTTCGCACTTGCAGTTTGCAAACAGCATGGTCAGCAGCAAAAGTAATGAAATTCAGTATTTTCTGAATGAAAGCACCAAATGACCTCTGTGGGATGGTAGTGGAGGATGGAGAAAACGATGGGGTGGCACTGCTTTGCAGCCACCAACAGATGACTGCTTGGATTCTGGCTCAAGGTGAACCCTTCCCATTTATTTAAAAGGATATTGGTGCTTCAGAAGAAGTCAAGGGCAGAATTCAGCATGAATTGCTTCTAGTAGATTCTTGGCCACACCAAGCACAGCAGTACCTATGAACCTTCTGCAACACTGCACTGGAGTGGAGCCCTGCTTGGGCAAAAAGCAAATTAGAGATTGATTATCACAAAGGGAAGACCTCCTGCAGGCATCGATATTGCCAACACGGCACAGAAATTACAGATCCTCCCAGGCACCAGGGTCATGGCTGCCTCTCCCTGCAAGAACTGTGCTACAGTCGTGCCTTCTGTTCTCCCTGCTACAGCCCAAAGAGCTAAATAGCTTTAAATAAGGCCCTACGCTACCCCTTAAATATCTTCCCTTGGAGGACTGAAGCTGGGTCAATGGAGGGGCTGGTAAGAGGCATCACACTCCTCCAACCCAACGTATTTATGAGGAAGTCATTAGGAGGGAGGTGGGGAAGAGGGGCTGGGGACGCTGAGAGAGTCCTTTCATTGATCAGATTATTTTTAGAAAACAAATTTCCCTTAATGGGTTTATGGTTTCAGTGAGAAGAGCACTTGGTGCCAATGTTTACAACTCTGAGTCACGTCACAGAATCTCAAGGCAGTGGAAAGTCTTAGGAGCCTCGGACAATTGTCCCACTGAGGAAAGTCTGCTGTGTTGTCTGGGCATGCTGAGTTGTCAAGCTCAGCTCTAAGGAACCAAACCTTCCAGTAAACAGCATCAGTCATTCAGCCATCGGGTGGATGCTGGTGAGTATCTGCTGGATGAACTGGAGCTACCAACCTCTGTGAACCTGTCCTGGGCACAGGCAGAGAGGAGAGGGAAAAGAGTGAACACAACGCTGCGATAGCTGGTGTGCTATTAGAAGGAAACTCATGTTTTTCTGGCAACGTCAACTCCCTTTTCATATCACAGAGGTAATTTTTCACCTTGGTAATTTCATGATGTTTTCTGCACACACTTTCATGTCTTCCAGAAACCCTAAGCCCAAGACCTACCCACAGCATGCAGCTATGGGCTCTGGGGGTGCAGCAGCCAACATTCCATGCCCTCTGAAGCAGGACAGGAGAGAGAGCAGAGATGTCCTGCACTAGTGTTTTACTTATGGAGAGCATTTCTGAACCTAATCCAGTTCTTCCCCATTGCCACGTTTGGTTTGCCTCTCAGGGCAGTCTGCAGAAGATGTGCCCCAAGTACGAATGGGTGCAAGTCCTAAATGCTACATCACTTGGGTAGGAGAAGAGGCTGTGAGGATCTGCCCTGCTGTTCAAGAGTTCCCATCCCCCCCATGCTCCTCCCTTCTTCTAGGAAGTCCAGGGTGGAAAAAACCCACACACATCAGCACCCTTCATGCAGTAAAGTTCATCTGAGTCCCACCACCCATCTCTAATGAAGCCTGGTCCTACCTCCATTGCTTGCTAGCACCTACCTCCTGCCCTGCAGAGCACCGAGGGAGCTCAGGACAGCTCAGCCCTGCCAGAGTCAGACCAACTCCCCAGGGATGCAGAACCTTCAGCCTTTAAAACACCAGAGTCCCCCAAGTGTCACACATGCTCCAGCAGCAGGGGCTGCAGCTCCCCTCCACACAAGCACTCCCCGTTGACAAAGATCTGCTCCTACAGAAGGTCCAACAGCCCTGGGGGGTCTTTAGCCTGCTTGCAGCCCCTTGAGCTTGCCTTGCATGGCGCTGGGGGCTGGCAAGGGGGACAGGTGGCCACATGGCCATCTAGTGGCTACTTCCCAGCCCACACCTCAGCCAAGCCCACGGCACCAAACCCCATTTCCATCAAGGATCAGGCCCCAGAAGCACAGGCGAGCCCTGTCTGGGGGAAATGAAGCACACTTCTGGCTCACCCTCATGTTTGTTTTTCTCTCACTGAGCTTCTCAGTCCAGCTTTCCATCCAGTAATCAACATCCGAGCAGTAAAAATGGAAGATGCAGCTCTAAAAAGAAGTAAAATCAGCTTTGCAAAGCCTTGGTCAGTTTTGATGGTTGTTTTCAGCACGTGGATTGGCCCAAACCTGAACACAACTTGCAGGGCGCTGGGCTCTGCTGGCCTCTGGTTTAGAAATAAGGGTCAGATTTCTGCACGTCTTCTGAGGGCACCATTCCACTCACTAACGTGGGATGGTCACACCCAGACAGTTTGTGGGATTAGGTCAACAGATACTCATTTTTTAATTGTTAAGAAAGTCAGCCCTCAGGGAGAAGTATTCCTGAAAGGCTGTTCAAGAACTATGCGGGATGAGCAGAAATTTCAGGAAGGACAACTCAAGAAAGGCCAGTCATTCCTAAAAAAAACCCCAAATCCTTAAAAAAAAATAGACAAAAGGGATGCTGGCCATTCTGGAATACCTCCCCGTTAATGGCACAGGGTGAGGCACTTTCGGTGGGGTTGTGCATTTTTGGACAAGTTGAGGATCTGAGTCACTGCTTTCCAAAGCCTTCTGCTCAGCCCAGCCTATCAGGGCATGCAAAATCACCGAACGGACCCAAACGGCTTGAGATTCAACATCTGGCTCCAATAAGCAGCCCGATGGTCATTCTTTAACAATGTTTGTTCCAAACAAAATCTTTAACTAAACATTTTCTGAAAAGGGGTTTTGACAGCGGAGTTGCAATAGCTAAGAGGCTGCTTGTGTTTGTTTTTACTCGAGATCCTGATTCTCTGGGGTTTAACTCATCCTCACACATTCTTTTGGGGCTGAGATTTGGTGAACTGGAAGAGCTTTCTGCCATTAGAACCAAATGTTGTGAAGGCATCGCTCTGGAGTTTTTAACCTGGTAATGGGCATAGTGATGGAGGAGGTGCTGGTACTCATCATATTTGGGCACTCCCTCCTGCATGGCCAGGACAGGCAGGACAAAGAAAGATACAGCAAGGAAGGCTCAGGATGGATATTGGGACAATTGTAAAAAGGATTATAAGGGTCAGGGAGAATTTCCATTGTGGGATGTCTGAAAGAAAATATTAGACTCACATCTTAGAATCCCAGACTGGTTTGGGTGGGAAGGGACCCTTCAAACTCATCTGATCCAACCCCCTGCAGGGAGCAGGGCCATCTGCAGCCAGAGCAGGGTGCTCAGAGCCCCGGCCACCTCCCCTGGGATGGAGCAGACATCTGCCAGCCAACAATTCCGCCTGTGACGGGGCTGGACGGGGCTGGACTCTCCGAGGTACCTTTTAGCCCATTTACTCTGTGATGCTGCCCCGAGGACAGCAGCAGAGCCACGTCACCTGGACGCCGGCGATCACGGCTCAATCAGTTTGGGCCATCATCTGCAAAGGGCGATTACCAGCCCGCTGATGATTACAGGCCTCTGCGGAAGAGACATCCAGTCTCCTTTGCTTGTACNCTAGCAGTCCCATCTTCACCTGCAGCTGCTGTCGTCAAAACACGTGGAAAACCATGCCTGGTGCAGAGCAGTGTGAGCCAGGCTGGAGCCCAGCCGGTGTGCGGCCTCCTCCCTGTCCTGCTCTGCTCCCAGCCTGCTTTGGGATGCTCAGGCTGGTGGCATCTGGGCAACTTCTCTTGCTGGCACCACCAAGCCAGCCCACCCAAGGGAGGAAGAGCCAGCAGACAGCATTGAATTCCTAAATCTAGTAAAACAAAAAGTATTGCAACTCCTCTTATGATGCCCTAACAGTCCCTCGCTTTCCCACATTTCCTTCCAGCTACCAAATGCATCCCCAAAGCTAAAACTGGGTTTAACACCCCCTGTGCTTTACACCTCACCCTCTCTGCACGGTGGTGCAGGGTGAGATCCCGGGGACCCAGATGGCCTGGTATCCACCGCCAGGTATCACCACGCGTGCCACCCCACTCTGTGAACCCTGATTTGCAATTTTTCCTTTTTTCTTTTTTTTCATGGTCCCTTTCCCATTTGAGAGACGTTTCCCGGCTTTTCCTGCAGAAAGGAAGGACACTGAAAAATGCAGATGTGGAGTCTGATTCCCATTTAGGACAGAGGGCCCCTTTACCCTGCTCCAGCACCGCATAAAGGCTTAAATGCAAATGGGAACCAGGCCCTTGGAGGCCTCACTTTGAACAGGTTATATTCTTACCACTTTAAACAAACTTTTAGGAGAGGGGGGCAACTGAGTTTTAACCAGTACAATATGGCAGGGGCTGATGTTTTAGGCCTGATCTTTTTCTTATCCCGGGAGAACCGGCCTTTCCGACACGCTGGGTGCTGCTGGAGAAGAGCTGAAGGGGAAGGGTCAGGCAGCCAGTGGCAGCAAAACAAACCTTTCTTCTTATTATTTTTTTTTAAATTGAATAAATATAAAGATACTGTATATGAACAAAAATGAAGCGTGTTCCACAGAGGATTTTAAA
>VWZY01000537.1:53858-72827 GCA_013399075.1 Chloroceryle aenea
GAACCCTGATTTGCAATTTTTCCTTTTTTCTTTTTTTTTCATGGTCCCTTTCCCATTTGAGAGACGTTTCCCGGCTTTTCCTGCAGAAAGGAAGGACACTGAAAAATGCAGATGTGGAGTCTGATTCCCATTTAGGACAGAGGGCCCCTTTACCCTGCTCCAGCACCGCATAAAGGCTTAAATGCAAATGGGAACCAGGCCCTTGGAGGCCTCACTTTGAACAGGTTATATTCTTACCACTTTAAACAAACTTTTAGGAGAGGGGGGCAACTGAGTTTTAACCAGTACAATATGGCAGGGGCTGATGTTTTAGGCCTGATCTTTTTCTTATCCCGGGAGAACCGGCCTTTCCGACACGCTGGGTGCTGCTGGAGAAGAGCTGAAGGGGAAGGGTCAGGCAGCCAGTGGCAGCAAAACAAACCTTTCTTCTTATTATTTTTTTTTAAATTGAATAAATATAAAGATACTGTATATGAACAAAAATGAAGCGTGTTCCACAGAGGATTTTAAAGCTTCCAAAAATATTCCCTCAGCCCTTGCCAAAGGTAATACAGCCAGACTTTCCATGGAAAGCATCATTGTGCACGGTGGGGTTCAAGGAGGTCGCTCTGCTTGAAGTGCACAAACAGCCAGCGCCCTGTCCCGTCCCTCCTCTCCACACACACACAGGCTCTGCCACCAAGAACAAGTGGCCTTTTTTTTTAAAGGGGAAAAAAAAAAAAGAAAACGACTTCTTTTTTCCCTCAAAGGTAGTATAGAATTCACCCTCGCTGCGCAGCAGTAGCAAGCTAGAGCTTGTGTTTACAAGAAGCCCCCTTAAGAGGACTTGGAGGGCTGTTTATAGAAAGCCCGGACATCACCAGCTTTGCTCAGGGGGTTCTGTATTTTTGGAGACTTTTCTAAGCCCTGCTTTCTTCCCCATCCCCAAAACCACCGGCTGTAACAGATCCTGCAGCAAGGAGGTGGGAAATTCACTGCTGAGAGGTTGCTGCTAACCTTACTACATGCTTCTCGGAGGGCTGGAAAATAACCCTCTCTTCTACAGTTGCTGCCTTCCACCTAATTATCCCCAAAGCTTTGACTTGTAAACACCTGACCTAATTCTTTCCACGGGCAGTTTTTAATAACAGAAATTCTTCAAAAGTGTCTTTATGATGCATCACACCGTGTTACCTTGTAAATAAGCTGCGCGCCAAGCGAGCGTTTTACAGCGCATCGAGAGAAAGACGCTTAGTCACCCGATATCCAGCGTTAGGGAGAGGCAAGACCAGGAGGCTGGCAGAGCTCAGTCCTCTCTGAGCCTAAAAATTCCCGTCCGAGCTGCTGCAGAGGAAGGAAGATCCTTGGATGTTGTCCTAAGAACAATACCGTGTGCATATATGTTTCCTTTCCCTTTTGGAGCTCAAAGCTTTCTACAAATCTATAGCCAACGGAGCCGCATATTCAACACTTAGGTAGGCAGGGGGTATGGTGATAGAAAATCAGCAATGCCTGCCCATGAAATCAGCTGTTCCAACGCTCTGGTGTCGGCACCGCGAAGGTACACGTGGCAAAACCTGGGAGCCTCGCCAGGAGATGAGCAGGTTTCCCTGCAGCAGCTCTACAACCCAAAGGGAGGGCTGGGAGAGGAACCCCGATCTCCTCACTTCCCCATCTCACGCCCGGTCCCATGGCGCTCGGGATCAGAGCTGATTTTGCAAACCCCTCCCTATTTGCATTTTGGATTTGGATATATTTGTATAAGGCCATGCCCAAACCTGAAGTTGTTTCGGTGAGGCGGATACACCTCAACTCGTGAACCCGCCGTCTTCGGAGGCTGGGCTGAGCCTCGGTCCAACAAAACCCAGTGACCCAGCAGAGCCCCGAGAAGATGGAGGGGCAGGAAGCGCTGCCAGCTGCCGCTGGCCTTCAGCAAGAGAGATTCAACCTCCTGGCTGGAGGGAGGGAGTTAAGAAGCCGGGCTGGAGAAAGAGTTGCCGAAAGCGTTGCAACACGATAGAAGCTCTGCAGGCCTTTGATCTCGGGGCTGTTCTTGAACTGTCACTTTAATGATGTGTCAAAGACTAAAAAGAGTTGAGATTAAGAATACTGGAGCCTGGGGAGAAGGAGAAGGCCATTTTAAGCCCTCTGGGTCTTCACTGGGTTTCTGGAAGCTTTTAGATCCTTACTTTGCATACTGTGCAGCAACACAGATCTGAAAAGCAGGTCAAATTTTCGATGTCCTGCACCACGGTTGGCCTTATAAAACACCCTCACGCTCCCTGCACGGGCAGATCCCTGCCCGCTCGAGACGTGCACGCGCATGCCCTGCTCTAGCAAGTCGGGTTTTTTTACACCAAAGGCTAAAGTCATGTTATTTTCCCCAGTTTCTCTCTGGAATGCTCTCCTCCTTTTAAGGCGCGAGGCCGTGGCTGTTGGAGAGGGAGGGTGGTGGCTGTAAAAGAGGCAGCTCTGCCTTAAAAAGTGCCCGAGCTGCAGAAAAAACAGCGGCAGTTTTATCAGGCCGCGACTGGCGGGAGGACATTTGGGCTCTCTNGCTGTAAAAGAGGCAGCTCTGCCTTAAAAAGTGCCCGAGCTGCAGAAAAACAGCGGCAGTTTTATCAGGCCGCGACTGGCGGGAGGACATTTGGGCTCTCTGCAACTGCATATATTTCATTAATATCCCAGCCAGCTTTAATGGCATTACCATCAGGTTAATCTACTTTAGATTAATGAACCTCAGTTTCAGCCAGGCAAGCTAATTAAGATGATTTTCTTTGAACTTGTTCTAATGAATGTATTAATATCATTCAGGGCTTCTTTTGGAGCTACAAGCATGGCCATGTTATTCCTGAGAAGAGGCCAAACATTTTTTATTAGGGAATCATGTGCCGGGCAGAGTCTGAGGCTGCCTTGCCTTTGTTTTCTCTGCGCTGCACCTTTACACTGTCTGCAGAGAAAATCAGCCCTTTGCTTTGCAGATTTTGCCACAGCTCCACGAGTCACTAAGAGTTCAGCAGCGCTCTGAACACGCTCAGGATTTAGACCTTTAAAAAACCCCAATCCTTGGGAATATTTGCTGTTGACTAGCTCTTGTTCTTAAAAAACATTCCTATTTATTGAACCGCTCCTCCACCTTCATTCCAACGGTGAGAGATTCAAGCAGCAACGTGGCGAAGCCACCACCATCAGAATTTTAGGGCTTCCTGGCTCCTGAATGCCCCTCACACATCTGGTGGCACCACACGCTGGGATGCAGAAGCATTCAGTAGAGCAGCTGGTGTAAAAGAATGGCACATTCCTTGGGAAAAGTGACGCCTCACCCCAGTCATGTGAAAACGGAGAGGGAGGGTTTGTGTTCATATGAAGATCTGAGCATAAGATTGGGTCACCTCAGCGTAAGCCACCTGATGTGGTCTCCTCCCAGCTGTAGTGGACCTTGCTGCTCTCCTCAAAGTTACTTCTGTTGCATTTATTAAGTGACAATTGGCACAGACCCCCCCACGTTCTCAGTCTGCAAAACTCATCCCGAAGGATGAGTACTGGAGGAGCACTCTGGGTTCTACAGGAACAAGGCAGGGAAAACTGTGGGCTTGCTGGTGGCCCTCCAAGACTGATGCTGGCAAGATGGGATTGGCTTCCAGCATGGTGTGGGGCTGGGAAGGCAGCAGAGATCATAGATCATAGAATCATTTTGGTTGGAAGAGACCTTTAAGAACACCCAGTCCAACTGTTAACCCAGCACTGCCAGGGCACCACTGAATCATGGCCCTCAGCACCACAGCTCCATGGCTTTGAAACCTCTCCCAAGGATCAGGGTGGCTCCACCACTGCCCTGGGCAGCCTGGGCCAGTCCTTGACAACCCTGGAGAGGAAGAAGTTGTTCCTCAGGTACAACCTAAGCCCCCCCTCCCCCCAAGCCTGGGTGCAACTTGAGGCCACTTCCTCTTTTCTATCATTTGTTCCTTGGAAGAAGAAACCAACCACCACTCGGCTCTGACCTCCTGTCAGAGTTGTTGAGAGCGAGAAGGTCTCTCCTGAACCTCCTTTTCTCCAGGCTAAGTAACCCAAGTTTCCTCACAAGACTTGTTTTCCAGATCTTTCCCCAGCTCCACTGCCCTTCTCTGGCCACGCTCGAGCTTCTCAATGTCCTTCTAGGAGCGAGGGGCCCAAAGCTGACCCCAGGATTCAAGATTTGGCATACACAGTGCTGAGATGGGAAGGGTCTCCAGGGCAGGAGCTGTGCAGAGCTCTCAGAGGGAGAAGATGGTATGGGGCCAGGTCTGAGGGGTCAGCTGGGCTGGGCTGACAGGAGTCGAGTCCCTAACCATCAAGGGCACAGCCCGAATGCAATTTAATTATTGTTCTCAACTGCTAATGGAAGCACAGAAACATGGTAGTTACAATTTTTTCCAGGTGATTCCGTGGCAGCTTCCCATGCGAGTAGGGCTGCAAGGCCAGGTTCAAAGCCAGAGTTCAAAGGAGGAAGAAATAACTTCCAACTTGGCTTCGCTACAAGCTGCCTTGCACCAGGGTCTCTCTTGGACACCACCATGGGAATCTTCCTGGGCTGTTGTTTTGAACAAGCATAAAAAATGCCCAGGGATAAACACTGTGGGTTTGCTCAGCCTTCCTGACGGCCACTGTCGCACCCCAGGTCCCTGGGGAAGCTGCTGAAGAGACACTCTTCTAAATGACACCTTTCTGCAGCCCATGAAGACATCCAGCTCCGCCGCTCTCAGCCTCTCGCCATCTCAGCCCAAGGCTTGGGAGAGGCTTCCAACCCCGAGTCCTCGGTGGTGTACAACACGGGCCTGGCTGAAATAAGCTCTTTAATGAGTCGTGGCTCAGATGAAATGAGAAAACCACAGGTCCCATCTCTCCCGAGTCACCATCCCTCAACATAAATCCAATAACCAGGCTGGAAACAGTTCTAGAAAAGGCGATTGCCACTCAGGTATGGTTGAAAGGAGAGTATGACATTTTTGTTGGTGGTTTTGTTGGGCTTTTTTTCCCCTTAAGTAACCAGCCTGCAGTTCATGTGCCAGGCCAAGGTGGAGTTTATTTATAAATGCACGTTTCTGATGAATCACTGGAGGAAATGCATCCAGACTGGAGACAAAAGTCTGCAGTTGCTAAACCAAATAGGAAATGCTCTTTACATCTGCCTCTTCAGTTGGCATCCACTTCCCCTCAGAGTCTCTTTTCTGCTGGGTAGGCCTGTTTATTTTTGGGCTACTTTTGTTTGCAAATCCAAACAGAGCTTCTGATTTTTATACTTATCTTTTTTTGTTTGTTTGTTTTTAATTATTGTCTTTATAAACAGCACTTCTCACTTATTCAAGCCCCCAGTTAATAACAGTGGAACTCGGATCACCTTCCTGCGTAGAGCTGTTTACTCCCTTCAGGGAAAGCAAACCAACAGAGTGGAAACTGAGTGGAAAAACAGCCTCAATAAAATGATATAAAAATAAGGACAACAGTACAGCAACTCTGTCAGCTATGGAATCGTTCCCATCTATTTTCTATTAGATTTATTTTAAATAACATAGAAGCACAGAATGGTTTGGGTTGAAAGGGACCTTAAAGATGATCTAGGACTAAATGTTACTGAAATTCTTAAATTGGTACAACTCACTGACTGCTACTTAGATCTCAGCAGTAAGTTTTCAAGTGATGGGACATGTCAGTGGCAGTCCCATTCAGTTTATCTTGGTTTTCTTCACACCAGCCATTCAAACCAAGGCACACAACACTCAAAGGAAGAAGCTGCTCAGGCTTCCCTGGTAGATTTCCATGCATCAACAAGGGGACACCACCAAGTCCATGGAGATTCACCCACCTCCAAGCAATAAAGAATCAGCAGAGCTGGAAGGAGAACCCACATCCCACCACCACACCCCACACACCTCCCTGTTGTATGCTGAATGTATCACAGAAAAAAATTCCAGCATTGTGGGGGTAGGAAGGGACTCCAGGGGATCATCTGGTGCCACCCCCTGCTCCCCCCAGCAGGGTCACCCAGAGCAGGGGNNNNGAGACCTTTGGCCTTCTTGGCCATGAGGGCCCATTGCTGGTTCCACTGAACTCACCCACCAGCACTTCCAGCTCTTTCTCCACCGAGCAGATGAGCCCTTCACCTGTCCTGACACACAGACCTTACCCATGGAAGCCTCTGAGCCCTCTGTTACTGCAGTAAAACATTCCCTCTGTTTGAACAGGAGCTGAAGTGAGATAAGAAACAAGCTCTTGTTCACAAGCCTCGCTGTTCTCCGACGGCTGCTGCTCCTTCCATGTGTGTGCTCATATGAATCTCACACATCAGCTATCTGATCACTGCTTACTGCAGAATTTGTCTGCTTCTAGAAAGCTGGCACCATCTTTCCTTCATGAGACTTTAAATTCCGCCTAACCCCACTGGAGAGAGAATTGACGCTGCCAATATTTGATTTTATATTTTTTTTTTCCAAGGGTTTTATAGAATGTGCTATGCGTGCAAAATGCAGCCTTTAACTGTTAGACAAATACAGTCATTTGAAATGTAAGCAACAAAAATAGACGCGCACACACACACCAAAAAAAAAGCAGAAACAAGGATGGATGATTTTAGCCACTTCAGACTCGCTGGAGGAAGAAGGACCCCGGGAACTACGACCAGTGGTAAACATTACATCTTATTTATGCAGGACAGAGCCTGGGCCTCTTATTTCTGCTCGCTTTTTATAGTAGGCTAAAAACGAACAATATTGCCAGGGCAAGATGATGTGAGCAATAATTTCACGCCGTCAGAACAATAGCAGCAGTCAAGGCAAAGCCAAGGACCATGTTGGTGAAGTGCAAAACTTCTCCCCCTCTTTGGTCTGAGGGCAGAGGACGGCTGGAGTCTGTGGTTTGTAGGCACTGGAGGGGCAATGCTCGTGCTTCTGCAATCATGGTTTTGCGGAATGCTCTGCCGCCTCCTGACCTTCAGAGCACGGATCTGGCCAGCCTGAAACGGCACTTAAGCAGCTTGGCTGCTCTCAGGAGCTGTTTGGTCCTTCGGCCTCATTCACTGGCCTGTAGAGAGCCGTGGGAGTCTTCCTAGTTATTTTACCGGCCTCGGGAGCGAGGTTTTATTTGACGAGGTAACCTCGAGCAAGTCTACGGACTTCACACTCTCAAAAGTAATCCCTGAGCTTTTTCTCTGCCTGTGTTTGTAGAAAAGAATCACCTACTGTATTAGCAGCAGGGAAAAAGCCCTGCAGGGCAGCTCTGCACCCATCCAAAGGGCAGCAGCAGGTTCTCCTGCCAGCTCTGGCCCCAGCAATGGACCTTTGCACGGGGTCACGGCTGCCGGTTGCCAACCCGGCTCAGTATGCCGGGGCTTCCAGAGCTACTCAAAAGCTTTCCAGACTGCAGAGGCATATGTTTGAATAACAGCCTGCTCCCAAAATTAAGAAGAGCTGTATTATGGCTCCTGCCAGAAATAACGTAAACCAGTGTTACTCCAGGAATGGGGTTTGGGTGACCACTTTTGGTGCCATTCTCAGGACACCGAGGGGAACTTGTTGTTCTTGAAAAAAAAAATTACAAATTAAAAAGTTCAACTAATGAAAAACTGATAAGAAAATGATGGAAATGCCAAAAATCCTCTCTCACTCAAAGGCAAATACTAGTGCTTGCACTCCTATATATATTTATTGGTTAAAGGCACATACCAGCCTGTCTAAATCTGTGATCGGTGCCCAGTTTATAACACCTTCGTGGCTTTTAGTTTCTCACCCAGACACATCAAAGCAGGGGACAGTTAGCCAAGGAAAACTTCATTGTTAGTATTAACTCACTCCAAGAAAAAGATTTTTGGAAGTTTGAGAATTTTTCACTTCGCGGCAATTGTTGATTAATGAACCTCAATGGGCCACAGCCTAAAAGAGGACTTTGTTAATAAAAAATGCTAAACAGACCAGGCAGAGTAAGGAGATACTTTCTTTGAACTTAATTGATACAAAGGCGTACACAAAAAAAAAAGAACAACAGAAAAAAAAGAACTGTGAAGATGGATTTATTCAGCGTGATCTTGTTTGCTTTCCAGTTCCGCCCCGGGCTATTTCTACTTACAAAAAAACAATTACTGAGGACAGGAGGAGAAATCAAAGAACCACAATACAGCTGGAAAGATCAGAGCACTTGGGAAATACTAAGTGAGGAGGGTATTTAGGAAAGGAACAGCGTTAGCCCCCCCGCCTTCTCTCGGCTACCCCAGCACAGCGATTGTGTCATGGCGGGGTCCAAGGCAGAGACACTTTCTAGCAGGGATGGGGGCACCAAGATCCTGGGGGTCTCTTTGTGCCCCTGTCATGGTTTTGTTTGGAGAAGCCATCTAACATCTCTGAAGCTAAGTGTGTTTATTCATCTGAAAACAGGGTTAATAAAAATGAGTCATGAGAGTGGGATGATCTGAGCTTAATTCCTGTTTACACACTGGTTTAGGCTTCCCAGCAGAGAGGTACCATGTGGAAATGCAAGTTTTTGGGGGACTATTTAGCAGATGGTGCTGAAGCCTCCGTGACTTGTTCCTGAGCTAATCACCACCACCAGTGGAGATACAGTGAGGGGCCTGCCCGCAGAAACCGAGCTCGTGCTTGGAGTCTCCACAGTCACCAGTCCTCGGTCACCACAACTGGGAGGTTTCAGATGTTCTCCTCTGGTTCCCAGGGAGGAAGGTTTCTAAGGAGGGTGCTGATCAGCTGTGAGGAAGCAGACAAAGCATGAGGTCAGGGTGACCTCAGCTATGTCCTTCCTCAGATAGAGAGCTCACTATCCTCACCCATTTAAGAGTTTGTTGAGGTAACTGCTGTTTGGGGAATGGACTCTGAACCAGTACAGCACCCAGGCAGCTCTGGTTAGATGCCAGCTCCTCAGAGCTCTTGGAGCCCACCTGAAGATGACCCCATCTCAGAGCTCCCACTGCTAGGAAAAAACCTAACCCAATCCTTTCCTTTGGGACTGTTGAGAGCTAAGTCTTTGTATGCTATTTTGAGGTGCCTATTGCAGAGAGGGTGAGCGGGACTGTAGCATTATGGTAACGGGCTGGATATTTAGGGAGCCTGTGTTACAGTCGGAGGAAAGGGCTGTATTATGGAAATTATATAGGAAGAGATATGCCCAGGCAGTGCTGGCTGTGCTCTGTAGTCTCCAATCTTTGTGTGAGGGGGTGGTTAGATGATGGGAAGAGAGTGCTGTTTACTCCGGAATGTCCTACATTTCTGAGAAAGAAAGGAGAATCGTGTGCTTTTATAAATTCAGTATTTGTGTCCTGCCTCTGTGATAAGGAGCAGTCTATAAATCACTGAACAGAGCAGCTGTAAATCATCACCCAAGCTATCAAAGCCACCCGGGTTTTTCACAGATTTTCTACCCCCACTAGCTCATAAGCACAATCCAAAAAGTCACCCAGACACTTCTCACCAAGGCCTTATTTCTCCTTTTGGGCTGGAAGTCTGAATCCACAACAGATCCAAAGCAGCCTTTATCCCAGATGGGTTGTCAAGCACCACAAAACCACCCTGCCTGTGAACTTCCTTTATCACGCAGTCACGCAACACATGGGCAGACCCCTCAAGCGTGGGGCTCCTGATTTCCAGAGAGCAGCTGTAATGGTGCAAGAAGGCAACACGAAAGGTTGAAACTCAAGATGCTGGCAGCACACTCCTCATCCAGAGCCAGCCCTCCTCCCCTTGAAAGCATGGCAGATGCTTTCTCAGGGCCCCGCCACCAGAGGAACAAAGCTCCATGTCAGGAGGTGAGAATAAACCTCAGCAGCAGGGGTTCTTGGCTTCCCAATGGGTGGGTTGCGACACGGACAATGAGGAGATTGCAAAATGTTTGAGGACAACACTGTTTGGGGTCCCTATTCTCAGGAGCCTGATGACAAATCGTAGCTGGAAGGCGGACTTCAGCAGCCAAGCTCAACAACCAGGCCTGAAGCCCAGCAGGCAGGCAGATCTGTCTCCATATCCCACCTTCTACCTCCCTGAACTCCATCTTAGCTCCAGATCTCTATGGTCAGCAAACCCAGGTTAACTACTTTTGACAACTTTTTCCCTATTTTTTGAGTGCTCCCTTTCATATCCATGGAAAAAAGACTTGTTTATATTGCAAGCTCAGTTTGAACTGGCACAGTCCTTTCTGCTTGCAGAAAAGTCAGTCATTCCTCCACACGTGGCTATACCAATTGAAGGACCAGCTTGACATTCAGCTCATCCCTAATAGGAAGCATTCCCTAAACGATGAGGACAACACACAGGAAATCAAGGCCCGTGGTTTAGCTATAATATTTCAGCTGACTTCCAAGATGTCTTTGCACAAAATAAAGAGCTAGAACATCTACTGTGGCAGAGGCACCTTAATAAAGGTACTACTGGGTTAATCAGTTTGGAACTCAAGCCAGAGTGAAACAAGAAAGGCCATCAAGACCAAAAAAACCATCCCAGAAACCTCCAGTGACTTTATCATAAGACCCAAAAGACAATTTTTCAACAGCAGCTTTAGGACACTGAGGATTCACAAACTGTTAATACCACAACTAAACCACTTTGGCACAGTGCTGAGTAAAAGTAACATTCAGATAACAGAGATTAAGTAAAATTCTGCTAATTCCAGACAAGAATTGAGCAAAGCTTAACTACATGCTGGCTTACAGACTACTTCAGGCTTTTCAGGATCAAACTGTGGAAATCCATGGGAATCCTTGTCATAAATCAGGAGAAGGAACAAAAGAGCTGCCACCATTACAAAAAAACCCAAAGATGCCATTTGATCTTGTCAGCATTTGAGCTCTGTGGTTGAAAATGCCCTCACCAAAATTTGTCTTAGACTAAATGCAGAGAGGTGGTTTAGGATTTTCTTAACTGAACATTAGGAATTCTGAGTCTTATCTAGAAAACAGACTTGTACCAGCCTAATTAGATCACTTCAAGAGTGGTTTCCAAGCAGTAGATGTGACCTTGCTCATTGTAAGGTACTCAGACAGAAGAAATCCTCCCTGCATCACTTCACAGAAAGAGAATATGCCCCAGTCCCTCTCCCTCAACACACCCACCGAGCAGCAGGACACCACCAAACCAACGCTAGTTAAATCTCCACAATTTCCTTGCAATGACAAGACTACGCTGGTGCCATCGACAGCTCCAAGAGATTAGACATAAAGGACCTGCTTTACTTTCATTTCCATTTTTCAGCCGTTCCTCTGCTTGTTTCCTGCCTACAGATCTCCTCGGGTGTCTCTGCTTGGATTTCACCCCGTCTCATGTCTACGCCGTGGTAGAGGTGGATTGATACTGGCCTCCCAGGAGGATGCTTCACAGCTCTCACCTGGGTAAGTGGTGCTGGATCCCAGCTCACCAGTGCCTTCCTAGACTTCTGAATGACCACACTGGTACTTCTGACATCTCATCTCAATCACTCCTTTGACCAGAGGTTAATTCACCCTCAGTAAACCAGCGTAGACAAGGCAATTATAGGTATATAACTATTAGCAAACAGCTCCAAACTACACGTGCTTTGCAAGTTGACATGTACAAACTCTGTAATCACCATCAGCTTTTCTTCAGCAGGTCGACTAAGACAGAAACCAAGATGCAGGTAATTTCTGTGATGAAGCCAGCACTGTTGGGGTATGTTCACGGCAGATCTCACCTTGTGGTGAGAAATGCAGAACGCTGACTGTGGTATGGACTTGTTTGTTGTATTAAATCCATCGGAGCAGGAGCTGGCTGCCAGGAGGAGTTTGCACGGAGCACACCTGGGCCTTCATCTTGAATGCAGCTTCCGTGTTGCGTCGGGTAATGTAAACAGAAACAACAATACTGTCCTCCCACTATTTCTTCTCTGAAATGGAAGTTTTTCCTTCAATACCACCTTTGCGTGATGAATGTGCAGCCAACTGGCAGTACCAGACTTTGTTTTTAATTTCCTGGCCATGTCCCAATCGTGCTGGAGAACCCAACTTCAAAGGCAAAGCAGTGGGATAAAGGGCTCTGCCTCTGCCATGCCAAGAATGCTTTTCTTAGACAGGTTGAGAGGAGGTGATAAGCTGGAAGAAAAAGCAGTGTCTTTGGCAAACGTGGTTCCAAAGGTTTTAGTGTCAAGATGTTAAATGAATTAAATAAATAGCAGGGGGACTGCAGGACACCCCCAGACATCTTTCTCCATGGAACGCAGACACGCTTTACCCTCTGTGAACATCCAGTACTATCTGTGGAGATACCTATCCAAACTCATCTGTGGCTTCACTTCATGGGCATTGCCACTGAAACTAAGTTGTCTTGTGCTTTAGAAGGGAATGGGAAGACTCGAGAGGGTGAACCAGACCAGGGGGTGGCAATGAGACAAGGTTCATCTGAACGATCATTTGCAGCCCCTCTGTACCTATCTTATCTAAACAAAGCCCAAGGGCAGGGCTGCCCAATGACCTGTTGTTGGAGGTAGAAGGGGCAGCTAAGGGTGTCCAAATCCTCCTCTTTTCCAGCAAGCAACCTGCCCGCTGCCAATTCCAGGTGTTCAACAATAATGCAGCAGTCAGTCCCAAGCAACACCTATAATTTGAGTCACTGGGACATTTCCTTTGGCATTTCAAAGCGTAGGGAAAGGAATGTGAAAACCTTTCATTAGCCACAGGCAGGCAGTGTGCTGTCAGAATCACTCAGAAGTGCCCTAAAAGCTTTCCAAATAACATATTGATGCCTCCAAGTCGCCAGGCACCAGGCAACATTGGAGACCAGGAACGTGAACAAAGCATCGATTCCTCCATGCTAAATATGCAGGAACAACTGGAACCCTTCCCGCCCTCTGGAGAGGTTTTAACACCAGAACATCATGTTCAAATCACTAATCCTCACAAAGTATCACCTGCGCTGTCTCCGAAAGGGAGGAGGGATTCCTTAGCCTCCGGGCAATGGCAGCTCCTTTTCCCAGGAAGAGCACGTGGGATTGCAGTTGCAGTTTTCTATTCTGCTGTCATTTGTGGAAGGACTTTCAGCCTCTCCCACTCGCATGATACTCTTACTCCACAGAGAGTTGCAAATATCTGTCCATGTTCCACGGGATGGATAGAATTTGCCAGATTTTGTGTTTACTATGGAATTTCTACACAGCTTCAGGAATCTCTGTATTTTATAAGAAAACAGAGTGGCATATAAAAACATTCTCGGTGGTGTTTTATTTATACAATTAATGGTCAACAGAATATAATGTACTTTTATGCACTCCACCTCCCTGCCCCTAAACCCAGTTTTGTTTGACAGACAGTTTTGTTCCGCAGTCTCCAGGGGTACATTAACCTCTGCAAAGTCCATGCTTGAGTTCAGAATTGGCATCATCACTCCTTCTCCTGCAAAGCAAAACCAAGCGAGCTCAACACTGAGCCTCTCTTTCCCACTAGAAGGGATTCTTTCAGTTGCATCCCTTGGTACAATCCTGCAACACAGTGGCAATTTGAAGGCTACTGCTGCATTATGCCAAGTGGGAGGCTGGACCAGTAAGATCCTGATGTTCTCTGCAGGGCAGCACAGAGGATGAGCTTTGCAAGAAGCTAAAGAGGCCAGAGACATGAGAACAAATCTGCAATGGCAACCCCCTCTGAGGATTTCCTGGGCATTTTTTCCGTAACGCATCCCAGCTAAACTGGTTTAAGACTGGCTAAAACCAATATGAAGATGTCTACACTGAGGCTGTCTAGGAGTTTAATTAGATCAATTGGAAACTGATTTAGTTAAACCAGTGAATGTTTCGTAATGTGGACCAGACTTTGAATTTCGAGCACATCAAACCTCATTACATGTATGCTTGATTATAACAATGCTTCCCTCCACGCTCTCATGGCAGATTCCTGCCTCCTGAGGTTTGGGCTGGAATGCCAACAATTCATTTTAATGCAGTTCAGACATTTTAAAGCTTTGCTGAGCTATCCCCAAAATAACCACTGATAGTAGGTGGCAAGCACCCGGAAATGATTAGGGTCTTTCTTGTTCAGGATAAAAAAAGACATGTGATGAAAAGAACAGGAAAACTGATGCGAAGAGGATAAGCGTTAAGGGAGGAAAGGCATGGTCTGCTGGGAGAAATGGTTGAACTCAACACCTCAACATCAGCTACATTTAAAACTACATCTTATTTGACACACTGACCATTTGCTGGGTATGTTATGTTGGGGACTTAATTTAGTTGGATGCTCCTTGCTTAAGTTTTGGAGTCGCATTTCTCCGTTCTCACTTCCACGTCCCCGCTGCATTTTCCATTCCAGTTTTACCTCCTATCAGGTTGTTGGGTTCACGCTGCCGAAGCGCCGAGCACCAGCTGGCGAGCTCCTTGACATCTGCGTGGTGGTCTCCTTTTGATCCTCCCTGGTCCTGACTCAATAAAATGGCTTTTGCTGAATTCCTACGGGACTACAGCGAGCTGACAGCAAGGAAGTGCAGCTCAGGCTTAAACCTGAGACACGGAACGGTGGGCAAGTTTTGCTGACTCAGCCTTTTGAAGCTGCGTATTGATACAAGTACTGTGTAGCTTGTACCTCAGAGGGATTAATCAGTTCTGTGAAACAACACTTAATTTTGGAGACAATGAACTGCCTCTCGCTCTCCATACAGTGAACAGCTTGAAAATGAAACAGGCGCTGTCCCAAACCCAGAATGTCATCCAAACAAGACCTCTCTCCGTGGCTGCTCCTTTACCTTCTTAGAAGAGAAATAGCTGCAGTTTGGGAAAAATGAACAACCTGAGGAAGAAAAGGATCTTGCTCGGGTACACTGATCCCTATTGATAGCACAATTTAAAGCAGAGCACCCCTGGACTGAAGGTCACGACCAGTACTGAAGTCAGGAACCAAGCCCACAGACATTATCGTGATAAAGGAAGAAAAGCTTTTCTGCAGTCTACCTTCAGACTACAGGGTAATCACTCAGGGTGTTCTTTCATTTCTAATACGTCAGGAGGTGTTTTTCCCTACTCTCAAAAGGCACAACAGAAAAATAGAGCGACATGGAGGGGAGCTCTCTATCCTTTGCCAACTATTCTCAACACAGATTGAAAGAAATCAGGGAAGTTGTGTGGTGAGCACTTCTTATTTTTCTCAGATGGGCTTGAAATGAGACTTTAACCTCACTCGAGATCAACAAACACTGAAACTTTTAACCATTCAAATAACCTTTTTGTCTCCTCTGTTGTCTGAGTTTTCTGTATTACCACATAAGGATTTAAGGAGGAATAAATACAGATCTTCAGGTTTTACTGACCTCACAGAGCTTCCATGAAATCCAATGCGCTTCCCTAATCCTGTTTGTATTTTTAAATACATCCCTCTCCAGCTTCAAATGATGCCACATCTGGTCCTAAACCAGAAACAAAGCCAAGCAGAGGACTCGAGCCTTGCTGCCTAGCAGGGTCTCTTTGCAGAGTAGCCTGGGAATGGCAGGAAGAGCAGGGTGGATGTGGATATTTTGTCTCCTTCCAGAAGGGACTAGAGTGGAAGAATCCTCGTTGCTGGGGCTCTTTGCTGGGTTTGCACCCAAACAGCCCAGAATTTGGTGGGGAAATTTTAGGATGGGAGAAAGCAAGAACAGGGATGATTCCGGTGTTGGAAAAGCAGCTTCGAAGTCCTGCTGAAGAGGTACAGAGATGCCTGGAAAGACTCTGGTGCTGCCCAAAGCTGAGCAGAGAAGCAGGGGGTGGAGGAGAGAGCCGGGCACCTCAGCGTGGGCTGCAGCTGGGAGCCAGCAGCTCCAGGGGAGCCTGAGGAGGAAGCTGTTTGCTTTGGATTTTGTGCTTGTGTTTTTGCTGCAACGCCCCGGGAAGACACAGCGGGGAGTGAACTGACCAGTCTGGTGAACTTTTTATATTCCTTTTGGCCTTTTATTACCCTGAGAAGTGGAGGATTTTTTATTTTTAAACAAAGCTGCAGGGCTAAATTAGCATTTTGGCAAGGGAAGGAAGCCTGCAAGGCAGCAGAGAGGGAAGCAACCGCTACCTGGAGCCAAAACTGAATGGAAACTCAGGCAGAAATCCCACCCGTGTTGGAGTCCCATCCCTAGTGAAGAAGCCAAGGGGGCCACGAGAAAAGGCTGTACGAGCCTTTGTCAGCATCCTCTGCTGGTGAAGCACAGGTGGTGGGACTTCCCTCACACACAGGGACCTGCCAACACACCTCACTTGGTGGGCTTCTCCTGTGCGGGGCAGCAGCTCTTGCTTTGTGTGTTCATCACCCAAGCTGGTGACCCTTGAGCCCACCCCATAGGACTTAAACCTGCAAACAAGGCGGTGCAACTGGGCAGCAACTTTTGTCTTTGAACACAAAACTGACCAACTGTTTTGAATCATAGTGGGGTTGGAAGGGACCTCAGGGGATCACCTGGTGCCACCCCCAGCAGGGTCACCCAGAGCAGGGGGCCCAGCAGCGCAGGGTCCAGGGGGGTTGGGAATCTCTCCAGAGCAGGAGACTCCACAGCCTCTCTGGGCAGCCTAGCACAGGCTCCCACCCCCCCACACCAAAGAACTTGCTCCTCCTGCTCAGGGGGAACCTCCTGGGGTCCAATTGGTGCCCCGTGCCCCTTGTCCTGGCGCTGGGCACCCCTGANGGCTGGGCTCCCCTGCCCAGAGTCTGGCCCCATCCTCTTGCCCCCTAAAGGGCCCTTTAGCTGTTGATCAGCACTGATCAACGCTCTCAGTTTTCTTGTCTCCTGTTTTCACCATCAGGCAAGGAAAGCAGCACCACACAAAAGGCATTAATCTGGGCAAGTGGTCACACCTCTCTCTTCCTCTATCTGCTCATGCCAGGAGGTAGCTCTAAGGTCACTGCAACATCATGCAGCACCTACATAAGCTCCCTCACACCCTCAGCACAGGCCATGCCTTGGTTAAGGTCTCCAAATCCCATCTGGCACCACCAACGGGGGGGGGGTTGACAGACAGAAACACTTTGCAGCTCTCTTCCTGAGCAGTGGAGCTCATCCCAGCCCACGGCATGCCCAGCTTCCTGAGGCCTGCAGTCGGACTGGGGCATTGCAGAGCATTTCCCTGGGTGACAGGGGAGGCAAATGCCCCATGCCCCGTTCCTGTGCTGCCGCTCACCTCTGCTTCAGCCCCACGACACGAGGCTTTGTGGAGCAATTTAGTTTAGCAGCATCTAAAAGCTGAAGGCGATTCACCCTCTGACCATCACTCTCACACACCTCTGAAGCAGGTCTGGCTTTAGTCCTCTTTAACAGTCAGGATGTTCAGCTCCATAAAAATACCCTTTTTTATATATTGATGTGAGACAATACTGATACCCAGTGGCTGATTAAGTTAATTACAGTTGAGTAAATATCCCCTTTGGTCACCTCCAGGACTGCACCCCAAAGCCTGCAGGCTGTAAACAAGGGGATATTCAGTTCCCACTCATTTTTGGTGCTCTTCTAGCCAGAACTGCTGCTAGAAACTGTTTCTGACTGAGAATCAAGAGCAAGTTGTACCTATTTTGCAGAGTCAAAACATTCGCTAAGGCAAAGACTGAATACTTTAATCATTCCAGCATGTTATTTGCATTTGCTTTGGCTAACAAATGCCAAAGAGACGTTACCAAAACCAAAGCTGAATCCCGCTGAGGTCATGTTATGCTGTTTTCATAGCCATGTGCTGCACCTGGATCTCAGTTTTCAACTGCAAACAGGTATGTTTTATCAGTCTGTAGCAGAACAAGCTATGATTTCACCAGGCTAGAGAAACTTGGCTTTGAGTGATTCAGGATTCGAGGCAGAAGGCACCGCAGCTCTCTGTGAGAAAGTTGCTATTTATTTTTCCATCAATATTTTTCCTTCCCAAGTACATTTAATTTGAAAGAATTAATGAACAGCAGAGACAAATCCCTGTATACCGCAGACATTAGACAGCGTACGGACCAAGCCTTCACGGAGTAAGCCAGCAAGCAAAGGTTGGAATTTATCAAAACACGATAGAATAAACTACTTAATTGTGTTAGGGCGATTGCCAGCGTGCAACAATCCAAAGAGCTTCTCAAAATGGCCTGAGGGTAGTGGCAGTTTAGCATCTGCAGCTCTAACCATACATTTCAGGAGGCTCCTGAGCCTCGTTAAATAGATGGCATCCCAACGGGCTGCCTGTTTTCCTGCCCACAATGATGAGTTTTGATGATGTGGGGCCAGAGCTGCTGTTGCTGCTGTGATAGCTCTAAAAGGGTTTTTCCTCCTTACTGTCAGAGCATTCATGGTGTCTTTCTTTGATCACAATCCACCTTTGGGTGTTAGCAACAACCCCCCAAAGCGCCACACGGCACAAAGTGCCAAGGCCCATCAGCTCATCCTACTTCAACAAGACCAAAGTGGAGCCCACAGTTGAGCTCTGTGAAGAGCAAGCCGATTGGAAAGGGAGCACTTGAGGAGCCACCCAATCCTGCAGGAACACCAGGAGATGTTCAGTCTCCACCAACCACTCCACCTCCACAGCATTCACCTCCTCTGAGGATGCAGCACGCATGCAGTCGTGCCCGGCTGCAGGTCAGTTCCAGATCTGTCTCTTTTCTTGCTCTTCCCTCACTCTGCTGGTCACACCCTGGTCTGGTGGCCTCTGCCACAAGCAGGCTCACAAATCCGTGGGTTTGGTTCTGTTGCCTGTTGGATCACAAGCCCCTTTTCGTTAGGCACTGAGAGCAATCCTAGGTTCCCTCCCTGAACCTGCCTGTGAAACTCAACACCAAAGACTAAGGGTCTTAATTACAGATCTTTCTTTTTTTCCCCCCACGAGCATAAACTGGAGCAAGGTATTTTTCACAGTTGCATTATTTACCTCAGGTTTTACTAAGGCTGCTTTTACAGCCGTGGCTAGAGGTTAAATCCACTGTTATTTCCTACATGGCCTGACTTTACTGTATGTTACACTGCATAGTATTCATTTAACCCAAGCAATAAAAGGATACACCAGCAGCACTGTGTTCCAAAACAGGAACTTAAAGAAAGAAAA
>VWZY01000537.1:89347-103292 GCA_013399075.1 Chloroceryle aenea
GGTGTGGACACCAGCTGCCCTCCCACCCTTGACTGGGTTTGGACCAGTTCCTTCAGTCAAAATACAAAGTGAGGGGAAAAAAGTGTAAGGTGGTGTTTTGTTTTTAATAATTTGTAACTATTAAAATACATATGAAATATTTAAAACACTCAGAAATCTCCGCAAAGGAAATTACCCTTACAGGGATTTATGAAGTGTCTGAAATATGAAAGAATGCAAACCAGCAGCATAAAACCAATCACACACAAAAACAAGGCAAAAAGAAGAAAAAAGTTGAAGGTGGATAATGAGAAAAGGAAATGGATTCAGGCTTGTCCAGATGACAACAGCCCAGCAACAACACCTCTACCTCGAGACCTAGCAGTCAGTCGGAGCTCCTTCCACCACCCCTTGTCACCCCTGTGTCTGGGATACATAAAGACAACCTCCAAAGCATTTACATTTAAGGACCATTGCCACCAAAAGAACAGAATCTGCTCTTATTCTGCAAGGTCTGAATTTGATTTTGTAGAAATTTGCAGAGAAGGGTCAAAAATAACTAGTAAGAGTGGATAGTAGATGTCACAAAAAGAAAGAAAACCAAATTGTTAATTAAAAAAATCTGAAACCTCAAACACAGTCAGATCATTCCTGTGAAATCTGTCAACCTTGGGCTGCTCAAAGCAGTTCAGTTCAAGGTGGCTTGGAGGTGCTCAGAGCTGACAGCTTTGTATCTGCAGGTGGAAGAGGACCATTGCTGATGGCATTTTGCTGAGCCAGCTCCATCGATTCCCATTACACCCGGAGGTGAGAAGTCCTTAATTCCACCACTTCTCACTTTCCTGGCTATTTTCACTGCTTTGCTGGATGGGGAAAGACTCTCATGAATTTTCATGAAGGAAAAAAAAGAAGTGGGGAATTGAGGAAGGGTCAGGGAGGCTTCACAAATCACACAAACCCCCCAACACGAGAGCACGTCATGGCTTTACAAACTGCCTGCAATCCAGTTTAGAGCTTCTGATATTGTGAAAAAGGAACGAGCCAGCTCGGGATCCTTCCTTAAAGGAAGAAAAAAGAAGAGCTGGAAGCAGGCAGGAATGTCTTCCAGTAACACATGCCTTTAGAAGGATCCGATAAATCTTGGCCTGGATTTATTTGAAAAGGAAAATTCACATAAAGACACTCCCTTGATCAACATAGCTTGAGTGGCTTATCTTTAAATCAAACCCAAAAGCTCCAAGGCACACATCTTTGAAATCTGAGCTTTAATGGCATTAAGAGACTCAGAGACCACCACTTTCAGACTCAGATCCTGAAAAGCAGGACTTGAACCAAACGGGTTGATTGTATCCAGAACAGCATTTTTGTTTTCAACTTGGGGGAGGCTGGAGAGCTAAGGGTCAAGCAGGACTGAGATTTATTTACTGGCACTGAAAAGTAAACATCAGGCATTATACTGATAACAACCTGGCCCTGACAAAGGCCATTGGCAAGGCACATTCTTGAGGAGGAAGAGCTTTGGTTGCTGTATTTCTGCTTTGCTAAGGGGATAGACAGCAAAGCAATCACATTCTTGAGAAGCACAGGCAAGGCTGGGAGGGAGCTGCCCCGTGTTTAAAGTGGCAGGAGATGCTAGCAGAGCAGGGAAGGTGGCAGGCTGCACAACGGCTGCACCCCAGCAGAGGTGGGATCCAGGCTCAGCTCTTTGCCAGCCACTCTTAATTTCCTTGCTTGGTATAAACAGAGCAACAGCTCCAGTCTCCAAAACCCGCTGGACAAAACGGGTGACCCATTGGAGAGCTCAGTTACCCTCCCACAGGTCTTCAGAGTGAGGGGTTTGTGCTCTCCTGCATTTACACACAGCTACACTCTTCTGTAGTACCCAGCCACCCACCCACTCTGGCACTGGCACGAGGCTGGAAGAGACTTGGTCCAGAAAGGGCTTTCAAGAAGAATCCTTTCTGGGTAGGCTTACAGTAAAGAACTAGGAAGGACTCTGTCAGGGAAAGAAAATACAGCTAAAAATTCTTATGCCGGGAGGCTTGGGAAGAGCAGCCCCTGGCAGTGGTGTCCCAGAGGTGCAGACTGGGGTTGCTGCTGCCACTCTGCACCTCCCGACCTCCCCAGGAGCACCTGGTGCTGGGGGAGTGAGGCCAGGATCACACCGATGAGCCTCTTCTACCTCCCAGACCATGGGGCAAGCCCTCCTGATGCCAGAGGCCAGCAGGGTGTTGTAACTTCTGCGAAGCTTTGCTGCTGACTCACCCTTCTCCCCGTGGCTCCCCTCTGGGATGCGGGCAGGGAGGATCCCCCCGGGATCCAGTGTGGGAATACCACACCGCGTGGCTCCAGCTTGCGAAACACGCTGGATGGGCTCTGCCCTGGAAGCAGCTGTGTTTGGGGCTTAACGCTTGTGGCCACATCTTCAAGCCACACACATGTTGGTAGATCAGTGCAACCTGTTAGCCAGGGTATTGAGGTACATCAGCATCCCTGGATGGGTGCAAGACACCATCGTCTTCCTCATCTGAACATGGATAACCCAGAGCTGCCCCGTTTGCATTTGATAGTTGGTCCTTTTTGCATCCTGTGCATCCCCTCAGCAAGGATGAAAATGTTAAGATGGGTCCTGTGGCTGCCACGTTTCTAAACGATCTCTGGCTGCAGCAGAGACCAGCAAGGGCTTGGGGGGCAGGGAACAGCTTCACCTCTCTAAGGTCCCTGTAAAGCAGGTGGGGAAGGGAAGCCCCATGGGAAGGTTGTGAAACAGGGACTGAGCAGCTCGGAGGAGCTCTCTTCGTGCTGATATTGCTATTTGGGACTCAAACATTTCTGACAATCAGGTATGAAGGATTCCTGTGCTACACAGGAGGCTTCTGTAGCATCCTTACACTCAGGATTTCATTTTTTGTCATTGTATTTAATTCTGAGTATTTCTTAAGTGCAATTAACACTTCTTAAAGGACACTGCATTTAAAGAATATTTAATATTTATCAAAGCAGAGTCTCCTGTTACTAAGTGTACCAAAACTCAAATGATTCAGTAGCCTTGCTCTGATTCAGGACATCATTTTCAAATGGGAGCAGTGGGAGGACACCAAACACTGCCAGGAAGGATCCCAGCAGCGTGAGCGGCCAAATGCACAACCCAGAATGCTGCAGAAAGCCCTCCTGCCTGAAAAAAAAAGAGTTTCTTGGTATAACACAGGTGCTTTTCTCCAGTGGACACACAACTGGTCAGAGGGTAGGGGCCTGCAGCTTGAGTCCATATGAGTAAGGGCACGGCCACATGCAGAAGACTGACAAATTATGATAGCCTTCAGCATGCAGCTATAGGGAAATTTCCCGTGTTCTCAGCCCAGCCTGCTTCCTTTTACTTGTGGATTTAATTGTTTACATTAGAGTGACTTTAGAACAAAACCCAAAGAGGTTTGAAATGCTTCATTCTCCTCAAACAGGGCGATGGCTCGCTGAATGCCCTTTGTTAGCACGACCTTTTTATCTGCTTCATAGTTCTGATTCTCCTCGTTCTAAGGAACCTTAATGTATAGCAGGGGTTGATAAATTTACATCTCAAATTACTCGGAGAATAAGCACAATTTAAAACTTTGTATATTAGTTGCAGATTTTATTAACATTTGATGACAATGTGCCTTGGCTGGGAGCCCAGAATGCACAATGCACCTGTCAAAAAATGAAGAGGCCTTTATACCCATTGCTTTCCATGTGGCATCCACATTAATCATCACAATTTGCTTGTTTTTTTTTTCTTTTTGCCCTATAAAGAAACCTAAATGCTGGGTTTGGACTCAGCTGGAGTTCTTTAAGGTGCCCTGATAGCCAAACTGCTGGTCATCTCAGGGGAATATCCTGTAATCTGCAAACAGGGTTGGCCAGTCTCACTGGGATATTTTTTGGATGAAAATGGAGGAGAATTTAGCTTGGAATTTAGCTTGACAGGGGAAAAAGCCTGAGAAAAGCAATGGAGTGTTGTGATGGTCACTTCTGAGTGGAGAAGGAGCTCTCCCGGCTGCTGATCTGAATGGATGCATTTTGGCTCAGCTCACCCTTTCTATGTTTGGGGTAGGAGAGTTTTAAGGTTCAAAAGAACGAGGTGTTTGATAAAGTTCCTCTCTACAAACCAAAAGTACATCCCAGTTTTCCCATCAATAGCAATCTGGGCTACCACATAACCAGATTCAGGCAAGATTGGAAAGACACAGCAAAAACATAGAATCACAGACTGGTTTGGATGGGAAGGGACCTTTCAAGTTCATTTGATACAGCCCCCTGCAGGGAGCAGGGCCATCTGCAGCCAGAGCAGGGTGCTCAGAGCCCCGGCCACCTCCCCTGCAATGGGGACAGGGATGGGGCAGCCACCACCTCTCGGGGCAGCCTGGGCCAGGCTCTCCCCACCCTCAGCACCAACAATTTCTCCTCCTCTCCAGCCTCAATCTCCCTCTGCCAGTTTAAACCATCATCCCTTGTCTGGTCCCTTGAAGTCCTGAAGGGCCCCCAGAAGGTCCCCTTGGAGCCTTCTCCTCTGCAGGCTGAACCCCCCCAGCTCTCCCAGCCTGGCTCCCAGCAGAGGGGTTCCAGCCCTCCCAGCATTGCTGGGGCTCCTCTGGCCCCGCTCCCCCAGCTCCCTGTCTCTGCTGTGCTGACTCCAGCACTGCATTGGGAAGAGTCCTCAGCAGAGCAGAGCTCTTCATCTCAAAGAACCTTCTGCCAAAGCAGGTCTGTTGCCAAGAGCCCACTTTCCAGTAGTTGCCCAGCAGAGGTGCTGGTGTTTCTAGCAGTTTATCTCCACGGGGCAGCTCTGCTGAAGTCTCAGCCAAAGAAAAGCCACCACCAACACAACCATGCCATCACCAGTCCCAGACTGAGCTCATCAAGTCAGGCAGAGGCACAGCCAAGACGTGCAGCACAGACAACTCATCTCCAGTGCCTGCTAAGAAAGAAAACGAAGCGCTGTCTCGCTGCCTGCCCCCTGCAAGGTTGCTCCAGATGAAATACAGAAAGTAGCAGTAAGAAAAACCTGCGCTATTTCAACATTTTTTTGGCTACAGAGCCCACACTGCAACATCCACAGATAGGGAATCACCCCAAGGCACTTTTTTTTCTTATCCCTGGGCTTCTCCAAAATAATAAAGAGGGCGTTGACAGGTGACAGCCCGCAGTCTCCCTGCTGAGAGATGAAGGAAGACAATAATGATGTCAGTCTGTGGCTGCATCTCCTTCGGAGCGACGAAGCTGCAGGCGCAAGAACGCTTGCTCAAAAGGCCGACCCGAAACAGGGAGGCTCTCTGTTTAAACACACAATTGCCCTTCATGATGTTTCTGTTTGAATGTTCACGAGCACTTTTTGTTATTAAAAAATGCAAAGCTCCGAGTGAGTCCCGTGAGCTGTCAACAGAAAGGAAGAGTTTCTTATTTGCTCTAGCCAGCAGCGTGGAGGAATTTAATGTATCATTAGTTAATGTTCTGTATTGTGAATGTAAAGAATCTGAGAAGCATCTGAGGTTATGGAGAGCTCCACCTCAGCTTCTCTCTTTAACTATCAGGAACCGGCGCTGGTACAAGTGGTTGATGCTGCTGCCAGATCAGCATGGGGGATTTTTACCCTCACTTCACACACACCTGCAGATACTGCTGGGAACGGCTCTGGTAATGGAAAATCTCCAATCTGTCCTTCATTCATCTTCCTGTTCTCCCGCAGAGAGGGTCTGAACTTGCACATATTCACCACTGGGGTAACTGGGAAGAGCGCTCCTTTCCCGTCCAAATCAGTAACTGGCTTGGCTTCCCCTCACCACCTCCCTTTCTTTTAACATCTTATTTTATTTACACAGATTCCTTGTTATTTTTCAATCTTTCAGGACACTGCTGAATGATGTTTGATAAAAGTGTTTAAGGAACCCCCCGTTCTGTTTATCTGCATGTACACGTATAACAAAATGCAGGAGGTAGCACAAAATAAACTTTCCCATCATCCTTATAAATCTGTCTAGTTTCAGAAAATTGTTCTGCGTGGGAGAATGGTGAGGTCACTCTAAAGTCCTAATTGCCAAACTCCTTTGGCAACCCTTCCCACCTTCTCCTTGTCCTCAGCCCTCTGCTCCCCTTCCCCGCTCCGTCCCCGTTGGTCCTTTGGTGTTGAAGCCACCAAAGGAAGGAAAGACGAGTGGTGGCAACTGGAAAGTGCAAGAGCAAAGACCTTAAAGAGAAGTATTGGAACTGTGAGCACAAGGGAGTTCAGAGCTTGATTGCCAGGAGCAGTGGCACTACAAATGAAAGAATACACAGCAACACCTCCTTAGCAGGTTTCCATTCCGAGGCTTTTTCCAGAAGCTGGCAGAGCATCGCTCAAGGCCTGCGCTCAGTAAATCCCACTGCATGAATAATACCACTGGAAGCATAACCAGAGCTCTGTTGTGCTATCACGTACAGAGCCAATAAACTAACCCAACACTCATGAAATCACTGAAGCAAGAGGAGCTTTCCCAGCCTTGTTTCATGAGAAGAATGGCATCGCACTCGGATCCCCCAAAGCAGCAACCAGGCTGCAGTATCAATAAAACCAACTTCAGCAGACGCGGCTCCGCAGCAAAACACGCGCTGAGGTTCTCTTAAAAAAATTCCCCAGCTAGCAATGTAAGGAAAAATATGTGTAATGCCCTGATATAACTGACAAGAAAAACAGAGAAAAAGATTTATAGAGTAAATTCATTAAGCTTTCAACTCGCATTCCATCGTTCTGGAGTCCAACTCAAATTACCGTATGAAAGCTCTTTCTCATGGAACTAGATGAAATTTAAGATTACTTTTAATTACAAAGGGTGTGGGAGAATGTTTTCATGGGAGACAAATACCTCTACACCTCTTACCAATGTGGATTTAAGAGGTTCACAACAAACAGAAACTGATTTACGAGCATTGGGGCATCACTGTGTCAGGCTGCAGCGTGGTCTGAGCCTTAATTTCTTTACTTTTACTGCCACGTATATATCTTTTGCAAGTTCTAATTGGAAATTAAAATGGCAGAGCTTTTATGGGAGGAAAGTTTATTACTACTAATGGTTTTCAAAACTAGGCTACAGAAAAATATTAAACGTGGTGATGATGTGTTCTTTTTAATTTAAATTCGGTTGTACTTTCAATAGCTTTTGATATAAATCATGGCACTGCCAAATTGTTTCTCTGGTTAATCAAATGTATCCTGTTTATTGACTAAATAGTGGTCTCAGCCTCGCTTTTATTTGGGTACCAGCAATTGTGTAGGAGCTGTTAGCTCACACACAGGTTGCAACCCTTCTCTTTATCAAGATTGTCCAACTTTGCCAAAAAGAAACCCTTTCTGCTACAGCCTGTAACCCTGCCAAGTGTTAACCCTTTCTGCTGAAGCTTTCCACGCTGATTCCTTTTTTTATCCCATACCAAATGGTTCAGCAGCTTCAGGGGAAAAGGGTTAAAACAAAGGAATAAACCCCCCTGCAACCTGTCACTGAAGACAGATAACACAATACATGTGCCAAGGGGTCAGCTGTAGGTTAACTGTGACATTTCTGAGCATCCAAGCACTTGACTTTGCAGAAAAATAACTGTAAGGTCCTATTAAGGAGGCTCATGTTTGTATGAAACAAAAAATAAGCACGTGCCTACGTGCTGAGCATTTGTTTGCACACACTCACACCCAGAGGTAACTGATACAAAAAGAAATTAAAGCCACCAAAATGCAAACACACAACTTTTGCACAATGAGCACAGAGATGCCTTTTTTCTTTTCTTTTTCTTTGTTTTTGTGCTGTGGATGCTCTGCATATGGAAGCAAGATTAAAAACCTCTACTCTGGGAGTCCTGGAATAGCAGAGGATGTGCCAGGAGCTGCTGCTGGTGCAGAAAGGTCTGGTGGGACAGATAGTTCCCCACCTCTGAAAGGCTGCCTGAAGCTAGGTTATGAGAACAAGGTTTGGAGGGCTATGACCAGACCTCGAGATAAAAATTTCATGTCAATTATTGATTTTTCAACAATAGGACAAAATAAAAGTGCAGAATGCTTTGAGTGTGATTTGGGTTGCCCCAACCCTAAGCTGCACATAGTGTGCTTGCATCAAACATTATTTATCACTGGCTCTTGTAAATATAGCACCCAGGCTACATTCTGCAGACAACCTTTTTGCTCTCTAACGTCCGTCTTCCATCCTACTTTCAACTTTTACAAAGGGGTGGAGAAGAGCTATTGAAAACACCAATTATAGGGTCATTAAATCCCACATAAGTCAGTGCTGGCACCGAGTCCTCCTCCACGACTGCTCGCTCTCTGCCCTGTGCCAGCACCACAGCCCCGAGGCTGAGCCCTGATCCAGATCAGGGACCTGATCCAGCTGAAAAAGAACTGACCCCATAAAATGGTAACGTCAGCACAAGAGAGAAGAACGGGGATGAAGAGCAACAGCAGGCAGTAGCTGGGAGGATGGAACCACCCTTTCCAGCAACACAGCAGACATAGGCCAGATAAAAGTAGCCGTGTAACTGCAGTTTAAGAGTTGTTGGATCACCCCGAGCTGCTGTCACGAGTTACTTCATACACACACAGCTTTGCTCTGCCGGTCCATCACGAGTCCCTGGGTTTCGCCGCCGTGCCTCTAAAGGCATCCGGGGCAGGATGAAAGACTTTGCTGGTTTAGAACATTTTGCAAAAGCTAATTATAACCTCCGTGCCGTCGTTCAAAAAAGAGCTACCCAGATCACGTGCAGAGGCACAGGTTCTTCAGGTTGGGAGCTGGTTTATGCCCCCCCGAGTGGGTTTATACCCCTGCACTATCAGGGGACGGGATCTCGCTTGCAAGAAAAAGCTGTTATGCTTCTGAAGGGAGTATCCACTTGTTCAGGGCAGGAATTTAGGGCAGGAACCCAGGTTCTGCCATTTGCAGATGCGAGATTCACAAACCACATCCTTAAATAAATTAAGATGAACAAACACTAAGAAATTATTTATTCAAACCAAACTATCAGATGGCACCGATGGCCAGGTGAACGGATGAAAGCATCAGGGACTGTCTGTTACTGCACTTCCAAGGTAACTTTTTTCCTTGAACTGAGATGATGATGTTATTTTGATTTTAATTCATTTTCCAGGCAAGAACTACATCTGCTTTAGCATTAACTGAAGCTTAGCTGGTACTTCTTACGAAGCTGTGCTGCCTGTCAGGGTACAATTATAGATCGGTTAAGAGCATCTTTCAAGTGTCAGCACCTTCATTAAAATGCCAATTACCCTTGCAAGGAGACCACGCAAGCTCACGAGTTCCAATTCCCTTACCCTCTTGATATTTCCGGAGACTGGATAGGGGCAAAGAAGCAGCAGTCATTAAAAGTTAAGCTCCTAGCTTGAAATACTTTTGCTTGAAAATTGCTTGCTTGTGTCACTCTTCACTTGGAAGAGCTGTTGCTAAGTAATCCTTCTACTTACAAGCACCTAAATAGCAGTGAGTGTTGAACCACTCAGAGAGAGAAAGGGCTGCTGAGCTGAGGAGAGAAGGAGTCTCTCCATTCAGCCTTGGCAAGATCGATGCTGATGAACACCCAGAGGGGCTCACTGAGCCGAGGGGTGCATGTGCAGTCATTTCACCACTAACCCGAGGGTATGACCCCCACGTACCCATCAGCGTTCAGATGTGGAGAGAATAATGGAAAAGAAGTAGAAAATAACACACTGAGCCTGATTCTAATCTTAGAATTAAATGCACCAAGTCCAGCTGTTCTCCCAGCACTGCCAGNTTACACCTTGCAGAAATCATATTTTGGACAAATCACTTTCACCAAACTATTGAAAACCAACATAAAATTTCTTTGACAATAACAACTTTCTTAACCCCCCCGTTGATCTAAGTGCTGGAGCTGGAGCAGTTGCTGTACAACAGCTTGGGTGCAGGGGTAAGAACCATTTGGGTACTCTGGCAACTTCCAAAAACATCATTGATTTTATTTTTTTTTTAATATAGAAACAGCTCATCAGGGAATTGTCTTTTCTGTGTTGCTGTGGCCAGCTTTATTGCCCCCATCAACAACTTGTAATGTTTTTCCTAGTTCTCCTTCACCAGCAATTTTTATTTCATAAGTACCAGTAAATTCTGGCCTCATTAACAGTCCCCTATTTCCCTTTTATTTTCATTCACCTATATCCAAGTGCACTTTTTCACACGTGTCTCTGTGGGGTAACTTGCATTTCCCTTTTACTCCGGGCTGCAGGAGGGGAAGGGGGTGTTTGCTTCACAAAGTCCTCTCCCACAACTGCAGAACTGTGACTTTTACAGCCCCTACTGAAGTTTGCTTAAATCGTTCCCAATTATCATTCGCACTGTTTGGTTTAGGGTGGTGTGGTGTTTTGGTTGTTTTTGTTGTGTTTTTTCTTTTTTTTCTTCAAACCACTTTGCTCCTAATTGCTTTAATCTTTGGGAAAACAGCCCTTTTAAAGAATTGAGTATATCCATTATACAATTAATGACTCCCAGTGGCCTTCCCTAGCGTGAGATGCCTTGACAGAGGGGAAGTTGAGCAGATTTATTTGCAATGGCACTTCACAAGCTCTTGTTTCAATTTCTTGGCCACGCTGCTTTCTGGGACAAGTAGGTCATTGCATATAAACAGGCAGCACTGCCATCAAGCTTTCGTTATCTTCCTCCATTTGCAGTGGGAATATGAAAAAATTAAGTGAAATGTTGAATTATTGTTCATGTTTTTATGTTTGAACACTCCCGTTACTGGCCCGTTTTCTGCGTCCGACAGGTGTGAGGAGCAGGCAACAGTGAAAACAAAGAGTGTAAAAGGGAAGGGTGGAAGAGAAAGAAATAGGATTATTCCCATTTTACCAAAAAAGAAACGAGGCACTGAAAGATTAAACGACTTGCTCATAGTCACACAGGGAAATTGAAGAAGAATCTGGGCCTGGACTCAGATCTCCCACAACACAGTCCAGTACTTTAACCACAAACCCATTCTTCATCCATAATGAATAGCTCCTGGCATGCACATACCATTCACTAGCCAGGGAAAGGGACACTTTTAGTCAAGACAATATTAACACTTCGTTGCAAAATGGTCACCCTTGGACTGCAGAATTCCACAAGACTCTTTGATGAGATGATTAAGCAATTCAACCGTTAAACTCAAGATTAATTCCTCTTATAAAAATGGCAATGATGTAAACTCGGTACAGAGGCCGATACTCTTCTTTTCTGGAATAAACACATTCAATTCATATGCTGATTTATTTTAAAAAATGGAGCTCATTTAAAAGGGGGTGAAGTTTTTGGCATTCTCGAGTCAATAGTTCATGTAATGTACCATACCAGAAGATCTTCGTGTTCCTGCCAAGCTTGCAGCCAGCACAGCCTTTTACTGGTGATAGTTTAACATTACAGCCTTGTGAGAAAGCAGGCATTTCCCATGATATATGGGTAATAATTTTCTTATTGGCAAAGTCATTGGAAAATTGCAAAATATTTTGCCTAAAAGAGAGGGAGTTTCATCCTACTTTTCACAAGAATGTGCAGGCGGGGGGCGGGGAAATAAGAAAAGATAGAAGGCAGTTCTGCAGTTTCCAGGGGATTTCTGTTAAAGGATAGGGGGAAAAAAAATGGAGTTTTTTGTTTGCAAGTGCTAGTGAGTTGCTATCAAGCCTCCAAGGTATCCCAGTTCCTGATAGGGACCACAGATTTAGCAGCCTGAACCACCCTTGCTTCAGCTTCTCCAGCTCATTCCCGAGACACGGCAAACCACTCCAAAATGCTCAGACTTTAACCTGAAACTGGGCAGGGGAAACGGGGCCACGCTGCCTGCAACATCCCCCCCACGCACACTCCCAAAGCACAACCAAGGGCACAACCAAGCCATCGGTAAGGGCTGTACTGAGGTGGCTCAGTGACAGGATCTGTCCTGTGCCACCTGCATCTCCCAGCCCCACTGGCAGCTGAGGAGCCTCTGATTTAAACCAGATGCCAAACGAGCCCCAAGAAAAAGCAAAGAGGAGCAGTGAAGTCTTGAGATGATGCAGGTATTCCAGCAAAACCTTCTCCTTCCTAGACAGCTCAAGGAACCACCACTTCTGCTTTTTGCCCCAGGAAGATCCCGGCGGAATGAAGCTGCTGAGATTTCTCAGTAGCATTGGAGAGGTTTTTTCTGCTGATGACGAGCAAAACTAGCAATGCCACGCCTTGGCATCTGGCCTCTGGCCAAACAGAAATTTGGACACCAGAGGGAAATTTTACTGCCGGGCTTTGAAGATTTGCTCTTTGCTCAGAAGTCAGGGAGAGCCCCAGCACGTGCTTGGAGGAGCCCCGCACTTTAGGGACAGGGTAATGAAGGGAGGAGGCAGGAAGCCCTGTCTGAGCCACCCCTGAGAAAGTGCTGCACCAAGGGATATGTTTCAGCAGCACTGCAGGTTTGCAGTGGAGTTCACACCACCGTCCAGGTATTCAATGTTTTCTCTCAAATGAGGCTGACTGGTGGAGAGAGAGGGCTGTAAAGGAAAGCAGTAAATGCAGCCACGTGTACAGGCCTGCGTGTCCTGCCTGAGACACGTTCTCTTGCCCCCTGCCTCCCACTCCCCCACCACGGCAGGGGGAGGCTGGGCCCTCCTGGGGCAGAGCAGTAGCTGTTACTCATGCCCGGATCCTACGTGCCCAATGGAGCCGGTCAGCATGACTTGGATCCACCAACAAGCTGGGTCTTGTGCTCAGTAGCTGCTCACACTAAATTAGCCTTGGATTATTAAGTCTTCAAGAGTATCACCAAAACTGAATTAAGACTATTATCCATGTTATGTCTGGCTAAGGTAACTCATCTTAGTTATGGCTATATTTCCTTTTTTGGTTTATGAACTCAAGGTGTGTAAAAAGAAACCTGATTTTATTTGCAATATCATGAATTTGAGTCCCCAAAGCTCCTAGCAGCAGAAGTGGGTTTGAACTCCTTCAAAGCAAGAACCAGATTTCCAGTGCCAAAGATGTGTGTAAATCTGGGGCTTGGTTCTGCCCTCTGTGGAAATGACTCTCAGCTCTGAGCCATGCCCCCAGATTCTGGTCTCATGGACCAGGTGTGCAGAGGCCAGAACTGGCCCGCAAGGGGAGATGGAAAGTTCCCAAAAGTCTGAATCTTTGGGTGGTGTCACTGTGTTTTCCTCATGAAGGCTCCTGAGTCCTCATCCTAGTCCAAAAGAATCTGCAATACATGTAGATGCCACAGGACAAGGGGTGATGGTTTTAAACTAGAGAAGAGCAGATTTATATTGGATGTTAGAAACAAGTTCTTTACCATGAGGGTGGTGGAGCACTGAACAGGTTGCCCTGGGAGGTGGTTGAGGCCCCATCCCTGGAGACATTCAAGGTGAGGCTTGACCAGGCTCTGAGCACCCTGCTCGAGGTGTGGATGTCCCTGCTCCCTGCAGGGGGGTCAGACCAGATGACCTTAAGAAGTTCCTTCCAGCCCAAACCATTCTATGACTCTTGTCCTGTCCCCACTGTGGTGATGCAAAGTGCCCCTAAGTGAGCTGCCAGGACAACAAATTCCAGTCACTGCAGTTCCACCTGCAGCCCAGCACAGCCCTTTTATCCACTGCTCTACCAGAACCAGGGTGGGGAAAGACATGATGTGTAACAGAGTGATGCTCTGTGACAGCCATCATCTGTCATGACCCCAACTCGGTAGCTGTCTGGTGGCNCCTATTTTCTAATCTAAGGTGGTCCAGTGACCCTTTCATTTTGAGAGCACTTTGCACTCACTCCAGACACCTGCAAAGAAGGCAGCTAAAACTATCCCGTTATGACTCCAGGAAGGACAGTGACCACCTTGCCTCTTCCTCTCTGCCTTCACTGCAAGACCCTTTCTCAGTCTGGCCTTTCTCTTCCCTCCAGTTGAGTTTCTCCATGTCATGCAGAGATGAAGAACTGCCCGAAGCTGCTATGCA
>VWZY01000537.1:103950-164502 GCA_013399075.1 Chloroceryle aenea
GAGGGCCAGCCACCAGTCCTCAGGGAGGCTGGTATCAGCTGTCACCAAAACTCCACATCCCTGCAGGTTCCCAACAGCCGATGAACTCAGAACCCGGATGCCTGCGCTCATGCAATTCCCATTAACGGCAGTGGGAATGGGGAGCACATCCATGTACACAGGTAGGGTTTTTCCCTTTCCCTCCTCCCCTCACAGAGAGAACAAACACCTATTTTCTAATCTAAGGTGGTCCAGTGACCCTTTCATTTTGAGAGCACTTTGCACTCACTCCAGACACCTGCAAAGAAGGCAGCTAAAACTATCCCGTTATGACTCCAGGAAGGACAGTGACCACCTTGCCTCTTCCTCTCTGCCTTCACTGCAAGACCCTTTCTCAGTCTGGCCTTTCTCTTCCCTCCAGTTGAGTTTCTCCATGTCATGCAGAGATGAAGAACTGCCCGAAGCTGCTATGCAGGACCTTGGCTTACCTAGGAATGTATTTTGGGGAAAGCAAGAGGGATTGCCTCGTTCTTATCTCAAAGCTGTTACTGCCTCTTGACCATAACATGTCATTTCCCAGTCATCTCATGTGCTTGCAAGTCCACTGAGCACAACTCAGCTGGACAGATGCCAGCCCAATATTAATTCAGACTCCTTGTTAACTTGAGTATTTCACAAACCATGGTGTAAGACCTAATGAGAAATCAGAATCTGGCGCCACGGCTGGAATGAAATCAAACCATGAAGCTCCTTCCCCACCTATTATAAAAATTACAGTGTGGAAAGTGAATTTAATGGTGCAGAGTGCTTAATTGTAATATCAGTAAAGGCTTTGATCTGGGTGACTCTTGACATCACAGAATGAGGAAACTCCCTTAATGATTTGAAAAACCACACAAATGGATGGGGAAGGAAATTTGTTTTATGCGTATATATTAAAAAAATGTTATTAAGTCTCAGGGAGAATTTTATTTTGGCGGTGGGGGGAGGATTGTTTGAAAAGGGATCTGTATCACAAAGGGAAACAGAGGTTAGCTTAAAAAAAACAAACAAGATATTTAGCACAATGGAATTACAACGGCCTGGTACGACTTTGCTGAGGATTAAAATATGTTCTTAGCAAGGCCTGTGCTAAGTGTGGGCTATCCCTTGAGTCTCTTGTCCCTTAGCCCAGCAGAAGCTGTGCCTTAGATGCACCTCGTTGCTCTCAGAGCTCCTCTACCTCAGAGACAGAGGATCCAACTCCTCAGTCCCCATGCCAATCCTTTTGCAAAGCAGCCGACTCTGGTTGTTGTGCATGGAAAAAAGAACCATGGCTCCACTTGCTCTTCCAAGCGAAAGCAGAGGAGTTCCCTCCGACAGAGGCTGGCCAAAAGGTCCAGGCAGAGGCCGAGAGGAAGAAACTTTCACCCTAAGAATCCCACATCAGTCACCCTCCCATCCTCCTTCCCCAGGCAGAGGTCTAAACATTGAACAATGCACTTAGCACCAGGTCATACCTTCAGCTGGCAGTGAAGAACAAACACAGTCTTACAAGATCTGCTCTGCTCCCCTTTTCCTGGACCTTCTGCAAATCTACCTCAACATCAGAGATGACATTTCATCGAGCCAGGTCTCCTGAAGGAAGAATTTCCTGCACCTTAGGCTGCTGACAGCTGCCAGAGTTGATCTGGCAAGGCTGTTTTTCATCCGCTGATGGGAAAAACAGACCCTTCATTGACGCCAAGACGCAAGAGTGTGATATGTGGCTTAGGAGGAGAAAAGGAAAAAATATGTATATTGGTGTAACTATAAAAAAAACCAAGTCAGAGTGACTCGTGATTTGTCTACAGTCTTTCAAGGAGTTGGTGAGGGAATCAGAATTCACAGCTACCTGGTTTCCACAGCAGTGCTCAGCCTGCTAGGTCAGGCTGCCTCAAGTAAACCACCAGAGCCATCAGCCTGGCTGGAGAAAAAATGCAGCTTAGTTTTGAAGAATTAAAACTTACAGCTTCACTCTAGAGAGTATTGTCCTTGCTCAGCCTTGCAGGGAATCTCCTGAGAAACTCAGTTAGGTGTGGGTGCAGCCCCCACATGTACTGGGAGAGCTCCTCTAAGGCAGGGTCCCAGCAGCAGAGGTGTCTCAGATGGATTTCCGAGGGGGACACGGCCAGATGATGGGTCACAGCCCTCAGTGCTTCCCCAGACAGAGTCTCTGAAGAATGAACAATGCCATGCCCACTGTGTGGGGATGCACATCCTTCTCTTACAGATCCCCCTTCTATCCTGTAAATTCATTTCTAGAAGATTCTCTGAACCTAACAATCGATGTAAACCACAAAACCAGAAAACAATGCCAAAAAAAATTTCACCCAAAGCTCACCCCAAATGTAAGCGTTGAAGCTTTTTGGCTGGGAAAAGGCTATTTCTTGGAGACTGACTCTACCCAGAGTAGATGTGGGACAGGACAATTTCAACTGAAAACAGGACTAGGTGAGATGTCCTGACAGCTCCAGGACCCAAATGCTTTGGTCCATAGAAGGAAGCTGGAGAAAGACAGCTATAAATCTGGATATTTTGGCTGAGCTGAAAAATGGACACCTGTCAAGTGGAAAAAAAAAAATGAAAAAGAAAAATTTAATTATGTACCTGGAAAGTCACCTCCCAGGCACTGAAAAAATTCCCATTATGTTCAGTCTCTTTGGCACATAAAATTGGCCCCATACAACCGTAAACCAGACTAAATATTTGGCTCTCAGACTGATAGAAAAGTTAGACCAAAGCAGATAGAACTTTCCCCCCATTTCTTTCACCCCACCTCTAAGCACTTCCCAGCCAACACATTTAGCTGTACTCTGGGTGATGCTGCTTCAGCAGCCCACTGATTGTTCTCTCTGCCTTGCTGGCAAAAGCAGCGTGGCGAGCGCTGGGCTCGCGGCGCTGCGGGCACGGCCATCTCAGCTCCATTCCCCACCATCTCCCGGGCAGGTCTGGGCAAGTGTCCGCCTTTCTCCATGCTCTCGTTTCCCTGAGCAGCCTCTTTGTCTGTTTTAGAGTGGAATTTCTACAGGGGCAGGCACCTTACGGAGACTGGGACCCTTTAGGTATAGCCATATGCAAACAACCTAAGATAAATGCCTCTCTTGCAAAGTAGGTTAAGTGCAGTGAATTTACTTTTCCCCAGCGGCTGCCCACTGATACAGGAAATCTAATCCTAAATCTCATTAAGTTCTACAAACAATTCGGCCTCTTTCCCCAACAAAGTCACCATCCTGGACTGCTGAATGTTTATGTTTTATTTCTCAATTCCCTTTTTTCTCTCCATTCCCCCACCCTTGCGATTTTCCTTTTGGTAAATATTTCTATATTGGAGAAGTCTAGCCAAAAGAGATTTAAAAAAAGAAAGTGAGCAGGAGAGACAGAGTATCAATCATTTACCTTCAGTTCCCCAGGGAAGAGGTGGGGAGAAAGAACAGCAAGGTAAAAAGTTAAAAACGGCAGAACCACAGCAGTGTTCTTTGAAGACCATCCAAATCTATTTCTTCCAATGTTGAGGCCCTTGCAACTAGTGCCAGGACTTGGAAGGAAAAAAAAAAAACAAAACAAAAAACCCCAACCTAATACACTTCCAAAAGTGAATTTTTCAGCATCAAGCCAAACTACTCAATGTTAATTTGGTTATTTGGCAAAAAATAACAATAATACTAGTCCCTGAACTATTGCCATCTGCATCTAAAATATTCCGGACAGCCCATTTCCCAGTCCAAGAATGACAGCAGATACCCCTGACTATTCAATAAATAGTTTGTTATTTTAAATGCCTGTCATATAACGGAGCATTGCATCTTGTTGGGAATGTCCTGACATAGTATCTTACACACAAACACGAGATGAGGTAAGAAAAAGCTATATATCAATTGTATAAACATTTCAGAGGTCAAGCATTGGCTCTCGTTTCCTGTCATAAATGCACAGCTTTAATTAAACGTTCATAAAAGTGCTGGTGAGATGCCTTATTTTCATCTGTTACCTACGAGATGAAAATGTTAAACAAAGAAAGAGAGTCCTCAGATGCCATGTGTGGGAATGCGCAGGAAAAGGGACAAAGCTGCCTCCCGAAGAGAAGCTCTCAGCAGCTTCTGGGCTGAGCAATGGGACAATCCCAACGAGACCTCCCCGGCCTTCTCTCCAGAGAAAAGCAGCAATGGAAGGAGCCTGCAGGAAGGATTTCAGACAGAGCTGTGGCTGGGTCGGGGAGAGGGATGGGCAGCAGGCGGGGAAGCGGGGAGAACAGGGAAGAGCAGCGTGCGGTGCTCGGCAGAGCCTGGTCCTCCAGCAGCTTGAAAGGAGCCCTGGGGAGCTCCTGGTCTGAAGAAAGGAGGGAAAAATAAGGCAGAGGCCTCTGCTCACAGCCATGGTCACCCTTCCCATCTCACAGAGAGCCAGAGGGGCCTGACATGGGTCCCAGGCCACCTGCCAGGCAGCTTGCTACACGTGTGCTGCTCGGACACCCGCGAGCGAGTTACGCTGAGCTGTCTCTTTAAGATAAAGCAGCAAGAGCCTTTCCTTCCAGCCCCAGAGAACGCCTTGAGTTGCCATTAATTATATTTTAGATGACTCCTGAAAATCATGCCTTCAAATAATTGGACAGTGGTTTAATTCAAGGCCTGATAAAAACCACATTGAAAGCCGAGGGAAGGGTGCTGCTGGAACGTTTATTTGTGCAGGGCTTTTCCTACGGAGAGTCAATTCTCTATTTAAACCTTCACTAATGGGCCAGGCAGGTTAGAAATTTTGCTCCTGATTTAAATGCTCTGGGCCACACCAGAGACCTTTGCTCTTGGCACGCAGCAGAGCCTCGTCCTCCCTTTGAGATCTCAGAGCGGAGCAGCATCTCACCAGGCTCCTTCCCTCTAGACCAACCCGCTGCTGTTAAGCTAACGATGCAGCCAGCTTGGAGCACGGGGTAGGAAACAGGGATAGGGATTGTGAAATAGATCACAAAATCTCCTAAATTCTCCTCATTTTCTCTTAGGAAAGCTTTTCATGCTCAGGAAATGCTGGGGGATTAACCTATTCTCCAAAGAGGGGAAAAGCTTGCAATTAAGAGGAGCTCCTGCGCACTTGCCCCTTATCTCCCCCAGAAAGGCCAGGCAATCTCCGTCAGGAATAACTTACGGAGCAGAAATCAGGAGTATATGGGCCTGGGGACTTGCAGTGACATAGCTGTGAACTGGCAGCACCAATCAGTGCCTGGGGCCCAGACTAAAACGCTTTGTCCCAATGACACCGAGGGTCAGGATTGATATAAACACAATGGAATTTTTACTGATTAAGGCCTTTCCTCCCCACGCTGGATATAGGATTTCCTGTACTGAAGCATGTTTGAGTATATTATTTCTATGCCAGGGAAGGGAAAACACTCCTTCACTGAGCAGAGAAAAACATATCTCATGGGGTGAGGAAAAGATACAAAGCAAAGAATCCTATCTAATAGCAAAGGAGGCGTAAACAATACAAACTTTAGCGACTCGCGTTACTGCTGACCACCCTCTGCCCCAAAGCTTCTCCAGAAGGAAAGGAAACCCCAAACTCATGGCCACGAGGAAAGGGAAGAGTGGGGGAGAGAGTCTGAAGTATTTGCATTATTAAACCTATGGGCTTAATATATCTATTTCAGGTTCTGAAGTAGCTGGATAACCCCATGGGATTCTTCTGCCACAAAATCAGAGGGATCTCTACCTGCCCTAGGTGGAGATGTCCCTACTTGTGTAGGGAGGTTGAACCAGATGACCTCTAGAGGTCCCTTCCAGCCTCAAACATTCTATGATTCCATGATTTTGGAGGATGATGATCAGCAGGTTGGCCCAGACTGCGATGAGGGAAGTTCCCTGAAGCAGACCTAGTAAGCTTTTTGACAACTAAAGACTTGCCTGCACCAGTCCACGTGGCTAAAACTGAAAACACAAGAGTGAAGGACAACTTCCAAACCACCAGGCACATGGGGAAATTGCAAAAATGAGCTTCACAAACGTGTAGTCCAAGCTAATGGTTAAATGCAGTAAATGGGTGATGAGCTCAGCTCACCACGGAACTGGGAGCACGACAGTGCTACTCGATCAGCAACGCTGAGAGTACTTCAAACCTCCTGAGTAAAGTTCTGCCTAATAGAAACTCGCCTATGCAGGACACGTCCTGCCACTCATGGGATATTCTGCGAGAGGACTGAAAGAATGAAAGCAGTCGATGGTGCTAAGATGATAAAACAAATCTCCAGGACGTCTTTCAGCAGCGCAAGCAAAACAGCGCTGCGACTGTTAGTGATCCCGGTGAAAATAAACAAACGCACCCCAGCAACCCTCCGATTATACCAAGAGGCTCTGTGGGTGGTTTGCAGAGCATTAAGGGTAAGGAGGTTTCTTTTTTCAAAGGCAGCTTTGCCATTTAGAAAGAAGTGAAAGAAATAAGCGTTCTAACAAGTGGTCGTTCTTGGAGATGCATGAACTCGGTAGTGACTTTCCAGAAAAAGGCATCAATACCTCAGCTGCTCATCAATCACAAAGATCACACGCTCCTGCTTTGTGCTGTTACACCGGAGGAAAACACAAACGCCTTCCAAAGAGGTTCCTCTACTCAGAGCTTTTCACTCCTCACGACATTCTTCAGCAGACAAGTACCGAGCAGCGGTACCACGTGGAGCGAGCCAGACCTGTGCCAAAGCACATTTTAGGAGCAATGCTGCAGAAGTTGTTGGAATACAATGTTCACAGGGAAGGCTGCGATAGGCATGGAGACCTCCAAGAACAAAGCATTAAGAAAAAAAGGCAAGAGGGAAAACAAACAAAGGGCCTGGCCAGTTTTCAGAGGAAACCAAGAGTAACCCTTCAGAGGACTGCAGGACTGCTAGCAAATCTGTAGTTGTTAGGGGATTGACAAACTGATATTGTCTCAAGCTTAGGGGAACATGGAGAAAGGAATCAGTGGGAAAAAAAGTCAATATAATACTGTTGTGAGAGCAGTCCACATGTGACACAGAACATTATTTCTTTACAGAAACCAGTAGGATCTTGCTAAGGATCCCGGAGGAACAGAGCTTCCCTGTAACAGATGCTGAATTCAAAAGGGAAAGTCACAAGAAGTCAAGTGCCACTTAGCAATGTTTTCAGCCTGGCCCAATGCAAAGCAGCTTCAGTAGATAGTTCAGCTGGTATATGTGGAGTAGATCAACTCTGGGTGTCCATTCCACTGCTTCTGAGGTTGGACTCAACGCTGTAGTCCTTCCTCAGCCTAAACTCCAGTGCAGAGACTGTTCTGCCTCCCACCACGCAGAGTTACAGCTCCAGTTCCCCATCGCCTCCCACTGAAAGGCAGCCTGGATGCTGTCTCCAGGGGAATGATGCTTCTTGCCACTCAAGATAAATCTGAGTTTCCACTCACTGATTTATCTTTCAAATCCTGTCTTAGTAGATGTCAGGAAGGGTGTCACTTCAGTAATTTGATCAAGTAGCCAGTGCCCAGAAGATGTTTAAATGATCAATAAATTTAAAAGCATTTGTAAAATCCCATCTGAATACAAAAAGTTAAGCAAAACACTGCCATGAAAACATTTCTGATTCCCACCCAAAAAAGCCTACCATTTATTATGAAGCCTTTAAAATTGACAATGAGGGAATTCTTCACTGTGGTCTCGCCCTCACTTTCACCCTACAAAGCAATGCTGTATGGAGATAGAGTAAACACTATGTGCTGTATTTTCCTAAATAAAGCAAAGGAAAAAAGCAGATCAATGTCTATTCTGCTGCCAGCAGATATGGAGTCAATTAAAAAACTAAAATATACAATAACTTAACTCTTTGCACAGAGCTCCAAGCATATCAATACTGTGAGTATAAAATTATTTTCCATAGAAGCACTGAAACACCCTGGGTTGAAACACACTCTCAGTTTTCAAATTTTGAAGGTGAATTTGTTGTTCCAAAACCTGAAAGATCAGCAGGCGGCCCCCGGGCAGCTCTCGGCCAGGCACTCTAAGTTTTCTCCCTGGCCAGTTCTCCAAGATGTTCCCCAAGTTAATCTTTTCCCAGGTCATGTGCCGGGTATGGACACCCTGGAAGGCAGGAGATGCAAAAGAAACTGCAGCTGTTCTCCAAGCTCTTCATCCTGGCACCCACAACACTTTTGTCTCCAGCTTTGGAAGCAAGGGCACCAGACCACGCTCATCCTCCTGCCAGGCACATGCACGTGGCCTCTGAGTTTCTGGAAGGGGAAAAAGTCTCCAGCTATCAACCTGCTGGGGAGTGGATGCCTCTCCTTGACCACAACCCCACTTGTAAAAAATAAAAAATGCAGACAACAGGTCTGTGCCACACAACCTGTGGTGTCTCACAGAGGGTAGCGCTGGGTTATCCACAAGCAGGTGAGAAGGGTGCAGATTTACAGCTCCCCACAAGGCTGCTTGCACAGAGCCTGGTCTGCAAAATCCCTCCTGGTGATTTGGAACAGGACATAGAGCCAGGAAGATCCTGCCACAGCCACCAGCACCAACAATCCTCACTGATGTGCACAAGACTGAAAATGGGTACCCATGAGAAGCTTTAAACTGCCATTAACCTACATTTTTAAAGTGCAAGTTTTGTCCTTGTCTTGTTTTCTAGTGCCAGAGCTGTCTCAAAAACATATACCTCATCTCTTCAGCTGGTACCAAACCAAAATCCTGTAATCAACTCGAGCATGGAAACATTCTAAGGTGAATCCACTTCCAAAATTCCAAGCTGGAACTGAGCAGCAGCTCTCCCATGCTCTGGGAGCTGTGCGGTGCCTTCCGCTATCAAAGCAATTCTGCAGGCCTGGCTGGGGGAGCCAGTGTTATGTATTTTCCTCTCAGGACATGATTCCAGGTGCCACATCCCCACATGATGCCATTATACGCTGCTGTAGCCAAGCAAAATTTCTGCTTGCAAATTTTGGCTCTTCTCTCCAACTTAGCCCTTACTTAGACAAACTCTCCTGACTTCACTTTTTTAATTCCCATTAGCATCAGTGTTTTCCTGAGTAAAAAAAAAAAAAAAGTAAAAAATAAAAAGAAAATGAAATGGGCAAAGTCCAGGAGACTTTGTTAGAACAGCTGCACAGCTAATGCCTTACAGCTCTGCCTCCAAAATGTTTCAACAGTGTGGCACAGCCTGAGAAGCTCAGATATATAAAAAAATAACCTTGCTGTGCTTTGCAGCACGAGGAAGGTAGCTTGAGTGTAGAGAAAAGGTAATGACATTGGGGGGTTGGACTAAATGACCTTTAGAGATCCCTTCCAACCCAATACATTCTATGATTCTACTAGAAATGGTCACTCCACTGCTGCACGTGCCAGAAGAATTGCCACTGTGACAGAAAGGAAGGTCACCAAGGAGGTGGGATCTTTCCCACAGCTGATTTTCAGTCACTTTATCAGGACACATGTTTTGATAGTTCAGAGGTAAATGGGATGCTACAGTCTCCTAATTCCTGTCAGTAAACTCAGCCCAGAAATGGAGAGCAAAGCTGCTGATGTGGGTGGTGGCATCACGGACACCCTTTGTCCTCAGGTTCACTTATTGACTAGAAATAAAAACTTCTGCTAGTGGTATGCTGAGGGAGCCACGGTATTTCTCCAGCCCCATAAAAGAGTTCCTCCAACACTGCAGAACATGATTTTTACGGTAACTTTTGCTCACCCAGCATCTGGTAAACATTGGCCTTGAGTCCCTGTGCTGCACTGGAAGCAGAGAGCAGCTCCTCCATACAAAGCCTAGAGCAGCTCAGCCACAAATGTACAAGGCATGGACTAAAGCAGTAAATCCTTCCAAATCAGATGTGCCAACCTCCCCCTAGCCATCAGATTTCTGAGCACGCTGCATGAATCAGGTCCAGCTAAAAGCTATTTACTGCCTTCATTTGCTACTATGCACAGTAAGCCAGAAGCTTCCTGAACGGCTGGACAACCTCCCAGCATTCAGGCTCTCGAGTGAAGAGCAGCTGGAGCACTTGTGCTCACTGACCCACAGTCCAAACCACAGCCCAAGCTCCTATCTGAGCTGAAGCTGTGGATGTCCCCTCCCTGGAGGTGTTCCAGGCAAGCCTGGATGGGGCTTTGAGCAGCCTGGTCTAATGGGGAGCTTGGATGGCAGAGGAGTTGGAATTAGATGATTATTAAGGTNGATGTCCCTTCCCGGGAGGTGTTCCACGCAAGCCTGGATGGGGCTTTGAGCAGCCTGGTCTAGTGGAAGGTGTTCCTGCCTGTGGCAGGGTGGCTGGAACTAGATGATCCTTAAGGTCAGCTCCAACCCAAACTGTTGTATGATTCTATGACTGTATACACAGTTTGTGCAAGCCCACCTCATCACAGAGAAGTTCAGCCTGCATGTAGTACTCTCCTTCTTCATCCACTTAAGAGGTTTTAAAATAAAACCCCAAGACTCCACACTGAAGCAGCTCGACTGGTCGCTGTGCCCAGGCGTACACGCAGCGAGCACATTCCTCCCATGGGGCCTACCTAGGTGAGGGATGGCTGCCAGGCAAAACCAGGCCTGAAGAAAACCAGACTTGAACGTCATTTAACGGAGTAGCAGCTTTGCATTCTTGGAGAGTTAAATAACCGGTAGAAATAATCATAAATTGATCAAGCTGTAGGGTTTTTTTGTCTTTTTATGTACATATATATCGACACACATCCCTATGTGTGTGTGTATATGTATGGAGTTATGTATATGAAGCTTTATGCTCCCCTTGCAGCGTAAAGAGCAGTGGAGTCGGGGAACAGCAGGACACCCGGAGCTGACACAGCACTGCTGGTCAGACCACGTGCTGAGAGGGACAGGTTTGGGGGAATCCAGCCTTTAGGACAGGCTGTGGCTTCTACAAGGTGGATGCTGGATGAACAGCCCATAAAATAGCATTTTTAGTTCCTTTAAGTCAGAGAAATTTTATCCTTCACTTCCAAGTGCTACCAGCTCTTGTTGCTGCTTTGTTTTCCTTACCTGTACTTTTGGCAAAAAAACTGCTGTCATGAAATTTCAGTCAAGAGTTTGCCCAGGGATGGGACAGGAGGGGTTTTGTGGCAGGTGCACACTGTTGTAGAATCACAGAATGGTTTGGGTTGGAAGGGACCTCAAAGATCATCTGGTTCCGACCCCATTGCCATTGGCAGGGACGCTTCCCCCTAGAGCAGGTTGCTCAGAGCCCCATCCAGCTTGGCCTTAAAAACTTCCAGGGCTGGGGCTTCCACCACCTCTCTGGGCAACCTGTTCCAGTGTCTCAGCACCCTCATGGGGAAGCACTTCTTCCTAAAGTCTCATCTGAATTTACCCACCTCTAGTTTTGAGCCATCCCCTTCAGTCCTACCACTGTCCAACAGCCTAAACAGTCCCCCCCCAGCTTTCCTGTAGCCCCCTTCAGATGCTGGAAGGTCTCCTTGAAGCCTTCTCTTTTCCAGACTGAACAACCCAAACTCTCTCAGGCTGTCCTCATAGTAGAGGTGCTCAAGACCTCTGATCATCCTCGTGGCCCTTCTCTGGACATGTTCCAGCACATCCCTATCTTTCCTGTCATAGGGGCTCCAGAACTGGATGCAGTACTTTCTCCTGCTCTTAAGTCACCCCAAATTTATTTAGGAAAGTACAGGTATCTACACTGCAGAGACAGTGGCACTTTAATCACTAACATCTCCACTGATACCCTTCTTGCAGACCATGCTCCATTTCTCAGGAGCTCTCACGTGTCGGAGGAGCAGATGCCTATGGTCCTTCAGCCCTAGGCTGGTGACCACAGCCAGGCTGGGCAGCAGTCAGTGCCCATGCAGGTCGCTCCTGGATCCCCACTAGCAGTGGTGCCTGAAGGAGGAATCTGCCTGATGCAGAAGTGTACAGAAACTGAGAAAAGGCCATTCAGGCTGCAGAGTCAAAGCCAAGGAAACGACAGAAATAAGGTTGCCTTTGCTTGCACAACCTCTGTCTGACCTCTGGGAGTGTGTACGTTATGACACAGTCTAATTAGGGGATAACATGCTATTTTTCCACAGGACCTGCTCATAGGATGGTCTGGCTGCAGCAGCCTAATGAGGCAAACTTCTGTCCACAGAAGCTTTTTTGTTGCAGAAGTGGTAAAATACACAGTGAACAAAGCAACAAATTTTGTGGAAGACGGAGGCTGGTCTTAGACTTGAACAGATGGCTGGTCTAGAGCCTATCAAAAACCTACCATAGAGTTATGCTCTGTGTTTGTTTAATGAAACAAATTCAGAAACTTCAGGATCTATCTGTCTCAGACTAGCTACCCTTACCCATTCCTGTCCCTGGCACCACTGCAGGGGAGGTCAGACAGAACTCTGAGCAACCTGTTCTATGTGCAGATGTCCCTGCTCCCTGCAGGGGGTTGGACACAATGAGCTTTGAAGGTCCCTTCTCACCCAAGCTATTCTAAGACACTATGCTTCCATTTATTTTTTTAATATATTTATCTTGCAAAACAAACCTGAAGCTACCAACTCGCACCTTTAAATGACAGAAAAAGAACACCCCTTTTGATTGGAGACATTGGAAAAAACCCAACACCAAGTGAAGGATTCAGATAAAAAACCTGATGGAAATCACAAAAACTGATGGAAAATTAATCATTCCATCTCCAGATCAGTTTTCACAGCTTGCTGCAAGTGCGACCTTGCCCTCTGTGAATCTGCGCATCCTAATCTTGCAGAAAATAAAGATCTCTTGAAAGGAGCAGCTCTTTGGCATTCGGCGCACTTTACCTCAGCCAGGATGCACACCCGAGGAGAGGCAGGAGGAGGCTGCAGGGCTTCTTCACCCTCCCACCACCCTGACACACGCAGGCAAGCTACAGGCTGCTCGGATATGGCCTCGTGGAGTTAGAAAAGCTTAAAAAACCAGCCCCAAAAGCTGCAAACTAAAGCACTTCAGCGTGATTCACGGTCCCTGGTACTTTAAACCCTCCTGATACTGCTCCAGCCCTGCTGCCAGGGCCCCCTGTGCTGTACCACCTCCTTTCCCCCAGCTACCCCCCCAAAGGGTTTCAGAAGGTGTAAATCTTGGTTTGGGGGGTTAGTTTGTTTACTTGTTTTTAAATGGGAAGCTGCCAAAATTCAGGAACTGTTTTCTAATTTTAACATTTGATTTTCAACAGGGGAAAAGCAAATCCCCAGGATACAAGTAATTGCCATTCAATCTATACACTGGGTTAGATATCCCAGTCGGTTTCTCATCTTCCAGGGCTGAAAGGAAAGATTTCCTTTGGGACTTGCAAACGATCCCTCCATTATGAGAACGCAGCGCATGCACATTCAGAGTATTACAAATCTTGGGTTTACTTGAGTGACTCTGGCATAGCTATCATGAATCTATATTAAGCTATTCCCCAATATTTATTGTCAACAGCTCTGAGATTAGAAGATGCCTGCCTCCTGTTTCAAAACTTAATGGCCCATTGACCGCACTTCCTCCGAAGCACAAACTCTTATGTCCCACGACACTAAATCTGTGCCACGCTAATGAAAAGCCCTCTTTATTTCAGGCCAGGATCCAGAATGGAAATGATTTAGGTCACAGTCGCTGTGTATTTTAACTCACTAACTCACTATTTCTTTAGTAATTAGAGATGAGGTCCATGGCAATGCCAAGTAGTATGCTGACCTAAACATGCCTATCTATTCTGGATACTCTCCTGGAGATTTTTATTTAACACATTTCGAATTAGAGCTGAGGTGGGAATGAAAAATTCTTTGGCACAAGCGAGGGACACAGATGAGTGCATTTTCCACTTTTTTTTTGTTGGTCCTTAACACAGCAGTATTTTATTTCATGTTAAAGACACCCAGATGAGACGTGACAACAGTGACAAGCATGGAATTAAACAGGGTCCTGCTTAGCACTACAAAAGAGGAACGGTTTCCCCTCACCTCCGCTGAGCAGAACCCTTTGGGCTTGTTCTGCAGGGTGACTCGGGGAGTGTTACCCGCAGAGGTTGGCAAAAGCTTCCCTCCCGTTTTTATGTTTGTTATTTTTCTAACCTCTTCAATCTCACTTTGCTGAAGCAGAGGAAATGAGGTAAATTGGTCCTAACACAGGCCAGGAATTGCTGTCCCACTACTGATGTGGGGTTTAAAGGTACTGTGGGAGTGGAACAGTAAATCTCTGGAGCACAAATTTCTTGTGATAACACTACATTTACCCAATATTTATTGCTAAGATACAAAGTGTTATGGCAACATGTAGGAAAACAAGTTACAAGGTTTTCCTTTAAGGCATAAAGAACCACAAGACTCCGCTGCCTGCATTTAAGCAAAGACATAGTGATATTTCACTAAAATAACTGTGCACTCATGGGCTTTTTTTCACTCCTCTGACAACGCTCATATGGCACCAGACTGCGGTTTTCACTGCTCATCAAGCAGATAGAGAAGCCTGGCATATGAACTAGGATATTGTGTAGATTTGCTTCAGATAGTTGTTTGCTTTAGCATTCTGTTTTCCTTTTAAAAAAGAACCCCAGGAGTGCCACACTGTACGGCTGGGATGAGAGCAGGTGTAGGACAGAAGAGGTGGGAAGCGTAACGAGAACATTTTTCTGCAAGTTAAGAAGAAACAAGAACTCAACTCAATGTAACCGGGCTACCCTCTCAGACATCTCAAATAAAGATGAGGATGAGACTCCTAATTCCATTTCCAAAACCAAAACCCCTTAGAAATGGTCACTAATTACATATCTAGGCATCCATATGCACACACATCCATATCCACATCCATATCCCACGCTTCTTACTTCCAGTGTTCTTCCACTTGATGTGAAAGTATCACCTTGCTCCCGCTGTGGATGTTTAAACCAATTCTCCCAGTCTTTGCTTCTATCCTATTTTTGATAAGGAATTTCTGCTGTGTATCTTGGGTTCAGTATTAACTTACAGGAGAAACAGATGTTTCCCCTTTGCAAGGAAAAGCATCTTTTCAAAGGTCACTGGTGGGAGAGAAGGACTTCTACTGTTGACAAAAGGCAGCAGCAGCAGCTGCCACTGTCCCTTCTGCTTTGAAGATCTCTTTTACGTGGCTTTATCTACTAATATTCTAGAGAATTTGTTTCAGCCCAGTATCTGGTACAAGGTATTTTCCATACTTCCACTGCAGTGAGATTCAGTCACTGGCCCACTCCTAAAACCACAAAGCCTATTTTGTTGAACAAATCCAATCCCTGTGTTCATTCCTAAACATAACTCAAAATATTTCAACGGTGCGTCTCCTCCTTTAGATGTTTTTAATATTGGATAGGGAGGTTTGCAGGATGTAAGCTTTATAGCCTGTGAAGTTTTCACATCTCCAGATGGAATTACTTTACAGTTAAAAAAAAAAAGAAAACTTTTTTAAAGGAAAAAAAAAAAGAGGGAGAGAAGAGAAGACTTGAACCTGCTGGTCCACAAAAGAGAAGTTAATAAACCACAAAGAACTGTGAAACAATAAAGTTTTCCTCACTGGTTAAACTTAATGGAATTAATGATCTGAGTTTCAGTGATACCCAAAGGCTATCGAATAAACATTCCCCATCCCCTTACACTCTCTTCAGGAGGCTAATGAAGAACATTCATAAATAATAACGTGTAACTGCACAGATGTGCAGGGATAAACAGCACATACAGACCGAGAGGCAGAGAAGAGCTCAGACCAAAATTAGACATCAGCACTGTGGAATTAAGAGGTTTCACATGGGATCCTTGATCTTTGCAGGTTTGAGGAAAGGGCAAATCTAACCTGAGATTCTCAGCCTGGACCTGTTCACTTCAGTGTGTAACTACAGGCAGGCAGCAACATTCCAATTCTTCACACCACCAGGTACAGGAATATTAAACCTTTGTGCAAGGAGACCAAGGACAGGGACGATTCTCTTACTCCTTGCTGACAGCCCGCTCCCCAGGGAGCTTATCTGATCTCACAGAGGCCTCAGACCTGTTCCTGGAAGACGTCCTACGTGCAAGGTGGCACAGCCCCAGTATCAGAAGGACTCAGCTCAACCCCTGCTCTCACTTAAGGCTACCAGATTTTTTCCCAAAGCACAAGACCCTCCCGAGGTTCGCCGCCCCCCGCTCACTCCAGCTCTCATCGGCTGCGCCCCTGCGCCGAGGAGGGGGTGAAGCACCCCCAGCCCGGTGGATGTGGCCCTGCCAACACCCACTTTACCTCCCAGAGCGGAGGCAGAAGCACACCAGGGAAGGGCAGAGCGATGCCAAACCACAGGGTGGGGCCAGGGGAATGTCTGCACGCATTCTGCAGCACCTCGAGAGATACCATCGGTGACGAATGATTTCAGTATCGCGCACGCTTGGAATTATCAGCAAGTCACCCGTTGGGAGCGTGCAAACAGCACTGCACTGACACCGGCTGGCCCCGAGTCTTTTCTTTTTTTTATGCTTTAAATAAACAGAATCGAAGTCCAAGAGTTAAACCTCTATTTCAGCTCTTATAAACTGCCAGTTTCTGAAATTACACAAGTAAACAACACTAAAATAAATAAAACCGAAAAGCGAACACTTTCTAGGAGCCCATACCATTGTTAATGTCAGTACCAGAGAGCATTTGTCTTTTGTAAAGTTATATGAAGTCTTGGTTTGGCTGAACTCAACGTTGTCTGGTCATTTCTAGCTTCCCTGGTGAGCATATGAATGGTTTCTATTTAGAGGAGATTACAGGTAGCCATAAATTATCACCTAAGTGTGGGCTGCCTCGCGAGGCTGAGCACCTTGCCAGCTCTTCACATCACTAGATGGCCGGTGCTTTGGCAGGAAAACCTGCCAAGTCTTGGTCCACGTAAACTCAGTTTTTGACATGTGTTATGTTGATCACAGGGAACCATTAGAGAGACCGAGTTATGGAAGAATGAAGCATTTTTTCCCCATCTATCATAGGTACTTTTCAGATGACTGCATTCCTGCGTGACTGCATCATCCCTTTTTTAAAAAAAAAACCCCAATTTTAGCTTCCTCACTGCCCTTCCCAAAAATATCAGCTATGAGCAGGCAGCTCAGACTGCCCCTATTATCAGCTGCTGGACACGGGATATCGAACAAGCTTCATTATCACCTGCACATCACTGTTAATTGGGGAGCTTTGGCTTGCAGGCACCAAAAGTTATTCATTGCTACATGTAAGTTTCTGACTCCAAGAAGTGAGTTGACAGAAAACACTGCCATGAGTGGAGATGCACACAAAGGCCTTTTCCAAAATATACATTCCCTTAATATTCTTGGTATCAAGCTCCTTCTATGGCATGTGTGTGATATACATTAACACACTGATATTGAGGAGAGTACTGTAAAGGCACAATTTAATTAAGCTTCTTAAGGCTCCTTTGTCAGGATAAAATAACCAACCTTGTTTTACAGGCAAGTGCTAAAAAGTTAATTAAATTATAAGAACCAGACAGTGGGTTAAAGGCATAGTCAGGAAAAGAGGTTGAAAGACTCAGCTCCAGTCCCAGTTGGTAGGAAACTCTCCCCAGTGGATGTACTACCTCAAATCAAATTTCATCTGACTCAGATGAACCTGCAAACCTCAGATTTTAATGCTTTTTTTTAATGCTTTTCTATAGAAAACATAAAATATTTTGGGAGTTGCAAAATGGTCAGAATGACAAAAGAGACTTTGTATTCAAACCTCAAAAATCAGGCAACAAAATCCAATGTTAAAATGATAAATGTTAAACCAGAACCTGATAAAAGGCAATACAGTAAGTGATTTGTTTGGATTCTGAAGGATTCTGCCCTTTTTATTTCCTTGGAAGCAACCAGAAATAAACGAAGGGACAGTTATTACTGGGGGTGAAGACACTGTTTGAAAGAAGTGAACTGGAGGCACTCATTAAAATGATCCAGGGAGAAGGTCCACGGATTTACATAGAAAGGCTTTGTTATCACTGCATTAATGATGTCATTCCTTTATCAAGTCACGATATAAACCAAATCAAGTGTTTGGCAGGTGACTAAAGAAAAGCAGTTAACCAAGTTAAGGTCTACACAGTTTCACTCTGCTAGAAGAAAGCTTGAACATTCAGTTGATTGCACAATCACGAGATTGGCTGGGCTAATGAAGTCAATTATTTAAAATACTCTTGGTCGCCGGGGTAGGCAAGACTTGAGGAACAGTGGTGGATCCACGCACTCCTCTGTGCCTCTAGGTCTTAATTCAGTCTCCCTCCTTCTCAGTTATCCTCCAGCAGTTTACAGCAAGAAGATAACACTTGTCCTGCACCATCCTCACCGAGCGGTTCCTGAGCCAGGGTTTCCATCCAAACACCGGCTCGAGTCCACCCAGCGGCAGATCCATTAGGGACAAACACACCCCCCAGGGATAAAGGAGGAGCTCACATCAAGTGAGATTTTTCTACATTGACTCAAAAAGTATTTTCAGGCTCGGGAAGATTAAAGCCTGTGGAAAAGTCCATCTGCTCTGCGTAAGCACCCGCTGAAGCACAGCGACTATCTCAGCGTAAAGGCTCTGCGCACAGAAAGGATCCAGCAGCCAAATTCCACCTTCTACCACACCATTAATAATAGTTATTATTACCTGAGCTCCCCCAGCTATCCTGGGTGGTTCTCAGCAAACAATGGCACAGTCTTTGCCTTGAAATGGTAATCGGCCACGGAGACGTGATCCAACAGGCCAGGGGAGCGAAAATGAAAGAGGTGGGTGGGGATGGGGGAAGGCAGGACAACGGTCACAGGAATAGGATCACTCCTTATATCCTGGAACTATCTTGATGCTCCCATTAAGTGATTTAATTAATGACTAAGAGATATTTCCAGGAAGGACTGAAAAGAGTATAGAGGAGGGTGGGGCAAAAACGTTTAAGAGCAGTAATTGGGAAGGTAGATGGGTGAAAGTAAAACCAGTAGTTCATGAACACTGGAATTAAGGAAACTTGGATGGATTTTGCTGTATGCCACAGTCTGGGGTTGGGACATCACAATGCCTCACTCACATGTGGATTCTCGGGTGTCTAGCAAGGTGTGAGACCACCTTCTACCAGAACACTTGTGGTGTCTCTCTCATCAGCACAGCTTCTTTGTATCACCAAACCTTGAAAAGAGCTCAGTTCTCCTTGGTGAACAGTGAACAGCTTCAGCATTTAAGAGGGAGGGAGACAGAGGCGCAGACAAAGTAATGAGACCAGGAAAACCAACTTTTCTTTGGGAAAACAGCTTCCAAACATCAGAGAAATGGTGTCATGAGTGTGAAAGGACTGTGCATCCTCCAGTCACCACCAGAGAGTAACTGGACAAGCTCTCAGGACAGCTGAGCAAGAGAGAAAGTTTTATTTACTGGAAATGGTTTCTCCTTGACCTGCTGTCCACACTGTTCTTCATGCACCCCAGGAGACCACTGGTCTTCTGGGCCACAAGAGCACACTGCTGGCTCATGGTTAACCAGGAAGTCTCCCCTCCCCTGTACCAGTGCAGGGGGTCATTTCTCCCCAGGTGCAGGACTCTACACTTGCCTTTGCTGAACTTCATGAGGTTTCTCTCCACTCAGCTCTCCAGCCTGTCCAGGCCTCGCTGAATGGCAGCGCAGCTCTGGTGCCTCAGCCACTCCTCCCAGTCGGTACCATCAGCAAACTGGCTGAGGGTCTACTCAAAGCAGCCAGGGCACGCACAAGGCTCTGACCTCTTTGCTCAGAAGCAGGTTCAGCAAGCAGACCTGGCTGTGGTCCCTGCTGGAGAGCCTGACCCACCCAGTAAAGACACGTGGACCTCCAAATCACCGCGTGTGCCCCCACCCTGAACTCACCGAATAGGCAAAGTGATTTCAGGAACCAGGAAGCTTTCTCCTGGCTCAGCCTGCCTGGTTGTTGGCCTTGTATACTCCCCAGGTGCAGAGGTGAGCATGAGGTAATCACACCTAGTGACTATGAGGTTCAGTCTATCGGAAACCAGCGGAATTTCTGTAATTTTGGCAGGCAGCGCTTTCTTCGCTGTCAATTCAGCAGTGAGGTGCCTGCCTGGCCCCAGAGCAACGGGAGCACTTTAGTACAGGTGGATCCTCCTGCTCTGGCTGCACTGGAGACAGAGCGTCAGTCGAGGATAAAGAGGATCTGATGTTGGGTACGGGTCATCAAATACTCCTCAGGTTCTCCTCAGCACTCTGGGACTCCCATCTGAGTCAGAATACCTGGTTCACACTCAAAAAAAAAGGGATCTGAACTGAAATGATGTTTAATTGCTGCTAAAATCTAAACTCTGTGTCAGGGGTACATTTCCTAAATGGTGCTCAAGGTCCAGCGTTTATTTCTCCTTTGAGGAGAGCTGGAAAAGGATGTTCAAGGCTAGGAGGAATCATTTACACTATCAGCCAGAGACCCAAGGGAGAAGAAGAGGGAAGGAAAGCCAACCTCTTTTCTTTGATGTTTTTGAATTCTCCTAAGTGGTCCTGCCTGTGACAGGGCTGCTCTCACCCTGCTGTGTTTACTTCACTCCCATGACTAAGGGACTGTCCTGCCCCTCACTGAACCATCATCACCCCGAGCTCCCTGCCTTTCCTCGTGTACATGACCTTAACAGAGCACTTCAGTCTGCTGGTCAAAACCACCTTCGAGTGCAGATCCTCCAGCCCAGCTGAGACCACCTGGAGCAGCCACTGAACAGACCAGCACGGCTTTTACACTGGCAGAAGGAAACAACATCACTGCAAGCACCCAGAGATTGAGAGGATGATGATATGCAGAAAGGATTGCCATTGGCTCAGTGCTGGAATAGGGACCAGGGATGTTATAAAATAATTTCCAACTTGGGCTTTTCAAAACTGTTAGTGATATCCTGCGTGGCTTCATCGAGCTTGGAAGTTAGCTCTGAGCAGATGGTTCAACTCGAGGCCTACTGAGATCTTTCCAAACAGTTTCTCTGTGAGTTTATGATCACCAAGCCTTTCTGAAGTGTTACTAAGCACATGGCTGCACCTTGGAGGCTGCTTTAATTTATGTTTTAACTTACTCCAGTGGAAAAAAAGCATCTGCCTCCTGATGAAATGCTTCCCTTTGCGACTTATGCTCACATGCAGAAGACAGGATTTCTCCAAAGCTGGCCCCAAATCACAGATCTGCCAGAGGAGAGAGCAACCCTGGATCTGATTTCTGGGCGAAACCCACTCATGTTTCTCCATGGTCATTTCTTCACATGGCCGTGCAGAAACAACCAGAAGAGTCTACAGCTCTTCTGAGGAAAAAAAGGGAGTAAACCAGCTTTACCCACAACTAGCACAGACACCAGAGGTATGTTAGCACAGATTCCTTTGGGTTTTTTTGCTTCTCTACAGACTATATCCACAGTAGTGCTTCCCAAGCAACAGTAACAGAAGGCTGCAGTCCTTTTTGGCATTAAAATGCCTTGATAACAATTCCAACAAAAGCTGCCCTGCCTTCCATGCAAAAGGTTGAGGATCTGGAGGAGGGTTTTACATGTTTGTTGGCATTTCCAGGTTTATCTTATTGCAATAGGATAAATAGAGATCCTTTAACAAGTTTAAGGTTAGAAATCCATTTTGATTTCTACCTCCCCCCCCTTAAAAAATCAGCAGAGTCCTTTCAATTAATCAAAGGCTTGAACATAAAGGAACAAAAGTTATTGTTCTGAAGGTAAATACATTTCACAGCTTTTTAGAGTTACTCCTTGTGCTCTCAGACAATGAGTTTTAAAAGTTTTGCAAAGTCACTGAGCTGTCAGTGTCGTGAGATAACTAAAATATATTAGGTTCCTCATTATGTGGCTACATGGTCCCCTCTCATGGCACATGTCCTGTAGAAGAAGCTGTGAATTTCTGCGTGCTGGTGTTTCTGGGTTTTTGTTTTACCAACGAGAAGCATTTTATATGAATACAAGAATTTATTGTAAAAAACCCCTAAACTTATGTTTCCCCAGTGTCTTTTTGTGTCCACAGAGGACTTTACTGGCAAGTAATGAGTTTGGACTAAGCAGGCAAACTCAAATGAAATCTAGGTGGATAACCAAGCGTGGTGTGTGTGTATATTGTGTCTCCAAGGATTTAAAAAACAAGTAAAGCACAAGAAATCTGGTCCTTTTAGGAAAAAAACTGTCATTTATGAAACATTTATATTTCCAGGGAAAAATTAACTGCCACCTCATAAGCCTTATTTTATTAATTAGCCATTATCTACCCGGTCATGTGTATGGTGACCTACCAAAAGTAGATGTTAAATACTTATGTATTATACCATTTAATATGAATTTTTGTGAATAGGGTATTTAGATTTTTTCCTCTTAGCACTTTCTTTGTTCCTCCCTAACCTGTTCAAGATAGACACAAAGTTTTGGTGAAATACCTCGTACCAGTCAGAAGTGTTCTTCTGACTCAAAGACCACGAGGAACAAAAGTGTTGGAATAACCAGAGCTGTGTCACACGCCTGACCTTCTCTGAGCTCTAGGATGAAGCATATTTGGCTTGCAGTCTAAGCTGATACAACTGAACTACTCAAGAAGGTTCAAACTATATCCAGAATCTGTGAAATACTCAGAAAGTTTGTCACAGGAGTGGCTAGAAGTGAGAATTAATGTACATTGCAAAACCGGAGAATTTACACACGGTGCAAAAGCAGTAAATCTGTGCGTGGCTTCAGGTCCTATCAGACATCAATTCCTGGAACAGACAGGCCTCTGGTCAGCCCAGGACAGCCATTCACAGGGTCTTTTGCTCGTTTTATCTTCAAATACTGCAGTGTTACCATTTCTCTTTGTTCATTCACCAGTCATATTGCTCCAGCCACACTCCTGCTCCGCACTGGACTGTGCCGAGGGGCCGGAGAGACCCCTCCTCATCCTCCCTGCAGCAAAAGCAGCCAAGGCTTTTTATTCTTATTTAAGATCTTTATTTCTTGCACCTCGCTCTGAAGTACCTTGCAAACATTGGAGTAAGTTTGCATATGGCAGGCATTCCCAAAGAGCTTATAAACACTAACTCTGCATCTTGCAGAGAGGAACAGGCTGGAAGTGGGTTTGCTGCTGCTGGGGGCTCCTGAGCTTGGCCTTTTGGTGGCATTCTCGGAGCCACTTAAGTGATTTAGGAGCTTATGTCCCAATTATTTCAAAGGAGACAAAGGGTTAAACTTCTCCAGAAGTTTAAACATCCCAACATAGACATCGGGTTGGCTTCACCACCACTGTGCTGGAACTTGGCAATGGTTTAAGAGGACACATCAACACTAAACAACAGTTTGGAACAGGAAGAGAAGATGAATATCTAATCCAACTGAAACTCCAGAGGGAAGATCATGCAGGCTGACGGGAATGGACCCAGGGGGCTCGTGCTATCAGCTCTGGCCTTAGGAAGAGTTCTCCTCTGCTCAGGGTCTCTCGCTGCCCGTCATCGATACCGCACGTCAGCACCTGGAAGCAGCACTGCTTTCTTAGCAGCCAGAACCTCACGTTTAGAGCACAACTAAAAAGATCAGTCATAATCTTTTACAATGAAAACCAGTCCATTAATTGGCTCGGTCAGATGTTGGGGAGGAGATGAAAGTTCAAATTCATTTTTTTGGTTTCTTTTATACAGAATGCATGAAAAAAAGTCTTCCAAACCATAAATGCTTCCTATTTAGGATACAAGTACTGGGAGCATCGTCTCGCTGCTTCAAAAGGAACAATAAACAAACATCTAAAGTCTTTCTACCCCAAAGTCCCAGAAGACTCCCCATTTCCAAGTTATCGAGGAAAAACAATTTACACCAACACCATTTCCTAACACACAAGCAATAAATTGCCTCCCTGCTTCTGTGCAAGGCCATCCCAAGAACTGAAACACCAGCAGACTGGGACGTCAGCCAAAACCTTAAAGAGCAGTTGATCAGGGTTCCCACACCAAAGCTGTTACATATGAACTCTGTGGTGTCTCGGCGTTCTTCCTGAAGGCTGTTCTCATGCAGATGGGGTAGAATGTGAAGGAACCTGTCTCTCCTCAGCCTGTGCCCATGGAAAAAAATGTTAATGGGCTGAAGTGGGGAGAAGCTCCCACATAGAAGAAACTGCCCCAACGAATGGCTGTGCGGACAGACATCAGGTGTTCATCTCAGCAAAGTTACTGATGCTGAGAGTGGATTCTTTGGGGGAAAGAAAACAGCTTTTGAATGTCCCAGGATTGGTTTCTCAGCGTGGCTCCCTCCTACATGGTTATAGGCAAATTTTAACAGTTCTACCCGGCCTTTTGCTCCTACAAGCTGCAAATTGCAAAGGCACTTCAGGCTGGCCTAAGTCCAAGTTGGTGGTTATTTATTTATTTTTAACTAGCCTGGCTAGCTTTTGGCTGGATCAGTTTTCTGATCCAGGTCATTGCCCTGAAGACTAACGCTGGAGTGAGGGAGGCAGCAACAAACATCTGGGGCTAGAAAAGAGTGGGATGGGATTTCCCTTTTGCAAACACTTATTTCAGGATGAAGTGACCATAGAGCAGCTTCTTCACTTGCTTTTGTGAACACCTCAACACACCACCACAACCTACAGCTATTCCATCGCTTGGGAAACTGAGTTTCACTGTATCTGAGAAGTATCTCCCATGCAGCTTCAGAACAGCTTTTGAATGAATCTACCTGAGCAGAGCACGTTCCCCCAGTGCCCAACATGCAGGGCTGTCAGCTGCTCTGAAGACACCAGATGGACCCTGCCCAGGCAGTGATGTTCTCCTCTGTGTAATAGGTGATCACTGAGTTTTCATGGAGGTACCAGTGCTAGAGAAGGAGCAGAAGTGTATTTTACACTTTGGACATTTGACTCCTTTTCCAAAGCAGTATGTCTTTTTAAGAAACAAGAAGACTCCAAAAGAGAAATGACCTAATGTCGGAAATTTGGGGATTTAAAAGAAAGTAGTGTTCAGGAGCCCTTGGTTCTACAGCTTTTGTTTATTCACTTAAGAAACAGAATATGCCTATACTCCCTTCTCCCAAATTCCCACTGGTGCCCTCTGCTACGTCACCTTGGGAGGTGGGGAAGAGAGCCCTGGCAGAGCTCACAGCCGGGTGCAGACGCGGTTGGGTGACGCTGCCACTCGCTGATGGACGGCTCCCCCTCGTGCCTTCCCACACAGCCAGTCCTTATTTAACAAAGGACACTGACATCTCAGCTCCTTATTAAAGTGTATTTTGTAACTCAGAATGTATTCAGGATGGTTTGATCAAGGGGATCCCATCAGGGTGAGGTCTTGCACAGCCATGGTTTTGCTTTACTGGACACACTAAAAGCTTTCTCACCTCAAAGAACCAAAACAAGTGTCACAGGACTGATGGCCACTGGCTAGGAAGCAGAAGTTTTTGTGCCAGCAGTTCTCAGGTAAGCACTGTTAGATAGAATCCTCTTCCTACACTCTTCAGTTGTACTTGGAGTTGATGTTTGTTCCTCCAGCGAAGTGGGGAATCTTCTGAGCAGAAGAGGGAGATTTTTTTCATGGGGGCAAAAGCCAGGAGATAAAGTTCTGGTGGGTTTAGGTTGCTCAGTGGTGTGAGCCTGCAAACTAATATCTGAAACAGAACTTCTGCTACTAGAAGCCATCCTTCCTTCTCTGGGCTGTTGCCACTGTCTTCTCCAACACACTGACACTTCTTCCTGCACAGATGGTGTCTCAGCTCATGTCCAGGGCAACCAGAAGGACACCTGGAGACACAGGTGACTGCACAACCATTAACAATTCTTCAGGACAAACACTGGCTCTCACCAGTTATGGTACCTGAGGTAGCCTGGAAGTTAACCAGGGATTTTAGGTGACACTGGAGTGCAAACAACACCCCGTGACAGTAACAGCCATCAGCATGTTTCCCATGTGCAGGGTCTCCATTCCCATTTCTTCATCTAGATGATGTTTTATGGCCGTAAGCCTGCAGAGGACCTTTCCCCATAGCTATTCTACGTTTCTTCACTCTCAGAATTTTTTTTTTGGGGTGCCCCTCATGTAAAATTGCCAAGAATAACTGTTGCCTCTCCTAAAATGGCAGCTGTAGCCCTGTGAAAACAGCCCCGGCGGGTTCCTTTCTGAAGTGACAGCAGGTCTTACCAACATCAAAGGGGATGTGAGGTTTTTAGTGAGGGCTGTTTGTTGATTTTTTCTCCAGTGAAGTGATATTACATGGCATTTCCAACCCTCAATCCTATTAAGTGACAGAACTACCTAATAGCACTCATTAAATAACATAACTTGGTGTCAGAAATTCACTGACAGGCTCATGCACTTGAAGTGGTAGATTTATACCCTAGAACAATATGGGTTTGGTGTTATTGTTACTGTTTGGTTGGGTTTGGGTTTTTTCTTTTTCCTTTTTTTTAATGGAAGGCATTTATTTTACCAGGTGAAAGTGTAAAACCCAGGACAGTTCATGGAAAGGTTATGAGCAGTCAGTACATAAGGGAGTAGAAAAGTGGGTGCCTGAATTTGACATTTAGAGGGAAGAAAGCACTAAAAATGTGATCATTGCTGTGCTGCTGAACCCCTTCATTTCTTGGGGATCATTCCTTTGACAAATCAGAAATACACTTGCAGTGTTTCAGGAGGCAGTCATAAGTTGCAACAGCATTCAGGAACTTTCCATCTTTCTGTCCACGGAGATATCCAGAGTTATGGATAAATGAAAATACCAATTCCCTCCCCCCCCCCCCTTTTTTTTTTTAAGTTNCCCCCCCCCCCTGTTTTTTTTTTTTTAAGTTATCTGTTACTTATGAGCCCAAAGCAAATGCAGATAATAGAGACACTAAGTTCTTAAATACCACCATCATCCCTTGCTACTAAGTGCACGTTTTAAACCTGTAACCCCATGTGTTTCTCTTGCAGAGTGAATGACAAGAGTTTGTCAGCAGTCACAGAAATAAGTTCATCAGTGATTTCTTGCTTCTTTCTTTCTACAGCTCTCATCCTACTGAAGCCTGAAGTGTTTTTTGCCAGCTGATGTACAAGTACTAAGTGCAGCTTTGCTGAGCTGGAGATCTGGCAGTGATTAGTGTTAGAGCACAAAGAGAACATGAAGTGTGATGGAACTGTCTGCCTGAAATCCACCTTACCTCCCAGTGGGCAAAGCTAGAACTCAGGAAATACACTATCATCAACAACACTACAGCTCAGAAATGATGCTGGGGGTCTCTTGGTTCACATTTAATTTCTGAATTGTTATATAAGTGCAGAAAAATATTAGAAACCAGAACTTCTGTACATTTTTCATAGTAAACTCTATTTCTTCCCTACATAAGAAGTCTACCTTGCAAGTCGTCAGTAAATACTACATTAAAAAAAACAAATCAGAAAACATGCACTCTACATAGTGAGCAATTAAATTTTACCAATAAGTGGCTACCCTCACCAGAGATCCCACTGGAATTAACTGAGTACTCATGTGAGCAACCACTCACCAAAATGAGAAGTAATCCACATCCTGGGCTAAAGGTCTGCAAATCACACACACAAATCCTCCCAGGATCTGTCCCTCCACAATGAAAATTCACATCTTTCATCATTTCTCCACTCTCCTTTCTTACCACCCATGCAGCAAAAATTCTCTCTAGGTTGTTCTGTCACCTTAGGATACAAAAGTCAGCCCATCCCTGGGAAGGTAGAAGGACATTATGGGGCTCTTCTCAGCCAGGACTTGCATTGATTAAATTTTCATCTCCATGTTGTGGGTGATTTTTCATTTTTAGCCACTTCAGGTCAAGCCTAGAGGCACTGCTTTAGAAAAATGAACCAATTCAACTGCCTACATTGGTTGAAAACAAACCAGGAGGGAAGAAGTTAATCAGCTCACGGGGTCATATGAGCAGCAGAGGGAGGGGATGAGCTGCAGCCTGAGGAAAGAGCAAATTGCAGTGTTCCCAAGGATGGAAATGAGTAGCCACAAACTTCTTAAGCCAACCTCACCACTGAAACCACAGAGCAGCACCCTGCAGAGCTGCCGGCTTCCTTGTGCCGGGGCGAGCCAAGCTGGGGAAGTTCACGTTTTCTGTTGTCGTGATAACAAAGTCAGGTATTGTTCTGTTCACATCAGGTTTAAACTGAATAATGGAATCAAAGAGGAGACCCTGACCCGGAAAAGGACTGTCTGCAGACACCCCTGCATGGGAACAGGGAGGGATGTGAACTGCCACTGATACAACCAAAATCCTTTGGAGGTAAGAACAGGAACACAGTGAGCTGCTCTAACAGCTCAATGGTCTGTCTCACAACCTTCTCTCCCATCTCTTTTCAACACCACCACTCCTCACACAGCTCTGCCCTCTCCTTCAAGCTGGTTTCAGCGTTGCTCAGACCTTCACTGATGCCCTGGTTTGAGTGAGAACAGAACTCATCCCTGAACAGAATGGATTCTGTTCTCACCAAACCAGGACGACTGAGCACACTCGACCTGGTAATTGCACAAGAAATCCTCTTCCCCCCAGGTTGGGTTTCTGGAGGTGCAGTGAGTTCAGTCTGGTCAGAAAGGAGTACCAGTGCCAGAACAGCCCAAGGGAAGCAGTAGGGGGGATGCAGTCAGGAGGGAAGTGAAGGGAACCTTCCATTTTCATGAGAATACAAAATAATTTGGGTGTAAAGGGATCTCTGGAGGTCATCGAGTCCAGTGACAGTGAATCACTGTCTTGGCTCTGCTGTATCCTCCAGGCAAGCAGGCAAAAGAGCCAGCAGCCTTCTGGCTCTGTCATCAAAAACCCAACTCTCACAATTTTCCAATGACATTTAATGTTTTGGGTTTTTTTTCATGGAACACAAATGTTGTTGCAAAAAGGACTTTTTTTTTTTTTCTTCCTGGAAATAACAATTAGAGCTTAAATCCCTGAGTATAACTCTCTAAAGAAAGGCAGAATGCTCTAAGGAATACCAAAACAATGCGGTGAATATTTGCGCGGCGGGAAGCGCTGGGAGATGTTTGTTTACCATACAGTTTGTTCCTCCTTGACAGATTCCTAAAGAACCCATAGAAAGAGCTCTGATTATTAATAGAGTCAGATGGCACGAAACAGTGTTTCTAACCTGCTTATAAATGGTTTAAAGGAAATTACAAATACATGAAAAACAAAAATAAGTTTACAGTAAAAGGGCAGAGAGCTAAATTTGTTCTTCCAGTAAGCAATACGCTACATAAAACTGAGCTGAGTCTGTCTGCCATCATTTCACCTGGAAAAAGTCAAAGTGGGGAGGGAAGGAAAGAGTTTTGCCAGCTTTTTTGCAAAAGTGAAACGAAAGGAGAAAGCCCATATATTGTATTAACCTATTGTACATATGGGTAAGTAGTTTAAGTAACACATACAATGATTTCGCAGTGTGCTTTGAAAAGATTCATTAATGTCTTTGGAAATATGGGAAAGTAATTTATAACACCACATAAAAAAAAGTAATAGAGGGCCCGATCCTGTCACCACTAACTTACACTGGGCAGAGTTGAGCTTTCAGGACTTTGACAGATTTAGGACATTTTTCAACAGCCTAGTTCAGATATTAGCAAACCCCAGCCTGGCTGGCTCCCGCCACATCCCCACTTGCTAAATTACTCCCTTTTCCTCTTCCCCCTTGCCATCCCCTTTATAATAATTTAAAACAAAAATATTTTTTATGTGTTGAGCATTTGTATACTCCTGCTTTTTCTCCATTCTGACAGCTCTGAGCACTGCAAGCCATTAGCAGCCTGCACTGCAAGAGGTGCAGTCTGGCCAGATATGCCAAGTCAGAGCAGTCCACCCTCCACAGCATCCCTGAAGCCACCAGACTTCTGTGAACTTCTCATTTTCTATGTAATACTGCCATGAAAACAAGGCCAGCTGAAGAAGCAGAGGGCAATACTTGAAATGCTACGAGAGGTAAGTTTTCAGAGCTCTTATGATCCAAAAGAAACATTTTCCCTTTGTTTCCACAGTAAGAGGAATGACAAGGATGAAGGTATGGAGCGAGAGGTTGTGTTAGGGACGGCCCGTTCTCCCCAGCAGTAGCATCTGAACATGGCACATTTTACAACATGAGCCTGCCTCAAAGCAAGACTCTTCTCTTTCTCATCCCCCATCAACAGTGCAGTTCAAAGTGGCTGCTGGAAATACCCAAACTCAGCACGTGGCACATCAGATTTCCATCGTTATCCCACAAACCTGTTGCACTTTGCAAGATGCTGCCAATTAGACCAAAATTCTGATGCAATGTATTTTAAACTGAAAAAAAAACACCAGCAAACAAATAGTAAGTTACTCTTTATCAAGCAATCCCCCACGCCAAGTCTGCTTTACAGGACACATTCATTACTACCTTCTCTGGCTTCCATATAGAACAGACACAGCATGCTCAGCACCACGTCACACATCAGGTAGTTAAATGCAGCAGATACAAGGGAATGATCTAGATTTTCTCCTTTACCCTCTGTCTTGCAGCATTCATATCTCCAGGAGAATTTCTTCACTGAGCATCTACAACCTTTCCATTTCTGACAACTGATGCCACTTGAGAAGCTGAAAACCTGAAGCTGTACACAGTCAGATTCTGCCCACAACAAGCACTGAAACTCAGGAATCCTCTAGGCTGCCTCCTTTAAAGCCAACCCAAATGAACCACAGCCTCTAAAAGATCTAGTGGTTGCTTCTGATAAGCTGAGCCAAGAGGAACAGCCAGCCAGAGGCAGGTACCACTGGGTGTAACTCAACATCTGACAGTGTCCACTCCAGCCCTGACATCCTCTTCTATCTCCAGACACTGACACAGGACCGGGCTTCAGCCTTTCTTGGCGAAGAATCCCAGGACCTGTAGTTAAGCTTCAGCCAAGGCAGTAAGAACACATACCCCATCTGGTTGCTGGACACAGATGACAGCCTCCCCCATAGGGTTTTGAACCAAGTTTCTGGTTCACGAGCTGTTGTTCCTCTGCTGTATGGTTTGGTTCAGATTTAAATGCAGTGCTGGCTGCTAAGCTCAGTTCTACTGTGAATACCTCTGTCAGTGCCTGGCAGTTCTTCCCATTTCCAAGACAACTCATCAAGTTAATGCAGGTTGCTAAGTCTCTTCCATCCAGTTTGACACTACCCACAAACAGTAAAACTCTTCCTATTCATTCCTCTTGCTACTCCTGAAAGGTTGAAACAACGTGGTAAAAAAGCTCCACCATGGTACAGTTGGACTTCAGAAGGGAAGTTTATTTCTTGTGCTCATTCTACCTTGCTGCCATTTCCTAGCCATAAGCTGGAAGTGTTAAATTATGAAAAATACAATATTAATCAACCAATTGAGTTGCCAGTTCTAATTCTGGATAGAAAAAAAAGACAAAGAAATAATCAAAGCTTCACCAAAAAAGCAGATGGCTGGAGAGCACTTCTGGCAGTCATGCTACTCGCACATGGGACCACTTGAGTTTAACAAATTGGACAACAGAGAGAGTATTGAAATGGAAATTGGGGCTCTACTCCATTCAAATTCTTCAAAATGTTTGTTTTGGATTTGTACCTCTGCTGCAATTTACAACTCTAGATTAGATATAGCAAGAGTAATATTCTTAACTAGAAGAAAAACAGAATGACTAAACCGTTTGCCAAATCACACCGACTGTCTCCCTGTACACAAAGAATACCAATGTATAAATGGCTTCCTAAACAAAACCCAGTAAGAAACGTGTCTCTTACCAACACAGCAATGAATTTCTATTAAAAGTACACGACCCATACTGCAAACCTTTTTCAAGCAAGGCCGAAATCTGAACACAAATGTGTAAATTACATCGGCATGAAAAAGAAACCCACAGCAACTGGAGAATTCACCATCATCTCCACGCAGCAGGGAGACCTCCCATTGCAAGTGAGACTGCATCCCGAAGCTGCAGCCAGTTCTGAGACCCTGAGGCATAGCACAATATTTCCCATTCCATTAGGGAGGGAAAAATCCCTAAAGCAATGCTGGCAGTATCAATACAAATGTACGCAGGTAGTAGATGACACCAAAAAAGGAAGAAAAAAAAGACTCATACCATCAGCTTTGCTGTAAGAAATCAGTTGCCTAAGTGTTTAACAGCAAAAACACCAAGGCCTCTGTCAGTGAGATGCCAGTTGCAACTTAAATGTATGGCCAAATATGACGTCATCTACCACAACCAAAAATTAAGAGGAAAGTTCTGCCGGTCTGAGGGACCAGTCACTCACCAGGGAAGCAGTGGTTTTCTATGCACGCCTTCCTGAAGAATCCAAAAATAACATTTTTCCATAGAGCAGAAATTCCTGTAGCCTTCACGCTTTTCGTTTCAGTTATGTTGCAATCTGAAGTGCCAGCTCCCTGTAATGAGGTAATCCGACAACGTAATTTGTACCGTTTTATTCTGTCAAAATTGATCTTAGCATTTCTATAGCAACTAGATCAAAACAAAAGATGGAGCAGACAGAATAAGTCTCTCCCTGCCACCACCCGGATTTTTATATAAATATATATGTATATATAAAGCATTACACATCTATAAAGTTAAATGGTCGTGATTCATCATTAAACAATGCGAGAAAAACAGGACTGGAAAAATAGCACAGTAGGATAACATTTAAAAAAAGAAATGCTAGCAAATGTGTAAACTGACATTGATTAAAAAATAGAATTGTTCAATTATTAAATACTTGGGAACAGAGTATGGCTTTCCCATTAAATCCAGTCAGGAAAAGGTATTACCCATTTCTTCTAGGGACAGATGGAAGCAAGTACTGCTTTGCTGACATGAGGTGAAGGATACACTATCTTCCCCCCTGAGAACATCCCATGTTACCCATGCCTGTTAAGGTGTTCATGTTTAAGAAAGCTCCACTGCCATTTAGCTCCCTAAGCTTAGTTCTGGAAGGGCTGGATGCAACAGCCTTGCAAATGCATGGCAATTTATTTCAGTGGCCTTGCAGGAGCTGAGCTGAGTGCAGACGTTGCGATTACCAACCACCAAGGAAGGCTCTGGACAGGGAACTCGACGCCAGTGTCCAAGAACAACTTTCTGACTGTCACTTACAGCCTCTAGCATAAAAACACATGACAGTTTTAGACAGATCCCTAAAGTGGCTGGGAGGGAATTTCTGAGAATGGCATGTCAGTGGGGAAGGGGATGGTGAGACTCACTTGTGCTGCGCTGTATCGCCGTGGGTCCACCTGTGGTTTTGCTGCTGGCTACCATCTCTGGAGGTCACCATGTCCCTCCTTCCAAGCCAGTTGTATCAGCCACGGGAAGGGATGGTGGCTGGAAGGCAGCTTGTCTGCTGGGCCAACTGCTACTGCTTGCTAAGAAAAAGAAGAAAATGTTAAGTTAGAGAAATACTGGTCCTTTAGAAGAAACACAGACTCTCAAAAGCAGGATACTTCTTTGATCCCAAGCTCTCCTGCTAGAAAACAGAATTTCACCATCAGGTTAAGAAGAGGAGGTATGATGAACAAAAAATTATTGGTGAATACAGGAATAAAATTGTGTGCACTCATAATGTGAAACATGGGAATGTTCCCACCGATTACACACACTCCTAAAATGAAACACACAAGAAAAGACCCTGACCCTGCAAAGCACTCTTCCACTTGATGGCAATTCCCTTGAGTAGTGACAGTGAAGAGATTTCAACACCAGCAGAGGCTGAACTAGATATTCATTCTGAATTCACAGATGCTTCTGTAGTAACTTCTGTCCGTCCGTGGTCTTGTAAAATCAGCATTTCAAAGCTTATCTTAAAACTGACAGAGACCTTGGTGTGTCTTCAGACAAACATACTTAGAAAAATGTATGCAACGAGCCATTCTCTTTCTCTCAGCTTCAAAAATCATCGATCTGCTGTTACAGCAGGAGATGCAAAATGCTTATTTAGGCAAGAGTGTTCAAGAAGTATAAAAATAAATAAAACTGTGGATTTCTTCCTAATTATCCCCAGTTTGTGACTGTCAGAGAAGATGTACCTCTTCCATGTGAAACCCCTCATTACCCCTTCCTTCCAATAAAGGCAATCAACATTGAACTTAAAAGTTCCCGGCTGTATCCAGTTTATGGGCTTTACCATCCTGCCCTTTGAAATGGAGTCTTGTACAAGGCACATCAGAAAAACTGGAGGAAATTGGAGATAAAAAAAGATTTAAAAATAAAAACAGTATTTATGTCTCCCAAATGGGAAGTTTGGAGCGGCGAGGGCAGGAAACGGACCGGTATTTAAGCTGATTACTCAAGCAAAGTCCTCTGCCTTTTCAGCAGTGCCACGGTCCCTCAGTAAAACCATTTAAATTAATTGGGAGTTTGGGGCAGGGGGAGGAAGGGGAGGGGAGTAAGATGTCAAATTTTATCTGGAGTGCCAGTGATGGCTGGCTGGAGAGGGGCTTTCAGGCCCGTTAATTGGGCCTGTTTGCTCCAACGCCACAAACACTTGGAGATGAAATGTTCTAATAACCCCGCAGCGCAGGTGGCCGCCAGTGTGGGCCGGCTCCTGACGGCCTGGCCAGGCCTGTCGCTCCCGCTCAGGACCCGCTCGGCTGAGCAGGCGGCTCTAGGCCCGCCGGTCATTAACCCAAATGTTCTCCCTGTGTAGCTTAGCAACCAATTAAGTAGCCGGGATCTTTAACATTTGTACCAGAAATTCACACAAATAGAAGTCTTTTGGGCCACGCTGGCCTTATAGACATGGATCTTATTATGTTTTTTACCTAATTATCAACTTGAGTTTTTTCCTTTATGCGTCTGAAGAAAGGGCGGCAGGCGGTTAAGGGCGAGCTCTGCCGAGCACGATTTCCTCGGGCAACGCTTCCACGGGTGTTTGCAGGCATAGAAAAATTACATCTTCTCCTTCACACTTGCACATAACTGACTAGACAAATAATATTATCATAGCGGGAAGAGCCAGAATTAGAAAGGAAATACTGCAACATTTAGATTTAATCTGGTGAGCATTAGATCATGATTCACTTTGACATAAAAGCTCAAGAGCACATTTAGCTGGGGCCAAACGCACTACGGTGTTTTAAATGAGAAGGAAATCAGGCTAGAGTTTCATGGGCTGCATTATTTGCTGTTGAAATCCTCATAATTGCCAACTCTCTACACTTACGTTGTGCCTAATGAATTGGTTTTAAATTTCAGAAAGTTTCAGCAACAAATTGGAAGATCTTATTTGCTTCTGAATCTCCAAAGAAGAGATGGTTTCGTCGTAGAACAGAACAGAAAATTGTCAATTAAAAAACCCGACACCATGTTCCATTTCTCTTCTCTGTGTTTCACAGCAGTATATTTAAAATAAGCACCTTTTTTGACAAATTATTTGAAACAGGTAAGTATTCAAACAGCATAAGCAGGAATGGGATGGATCGCTGGTTTACAGTATCCACAGTTAAATATCCACTGGCAAATATGGAGCAATGCTTCTCCAAGGCCAGAACCTGCTTAAGTCTCAGGAATTTGCTTTATCAAACAAAACACTGAATTAATGCTCTGTATGAATCAGTGGCTGCTCAACACAAGTTTCACAAATGGATTAACTCAATCTTCTGCTTTTTTCTCACCCCCATCCACAAGATCCTATCGCTTCCCACCCATCACCTCCTGCTTCTTGGTGGCCACAAGAACAAATAAATCCCTGTAGACTCCTCCCTGCTCCTTCTCTGTCACAAGGATCATTTGGGATGGTAGTAGAGTCCAGCCCAGCCCTTAATACAAATGTTAAATGTCAGTCTCCAGATGGATTTTTTTCATGGTGCATAACCTGCATTTTCCAATCATGCCTCCCCATCAACAGTCCCCAGTGCTCTCTCCACAGACAGCTTATACTCCATTTCACCTCTGGGTGATTCACAGGAGGAAGTCAGAAATGTCTCTGCAGTTGAGATGTGAGCCACAAGTGTGAAACGGGGGTCATCAAGCTGGGATGACTTCCTACTAATACGTCTGTGCCTTCCTCAGTCCAAGGCACACCGTTAAAACTCCCAGGTCTGGGTTTCCAGAGTAACCTGGGATTTTACTTCCAACTTGTGTTCATCTAAACACATTTGCTTCATGCAGCAAGGAATGAACACGTCTAGAAAGAAACCAGATCACATAAAACAAGCTGCTAACTCTTTCTCACATGTGCAGATATGATGCCAATTCCCAGAAGCTGCTGTGTTTGTATGAACGTGGTTCTCTTATGAACCCAACTGAGTCTGTAAGTATCTGCAATTTCAAGGCAGATAAATGTTATGTAAACTCAAATTTTGCAACGTTAGTATTGTGCACTTTTCCATGCCAAGTCGCTCTTTACATGGAAAGCAAACAGCACTGAATTTATTTCAAGAAAAGCAAAATAAAGTTTACAGTTCTGCTTAGCATGAAGTTTGTTTATAAACACAGGAGCAGACGGGCCTTATTACAATGGGAATGGCAGAAAAAAACCCAACCCTATCTTCAAGTTGAATGTGAGCCAACAGCATGGTCTCAGCAAGTAAAACAAAGTGCACATGGGCTTCATCTGAGACGTGGCCCTGGCCTCTTTGGTCTGATGGTGATGCACTAACAGGCCACCTAATAGCAGCCATCAAGGAAGTAGCCTGCACTGAATTCCCTTACTCAAAGAGAAATTATAGTGACAACAGAGCCAAAATTCTCATTTGAGAGAGATGAGAGAACAGGGGTAATGTCAGAACCTACTTCTTGGCAGGTTCAGATTGGAGATTAGGAAAAACTTTCAGAAGAAAAGTGGTGCAGCCCTACCACAGCCCACCAGAGAGGCAGAGGACCTCAGTTCTGGAGACATTTCATGCTGAACAGGAACCTTTTGACATACTGGCATTTTTGGTGATCAAGTATCCTGTTAGGAAATTCCTGACAAGGTACTGGAGGAACCATGGACACTTGGCACTTAACCACCCAGGAAAATTCTCAAAAGCACCTGTCCATCTTCTTTTAAGCACCCAAATATCTTTAAAAGCCTTACCATAAACTGCCTAATAACTGCAGCTCCATGCTCTGTATCCTCAAAATACCAGACCATTTTTGGGTTTCATTAGCATGCAGACCCCTGCACTTTATTCCAGTGGATTATTCACTATGAATACAGCTTTACAAGTAAAGACTGCAGGATCTAGCCATGGAACTTGCAGCACCAGAGCAAACTCCACATATTTGAAAAGATTATCAGTCAACTACAGTTCTTTCCACTGTAGAAACACTTACTCAGTTAAGATAAACAAAGAAATTCCCATGCACTGAAAAGGAAAACCTATTAACTGATTAAACATGTGAATCAGTTGATAAACTGGTTATCAAAGTTCTGAAAACATTTTTAACAATGACCCTTCCTGCCATTTTCAACAATGACCCATAAAAGCTAGAATAATTCAGCACTTTACAGGAAACCAGCTGGATAGAAAACAGAACCTATTTCTGCTCTACGAAGCTGCAGCTACGCCATATGAACTGACAAATTTAGACACTAATTATCAGTAGTGATAAACATTTTAAATACCAATTAAAAGCTCTGGACGCAAGTTTTCAAAGGTTTCTAAGTTTTCAGCACACACACACAAAATTGTCTTATCTCGTGTGATGTATTCTTGTAATTCTTGCCTTGTTTCAAGCTTTTCTAATAACTTTTTCAAGAAAAAAAACAAACTTCTTAATTTTCATAGAACGGGAACATAAATACGTGTGTTTTTCTAACAATTGATCATGCAAATCCCATCTCAGAGAAAAAAACCTTTCAGATGATTCCATACAAATACTTGACACCCTTTCCCCTTACTCATTTGCTTTGTGTTAGCCAAATAAAAGAGCTGTTAAATAAAATATACCCAAATCCTGAATCCTCCTCCCACGTGGTTTCATGGCAAGTAAATTGCCAGCCTAGCCAGAAAGCAACATCACAAGTCAGACAAATCCCAAAGTGCAAGATATTTCCACTGAGGTCTTATGGGCTGTTTTAATAGCTTTAGACATAAAACTTCTAACAGCTAAGGACTTTTTAGGAAGGCATAGAAAAAGATTCAGGCTTTCTACCAGTTACTGCAGAGCAGTAAGTATAAATAAGTTTAAATGATCAGTATTTAAACATTTGGCTTTACAGTGATCTTAAAACAATACAGTCTTTGCTAAAACAACACCAAACCATCCTCTCAGCCTTCTCATAAGCTGAAATAATAAGGCACACGGAATTAAAAGCCAGAGTTAAAAGCCAGTATTCTATTTTCATTCCAGAAACACAACATTTAAAAGTAATCAAACAAGGCATTTCTTAACAGAGGAGCACAAATAAAAAGAAAACGACCAAAGGTTTTTCAGTTTGAAAAGCCTGCTACCATTTCTGGGAACATCACACCTCAAAAACGTGGCTTCCTCACAGTATAGAAAGTATTTATTTGGCTATAACCCTGATCTGACTAAGTACTGATCCCCGTGCTTTTGGAAAAGGAAGAAAACAAGAAGTTCAGAGAGTTATTTTTGAAAGATTTAAATGTATTCCAAAGCTATGATGGATTTGGAATACAGCTGAGAGCCACGCAGAGCCTGGATTTGGAAGGAGACGATGCACTCAGCACCTCTCTGTAAAGAGCTCTTCAGTTGACCGAATCTAACAAGAGATGAATACACAAAGGATTTGATACTTTCAGTTCTGTAATTTGCAAAAGATGTAGAAACTGCCCAGTTCATATACTTAAGGTCACGTTGCACTTTTTTGGTCTAGAGAAACAAAGCTCTAGTAGAACAGTATGTTCTCCACACCATCTTCCTCCCACTGCCCCCCTCTCCACAGCATGAAGCTCCCAGCAGGAGCCACTGCCTTACAGAGGGTTTTAACTGTGTGTGAACAGAAATTCACATCATTCCTGGCTCAAACAGTTCCTCCTTCACTACCTATGAGCTGGACTCCACAACTATTTTGTGCAAAGCAAAGATGCATTCTTCCCCATTGACATTACAATCGCCCAGAATGACACTAAAATAATTTAAAACCTTGAAACTAGATTAAGGATTAAAAATTTAGTCAGTTTTGCAGCCTTTCATTTCTCTTGCTTATCCCACGCTTTTGAGCAGCCTCTCTGAGATCAGCACAGCCATTTTGTTAACCCAAAGCCTACATTTTTACAGAAACCATTTGATTTCAAAGGTTTCAATGAGCAGGCCCTCAGCTTGGATAACTTGAAGAAAATATTCAGATGGGGAGGACACAGAACTTTCAAGTCACCTCTTTCCAGAGGGCCCAGAACCAAGCTGCCCACAGTGACCTCCAAACTCATCCAGTGCTTGTTAATAGAAACACATTTACAACTGTAGCTTTTTTATACACTACTCAACTAAGTGGTGTTCCTCTTCTTCTTAGAGATTCTTGCAGTTACACATAACATACACTCTTTGTTCTCCTAGGGGCTACTCGAGCTGTAAAAGCAGAGAAAAGCGACGCCAAGATTGATGATACAGTTCAAGAGCAAATAGTGCTGCAGGTGATTGATACCAAGTCCATAATATCTGTGGTTGGACAAGGATATAGCTACGGCCATAGAACAGGGACAAGTAGTTACAAAAAAAGTTACAAAAAAAAAATAGAGGGGAGCTTGCAAAAAAAAATGCAGAGATCAAAACCTCCCTTTTGCAACACACGATCACTTTTTGTAATGCCAGCAGCATTTTCAAAACCAGGTTTCAAGCTTTGTAGGCAAAAGTATCAGACAAATAACACGTGGGTCTAGTCCTTGCTATAGCTCAAACCAGATCCAAGTCTGGCGTGCCAGACCTTCCTGCAGCTCCTCTGTGCTACTGGGAATTCATGATGAATCCTGTGCGCCAGGGAAGGGTGTTTTATTGTTCACACACACGACCTGACGCAGCATTTGCAGCTCGAGGCTGCATCAGGCATCCCTCTGAATGTCAATTGGGCCATAGACAATTTGTTCTCAAATGGCAATTGAGATGTGCACGCCCGTGAAGTGCTTGGATGCGTGGTCACGTTACCACATCCTAACAAGGAAGCTCAGAGGTGCTTTAAGCTGGTGGCTCTTCAGAGGACAAAGTAAAATATGGGCATAGGCTTAAGTACCCCTGGGTTCAGTCAACCTGGTGCCTTTCCTAAGTGGGTGGCTTAAGGGAAGACCTTTGATCATTCCTTTGCTGCTGGCCAGAGAGAATCTTTCACAGCAGATCCCCTCCCTGATGTGGATTCTCCCTCCTGTCACAGGAGTACAGGAGCACTCCATTTATTTCCAGCTCCAGAGGGGAGAACGATGGAAGCAGGTTGGCCAGTCAGTCTGGAAGAGGATGAGATATTAAAAGGAAGCATTTCGTGATGCAAACTGCTACTGCAAATCCTCAGCTCCGATGAGCAAGTCACAAAAGTACCAATAAAAGGTGACTGAGCAATCTTCAGGTTAATGCAGTACTGGCCAGCAAGGAAGCAGCAGAGGGAATGCCACTAAACTTTCTCCAGTTCTTGCTCAACACTCCCAAAGAGAACACCAACATCTCAGCAATGCCTTCAGCCTTTACCTGGCCACTAGCTGCTGTAAAGCACCTGCCACTGAACAAACAGACTGGGGACAACTTACATCAGCTGAGGCCCTGTCAGTATTTTATTTTATTAGTTGGTCATTCTGGCTTAAAAAAACATAGTAAGTTCAGATAAAAGTAGTATTTTAAATTCACAGCAAAGTAAAACTTGAAGGCAACAAGCAGTCCTCACTGTAGTGTTTTGGTGCAACTCCTCCTGAAGCGTTTCATTATGTTTTGGAAATTAGATAAAAATCCAAACCAAACTGCTACTGCAAACTGAATTTTCATTTGAGAAATTTCACAAAGAAATATTTCAACTCTTTGCACTCCAGGCAATTTTTCAAATTGAATAATTCCATGAAATTGCCACAGGCTTAACAAAACAAAGCAACTGTGTCAAATCTCCAGCTTCCCTAAAAGAGCTTGCAGGGGGGAAGAGTTAACTCTGACCCCGTTCTGTCTTGGAATGCCTTTATTTAAAAATAAACCATGTGAGACAGACAGGAAGGGAAGGAAGGGAGAAAAAGAAGGAGGGAAGGGAAAGAAAAAGGAGGAGGAGGGAAGGGAAAGAAAAAAAGAGAAAATCCACTGTAACATAATAGTTTTCAAAGATTGCACAGCCAGGAATTACTGATAAGCCCTCTTAAGACCATAAAGAAAAGTCTTTTGCTAGTGTTCCGCATATTGAACTGGCTTCTCCTGGTATTGGCAGTAACAAAGCTGTCGAGCAACACAGAAAAAGACAGCTAAGCATTTCGAGACTCAGACACATGAACTTCTATTAACCTACATGAACATGTAATTGTTGCTGTGAGCTCACTGCTCTCAGTGTCAAGTGCTTGTAAAGGACAGGAGGAAAACGGTTGCGTGAGAGGCAGGACAGGGTAAGGGGCTGTACTGTTCCGTGGATTTCTGGATCAGCCTTCCCGGGCAAGCACTAAATTGATATGTAGGAGTTAATCCTGGAAAACTTCCCATGCGGTCAGTAAATTTCCAAATGGAAAGACAGGTTATTTCACCTTAATAACTTCCATGGTTTACATCACACCAAGTAGCTGAGAGCCTGCTGAAGTCTAATGAACCATTTCAGTATGACCAGCTACGACTGCTTCAAGTGGCTGGAGAGCCAGCAAGTCTCTCAACGGCAGCGGGAGGTTGGGAATCACTTGCTTCAGAGCTTTCGAGACAGCCTGGCCAAATCAAAGAGGTGAGACAGCAGGAGGAGGTTCAGGATACAGCTTCAACATTTTCACTTCCATCCACCCAAGCTGGCTGTGCCTGAGATGGGTGGGAACACACCCGTAATCCTTCTGGACACAAACCCGAGCGACGAGGCACCGCAGCTTGGACAGCTTTTTGGACCTGTCTGCAAAGCCCCCCCAAAGCCCATTCCACATCTCCTGGAATCAGCAGCTCAGAAGCATCTGGGCTGCTCCCTCCTGCACCACAGAGATGCACCTTTTAAGATGCCACAGCAGCCAGGGTGAAAGGAGGTACAAAAGGCTCTCTGTAAACAAATCAGAAGGGCAACCAGCAGGAAGAAGAGCCATGGAATCTGAGGGGAAAACATTTGTACAACAAGCAGTGGATATAAGCCAGCCATTAATAAATTTCTGCTAGAAATTAGAAAAAGGTGCAGAAAGATTCTGGCACAGCCTTCTAACAGGATGGGAAAAACACAAACCACCCAAAAATGTTACTGTGCTATGAAACGGTTGTTTATAAATTCACAGAGAAGATGAGAGGACGTAGTGACCTGTGACTGCAGGGACTGGACTTTTTCAGTTCTTCTTACCCTGGACTTGTGCTTCATGTTCCCCAAGCAGCCATCCCATCCCGTCCCACCAGGGCAAGGTTCTGGCAGTTGTTTAATACTCATGAACTTAATGGTATGGCTAAAAAGATGATACAGGAGCGTTCTCAGGGAGCAAGACGCAATCGTATGAAGAGTTGGATGTGTTTCCATGGGACTGGTCGTTCATTCTGTTGTGGATGTGGCTGATGCAGGTGAAGAGGTTAATGTGTTTATCAGGCTGCCCGTCAAGTCCTCTGCCCATCTTCCAGACCTTACCAGAGAGATCGACAAGCAAAGTTCTACAGTTATGGTGTCCTAACTGCAAGTCACAGTGACAGTGGTTAAGAAGTGCTCCAGGCTTAGCAGTTTCCCCTTTGCTGAGCTGGGATGAGGTGGCAGATGCCCCAATACCAGTAGATGAAAAGCACAGCAGCTTTTTGTGAGCAGGAGGGTGTGACAACCCTCACCCAGTGCAGGGGCTGCCAGAACAGGGGCAGTTTACTGGGATAACAGATCAGTGACTAGTGAATACCAAAATATTTTCTGGAATTGTTTCTGTGAGTCCTGCAGTGTTTCCATGAAGAGATTGCTCCAGGATAGGTAGCTCCAGTTAAACTTTGAGGGACTGGAACTAAAGGCCAGCTTATCAGCATATATTGCTGAGCAGGTAATTATGGAGCTGCCTCTCTAGGTTTTGTAAAAGCACAGCAAAAGTTGAAGGTGCATTTATTCCTTTGGGTTTCATTCCAAGCATTGTAATCTCCCTCCCTCACCTGTCACCATCTTGTTTTAACAAACATAGCCTGGGGGGGATTTCAGAGCCTGGATCCTCACCTCAGGTTAAAGTGGTTGCTGATGACAGACAGAGCTAAGCACGCGCGCTCAGAACCCGAGCTCTCAGGCAAGAAGCACGTAGCTAAACTTTGCCAAATTACTTTCAGAAAAGCCCTGATTGAAAAGGATCTTCATTGTAAAACGCTGAAAGACACACACACACGGAAACCCCCAAAACCACTGAACTGCACGAGCAAAAGGCAGGAAACAGCCTGGGTTTTCTGACTCTCACAGAACTGCTCATTTTCAGCTGATGACCACACTGATTTAATGTGTTCCAGAGAAAATGCCCCTCACGCAGGATCCACATGCGGTCCGACCCAAAGGCCAGCCTAATTTCATCTGTTGCTAGATGGGCTGTAGTCCTTCAGAGCTTAGTTCTGCTCTAATTTATATAAGCAAGCAGCAAAAACGTCTCTTTCCAAAGAATTGCATCAAATCACTTCTGCTCCCTTGTGTTTTTCTCCTCTTTAAACACAGCTGCTGCTCAAAGATTCAGTCATCAGACTTGTAACTGTGGCTGCCTAACAATCTCCCACTTCCTGCACTGCCTCGGTACCATCCTCATCGTGGGAGACTTGAGCTGGAGGTGCTCTGGGGATGAGGCCAACGAAAAAAGAAACCAAAGACATAGATATCCCCCATCTGGCTATGCCTGTGGCATCCCCAGCGGTGGGGATGCCTAGAAGCTGTATGAGCACTGCTTGTGCACAATCTCCTTCAATCCCTCTGATGAAAATTGACTAGAAGATGAACTGTAGAGCTACAGGTTTAGTACAGAGGAGCTTTCTCAACGAGTGCAAGCTTCCACTCCTCAGAATACAAGAGCAGAGAAAGGGAAGGATTAAACACCATTAACGCATGCCATGCTCCTTTGCTTTCCTGGCACTGCCCTCCTTTCATGTGGTAGTTTGTTTTCCTACAACACGATTTCAGAAATACATCTCTCCAAACATCTGGAAAGCATCCACTTGCTCTGCCCACCAGAGCAGGAACCAGAGAAAATGCGATTGCCTGTGTATTTCAGCAGGGCCAGGTTTGTGGATTACCTCTGCCCTCAGCTGAGGGCTGGCTGCAGAGCTCCTTCTGTGGTTACCTGAAAGCCTGCCATTGCCTCCAGAGAGCTTTTCACAACACGACTCGTGACGTGTTGAAGGCTTTGGTGCCTCTGTCCCTGACAGCCGTGCCTCCTTTCAACCCTTCCCAGTTGCCATAGATCATCCTGGGATGAAAGAACTCGTGATATACACTACCATATGTTTAAATCTGGAAACAAAGAACAAGCAGCAGCTCACCTCTGAAAACTGAACACTAATTCTCATGGAGAACAAGCTCTTAGCCCTGGGTCACAACCCATTTACATGCTGGGCAGAAAAGGGAGTCAGGAAGGCCCAGGGTTCTCCTGAAGGCACTGCAAAGAGAGAGGCTGTAGCACCTTCCTGCTGTTCGGTATCCACAGCACCACCAAACATTTCATAAGAGACCCACACTCCTGCCTCTGTCAAGCACAGATTTAAGTGCCTTTTCCACTCTGATTCCAGCATCCCCATCCGCTGAGAGCCACAGGAAGCTCCCTGCCTGTGCACACAGGGCATGGACCATCTTATATGGCCATCATTATTTCATCTTCATTCCCAAGACAGATTTCAACCTGAGCGACCTACTTGTTCAGATCTTCTGGAGAGAAGGGACAGGACGGTGCTCCCCTCAGTGAGCCAGAATTCACCATCCAACAGCTCTCTTTTGTAATGCAAAAGCTCTAACAACCCACAGTAACCAAGAGTTAGGAAACGATGGCATTCACAAACCATTTCATTGAATGTATACGAGCAGCAAAAGGAAACACCAACAAATTCCAGATGCAGAATGTAATTATGTTTGGATGGCAGAATGTTTCATATTGTTTTCTATAGGGGGAAAAAAAAAAAAAAAAAAGAAAGTAATCATTAAAGCAGTGGAATTAAAGTAAACTATGTTTTGGGTTACAGCCCAGAATAGTTACACTTGGCAGTTCAGAGGCACTGGTAAAATATTCCAAGGTTCATAAATCCCTGACTTTAATTTGTAGATATAGGTTACAGCTTCAGTATCACTGCGAGGGGGTAAATCATGCTCCCACCTAAAGAGCTGCCAAAGGGCGCTGGACCAAGCTTTTCAGCTCTGTTGGGCAGCTCTTAGGAAAACCATACATCAATGTCTTTCGTGTTCCCATGCCACTCAGATACTATATACTCATAGCAGAAGGCTTCTTTGGCTGGAACGGGCTCTGCAGCACCTATTTTTAACTTACACACTTAGATAGTGGTGACTCATGAAGGAAAAAGATACCCAGAGGTGGACTGGATGCAAATGAGCTGATTCCTTTCTCACATCAAGCTACATCCACTATCTCAGTCCTGTCAGCTCAGTGTGCACAGGCAGTTTGGAACTGTTAGGAATTAATTTGTAACACAAAAAAATCCAGCACCATTCAGTGGCCTATAAAGAATCTCATTTAATTTGCATTCTCTGGAACAAGTTGCTGGGTTCCAGCAACACATGCCTACAAAAAAACCAACAGCTAATAATGTCTGGAAGAACTACTTGACTAAAATCTCATCAGATATTAGACACTTCATCTGCATGCCTCATTCAGAACTTGGGTTCTTTGCTGTGTTAAATTAGGAGTTTAAGAAACTGGTATGCTAGATTTATTGGTAAGATGTTGGTTTATGCAGTAAAGACCTTATAATGAATATCTGTCACATGGGCAACATATCATGTCACAAGAGGGTAATAAAGCTGTAGGATGAAGCACGAGCCTCTATCAAGAGAATGTACAGAGAGCAACCCATTTGTCTCCTTCTCTTACAGTCCTTTGCTACAACAAAGCCTTGACACAGCTAAAAGAAAATTAATTTCAAGGTTATAACTTAAACTAGTCAACAATCAAAGGCTGAGCAACTTGGGCCACAACCTGAAAATTTGCTTAGTTTTCTTATATGCACCTAAAGAAAGTTTTCTTCTAAACACCTAAAGAAATTCCACTGAAGCCAGCGGGACTTCCAAAGTGTTTAAAAGTGGATCCAAAGTACAGTGTCAGTACTGGGAGAGCCAGGAAGCTGCTTGTAACAGTGGCAAGTGGGAGTTTAGGAAATAATATAATAAATTCCTTTTTCTACCAGGCCTAAGTCACTGCTTGGTTGCTTTCTGTTCACTTTTGTACAAGCTGAATAATTATTCCATTCGTATTCCCTCTCACAAGTCTTTCCTGGAACCAGTTCTTTGGAAATTAGGTGATTTTTCCCAGCATCAGCCCCTATTCTGAAGTGCTGTGCTCCACAGGTAAATTCTGTTTCCCCCAAAGGTGGACTAGAATTTGGTACCTATAGTTCCTCCCATTCTGACATGGTGACAAGAAGAGCAAATCATTCTAAGACACAGCTTGTAGTTTTCAGTCATAACAAGGTTATGAGAAAGGCTTTCTTTGAAGAAAAACAAAACAAAACAAACAACAACAAACCCAAACAACCTTAACAACAGTTTCCTTAAGGTGTGGGTAATACCACACCTTTACAGCAGACCAGGCAGTACTGGTTTCTCCAAACCACTCAAACTGACACCAGCATTAACCTCCCTCTCTCCAGCAGCTCCAGACCTCTGCAGAAAGGGAGTCCCTTCTAACCCAGCCAGATCTCCTTTGTTCTTTGAATTCCTGCTCACCCACACTGTGAACAGAGTCTGAGGTTGAGCCAGACTCCTCCAAACCACCAGTCCTACCATGGTACCCTGACAGCAGCAGGCATCTGGGTGGTTCACCCCGAGATATTGTTTCCTCACTGCTTGTTTTTACTGACAGCCTCCCATTAAACTAAAGCAACGTGTCCACACAGTAAACAGCCCAAGAGCTGGGTCACCAGCTAACGTTCAGAAATTAGAGAGCAGTTCCACTTCCACTACGGAGCCAAACCCCAAAAATGAAGTGCTGGCCCTGATTAAAACTTCTCCCAGAGAGGGAGAAAACTGTGGCCTCGTGTATTATGGTCTCACAGTGCCTCCATCTCGGAGGGTTTGCAGGCTTATTCTACCGAGCTGCCCCAAACAGATAGTAAATCTTGAGAACTGTGCTTCTCTAGAGAAATCTACTCTCTTGAAAACAGAGTGGTGCTGCACTGCAGCCTGCCACGCCGAACGTATCTTCTCCAATGCCTGTTCTGAAAGAAGCTGAAAAATAAGGAAAGACATTTCCAATACATGCAGATTTATATATACCAACTATTAGCCTGCAGATGTCAGAGGAATGTGAGATGCTTTTCTGATGGAAGAATTCAAGGAAAAAGCCAGAGCTTTACCATGTAAAGAACGTAAATAGCCTGCAAAGTCTGCAGATGCGCGGCCTGTGAGGAAGTGCACAAACCAAACGATGGGGTGTGCAGAAGAAACCCAAGTGCTGTTTGTACTTTCATGTTACTGACACCCTCAGTGGCTAGAATGTCTCTCTATTTGGGTTCTCACGGCCCCAGATCCTCCAACACATTCAAATCTGTGAGGCTTGGGACTCGTTATGCTACACAGGACCTCTGGTCGTAAACCAGGCATCAGAAATGCCCTGTGCAAAATGACAGCTCTGGCTCCAAAGCCTTCGTTTGGAAGAGGAAAAGAAATGGATATAAACAGACAGGAGAACACAAGGAAACGCATCCAAGTCGACCAAAGGCACGACTCAGCAGAGGGTCCAGGTAGCTGGAAGCCATTGGTCCTAAGATTACCCTCTAGCAAGCACTGGTTGTGTAGGTGGCTCACCTTCACCGCCACGAGGACACTCAACCGCCGCCAAAAGCCAAGCGTCAGTCGAACGCCCCGCCACGAGGGAGTTTGAAGTGACCCTGCCTGCAAATCAAGGCAGTTGTTTGCACAGGCAAAGGTCAAAACCAGGCCACAATGTCTTCTACTGGAAAAGGTCTGTGCATCTTGGTTCACATCCGCCCTACAACAATTTCTTTTTTGTATCTTATTTACATCCTTATCTGAATAGAAACACAGAGAACGAGGTGAAGTTACAATGATAAACAAGAATTTCAGCTTTAAGCTTTGGTTTAGATGATCTGTTTTCTGATAGTGCTGATGTGAATTGTGCCATTCAGTTATTTCTGGAATAACAGAAGGCAGAGTTTATAAACAGGTAACCTACAACAATGTTTCTTATTCCTCCCCCCCGCTTAATAAAGTGAAGGATCACCTAAATTTAAAACAATATATTTAAAACATTAAGAACCATTTCCTGGAGCATTGCCGAGTTTGTTTTAAACCTTTTTTTAACAACAACAACAACAACAAAAGAAACCCAAACTGTGAATGTTTTGTTCATTGCTTTTATGTTTCAATTGTACTTATTTCTGTGCTTGTGCGAGTGGAAAGCACACAGCTTTTCTTGAGTTTTTACAACAGCCCTTTCAAAAAAGGAAGTCAATTGTGCTCCTAATTGTGGATGTTTTTCAACTGAGGACCATAAGATATGAGCAAGAGGACCACAAAAATGATAAAAATATTAATATTTAAGTTATTTTTATATACATATCAGAGTAACTTGCAGCCATGTTTAGATATGTCTCTTCGAAGTCCATTCTGACCCATTCCAGTTTTATATGTATTTTTTTAATTCAGACTTTCCTGAACTCTTAAATTCCCTAATCTACACGTCTGGAGACCTTAAAGTCTCCCTCCCACAGCTTCCCCAGGGATACTTCCTAACGGGCTGAGAGTTAAAAGATAAGCACACTGTTGGCTGCATTGTTTTGTTCCCCCCAATTTGCCAAGAAACAGATCCAATAATGAAAACACTGCTCTCGGGGAGAACACTTCTTCCCATTGACACTGACAGCAAAATAAGCGAGGGGAAAAAGCCCCCAAAGTGCAGTGCTCTAAAACCTTATTCACATTGCACTCCTAAGCATTATGATTTACAAAGTATTTATAGTTTATTGCCTCAAATGGAAAAAAACTAGAGTGAGTTTCTGCCATACCTTCACCTAACACTGAAATTCTTTAAGATTTTTCTTTAGGATTTCAACGTAACAGATACAAAACCATTGCTCTAAAGAGAAAGGTCCAACATACGGTGATGACACAAGGAGAGCAACAGGGATGGTCCCTCCCTTACGATTCCTTCAGCAGATGTTTCTGCCCTGGCATGGAGGACCTCGTGCTAAGCCCCATGAAGATATTCCTTCCTTTTCAAAGCGTGCCTTCGACATGCAGCTGTGGCTGGGCCACCTCTATCATGAGGTTGACCCCTGCCCCTGCACTGCCTGTTCTACTACAGGCTTCTTTTCTCTAGGGACAGGCAGGGCAGGGTAGTATTTCGTGGCTGCCATTCCACGGCAAAAGCCAGAAATCCAAGAGTCTTTACTTAATAAATAAAATTCCAGCACTATTCACAGCAGCCATGGCTCAGTTTACATGGAGAGCTGACAAGAGTTTTCTTCTAGCTAAAGGGCTTGAGTGAGTTACGGCGATGAAGGAAGACCCAAGAATGTTGATTAATAGATATTGCAATCTACAAAAAGGAGGCCCAGAAGTCCCATCCATTCCAGCCGTCAGGAAAAGCAAGACAGCAGGGCTAAGGCAGCAACCAGAGAGCAGCGACGGGCGGGCTCGGTGGCACTCGGCCCGGATCAGGTAACGCTTTGTTCTTTGCAAATCCAGGAACAACTCATGTTAGAAAAATTCTAACTATCAGCACTTCCAACTGTACAGAGACAAGGCTGTGAGGACTCTGCACCCACTGCAGGGCATGGGATGGATCTGAGGTGCCAACCAGAAGCACAGATGGAAATACCTCACGACTCCGTATACTTATTTTTTTACTCCTCATTTTTTTTTGGTTCTACAGTTTCAGGGCTAAGCTATAAAAAAAACCCTAAAACAAACAGCCTGTAAATGCTAAGGCACACTGCAAGCCCATACAAACCTGCATAGCTCAGTTCTTACAGCAAAAGGGAAGCTCTCGTCTGCAGCCGGCGTGTCACAGCTCTGCTGGCCACCAAGGAGCTGCTGGAACCCTCCAGGCACTCGGCAGAAGACTGAGCTGGGGTGGCCCTGAGCTGCTGTCACAGGAGGTTTGAGAATGGGTCAGACAAGCAACTGGACCAGGAGATCTTCTGAGAAACTCCTGGCCCTCTCTTCCCATTCAATGAGCATTTTCACACTGCTGCAATACTTTGATCCTTACTCCCACCTAACGAGCTGTACAGTGACAGTTACACATCTCCAACAACCTCAGCCTTGCTACAGCATCATCTCTAAAACAGATATCTTTCAGTCCACACTCCCAGGGAGGAAAGAAAAGCGGACGCTCATCAAACCCCAACAGAAATGACCTGTCAACCTCAGCCATCCCACTGGAGCATCCAGCTCATGGCTATTACAGATCACTCCCCACAAACTCAGACGATTACGAGGAGCAGTTTCTACAAGTTTCAGACGAAGGGCTCGTTCTGGCATGATGACAATGCAATAAACACACATTTCAAAGCCACTTTCGTCAGGTTCCTCTGTTGCTTGCTGGACAGTTGCCAGAAAGAATAAAAATGTTACCCAGGGGTGAGCTCTCTGAAGGCATTAGGTGCTGGAGCTGAACTTCAGTGCTGATGGATCTTGCAGAACCTCAGTTAGGGGGATGCCAGTAATTCTGAATCTGATGTTAGATTTATGGAAAACAAGGTGATACTTTTTTTTTATTAGACAAAGCAAAACACAGTTGGTGCTCCAATAGTGCAATTGCAGATTTCTCAGAGAGAAAAAAAAAAGAAACCAGAACAAAACCCAAACCCCACACTCATGGGGAAGCCAGTAACCATCAGTCATCTGTTAAAGGAAACCTGTTCTTTCTTTCAGATTAGCTACTGTCTAGTGGTACATAATTAATATTGATTTGAAAGGCAGCCTGCCCAAGGGATGCAGAACAAGTGATTGTAGTACATGCTGACAAATGAAATATCATAATGGCCAGTTTACAGCACGACTTGAATGAGTATCTATCAGTAAGAAGGGGTTTTTTCCCCCCTCAGACTTCCAAAAGGCTAAATTCAAATTTGACCAGATTTCCAACAGTGGAAGATGGAAACGATACTTGAGGAAACTGGAAAGTACTGTTCTGGTTTTTTAAATGTTTTAATCAGTTTTTCATGTCAAGCCCAGACTGCCTGTCTCACTGCAGGAATTCCTCAGTGAAAGTCAGTGGAGTAAAGGATGGCATTAAACCCCACATTCCCGTGTGGGTTCTGCGTGCGTGTTCCCTTAGTCGGAGACATCCCAAGGCAATTAGGGGAAGCAGGGCCAGAGGTCAGGCCTGGGACCTGGGATTTTAGCAACCCCAGTTTCAGTTCCTGCCCTGCCACAGACTTTGTATGAACCACGGGGCAAGGCATCATCTTCGTGTGGCTTGGTTTCATACCTGTGAAATGGGGGTAACAGGGTCACCTCACGCCGATGTGGAAAGGATAAGAGCTGAGGAAAATTAGGCCTGTAACAGAGGAGTGATTGACCAAAGGTTAGAAACCCTAACCTTCTGCAGACAGTGCTGTCTGACACGGGGGGCTTTCAGAAATGCACTGGACTTCAAAATACCGAGTGCTTTTAACTAGCATTTTGCCTCCCAAGTGCAAACAGTAATTTCCTTGGAGGAAGACAAAAGGGGTTATCAGTTCCTCCCCCCTCAGAGTCACACACAGAGCCATTCAGCATTTGGCTCCCCAGAGGGAGCAGACTCTGGGGAGAGGAAGAAGGGAGCCCTTCTTGCCACCTTCTGTCCCTCCTTCCCTCTCTCCACCCAGGGGTTGAGGGCAAGGCTAGGAACACGCTTGGGTTGACAACATCCTAAACTGGTAATTAAAAGGAAAACCAAAAAAAATTGTTTGCACAAGTAAATCAGCTGCTGTGTAAGAGACCTATTTACACCTTGCTCGGAGCTCGCTTTCATCTCTGCAATGACTCATGCAAGAAGCATTATCAGAGCCAGGCAGACTTCTTACCCTGGCAGCTTTGCCATGCTAGAATATCACAGAAATGCTATTACTGTGAGAAGGCAAGAGAGACTACTAAAGCAGACAGTAACATTACATAATTTAGTAGAAGCTGTGCTCATGACCAGGACAGGAGCTGGAAAGATTTCCTATGTTTCCATAAAACATCCCATTTCCCTCTATACAATCCTATCTCAGGAAACAAACAAAATAAAACAAACCAAAATCTATTAATTCTGGGTTCTAAGACTAAAGAAGGAAATGACAAATTATATTAAGAAAAACAGGGTGGCATTTTAAAAAAGAAAAAGCCAAGATGTCCCCAATCATTCGAAGCAGATACGTGTGCCCCCCATGAAGCTGAAACAAAACTGAAACAGTTCTAGAACTCCTCCTTTTTCTTCAGCTTAAAAGAGTACAGAGAGTTTTCTCTGAACAAAAAAGGAAATAAAAATTAAATAAGGATTAATCCTAGAAATTATTAGCATATTTGAATAAGATTATTGAATCTCCTTACACTGTTTGTTTTCAAGTCCAAAACAGTTTAAAGCTTCACTGTGTAAACACTGGCCTTCTGAGCATCCTGCTGAATTCAAGAGAGCAGAAAGTCTACGGCATCATTAAAAATAACACATTGTTTGCATTTTTCATAAAGACATCAAGAGGATTTCATCTCTCTGAAACACAATCTCCCCCAGGGAATTATGGATGAGCAAAACCAGAACAAGTGGAAGTTAAATAATTTTTTTTTAAATGCCAAGAAGCCAATGGGTTAAGCTCTCAATTTATCTTTGTTTCTCCAAAGATACAACACTATTTCAGAGACATTAAGAGCGAGACCACACCTGTGTTTCTTTAGCGGTGGCCTGCTGAAAATATTTGTCAGGCATTGTGTCAGAATCCAGAGCACATTCTTTCACTTTATGATTAACCTTTAAAGAGATTACGTTGGGAAAACGCTCAAAGTGACATTCATACTAAATTAACTGCATTCAGACTGGGGGGAAAGGGTTTGCCCTTGAAGTTGGCGGTGGTTTTCAAACAAAGCCTAAGTCAGCCGGAGAGTTTGTGTCCGTAGGAAACAGAATATGCAACCAAAAGCTGAAAACAAGCCAGGAACGTTTTGATATTAGGAAATTCAATACTCTATAGAATGAAAAAAAACAACCAAACAAAAAAGACCCCAAACTCAAACCAATGCAAAAAACCAGAAGACAGAAACTGACCCTTCTTCTAAGAGGATCTGATCATAAGGATGAGCAAATCAGCTTCAATTAAGTAAAATCTGACCAGAACCCAGACTTGCACTGTGAACATCCCCTCTTCCCCTCGTCCCACAAACACCCCAAACATCTGCACAAAGTTCTGCCACCTCTGCCGGGCTTGGCATCGCTCCAAACTCTTCCTCCTGACAGGGTTTGCTCCCTGGATCCATGTCAGTTGGGCCAACTCCAGATTTGTTTCATTGAGAGTTTATCTCTGAGACTGAAGCAAAAGTCAGAGGCTGCCTGAATCCGGGCACTTGGCCAAATCTCCAAAGACAAAGAACTTTGTCCAGCACAATGCTAATAAATGATTACACCCTCCCTTTACAAAACATTAATTCACTTGACTCGGGCAGAGGATTCCTTTTTCAATATACAGTAGGGGTTTAAAGAAAAAAAAACCCCAACACACGCCCATTTGCAAAGCAACTGCAACAAGAGCTGATCAAACGTATTTCCCCACGATGACATTGAGCAAATTCCCTCATCCCACATCAGAGTGATTTGTACCATAAATGAGGTGGTAGGAACGATACAAAAGCAAACGGACTCGGGTGGTTTGGAAGAAACGTGTCAGTAGCACAAAGCAAAGGCTCTGCTGCCTTCCCCGCTGCTCTGCCGGCGTATGGCCGCTTACAGGGGCACCCAGGAGCAGAGGGATCCCTGAGCACCCCTCAGCTTCTCATACTCTGTTTAAGAGCTGGCTGGGGACTGCTGTCCTGCCCCAGCACTCTGACTTGGACCTTTGCCCAAGCCGCGTGCACTTTTTCCTTAAATCCTCGACACAAAATAATGCGGAATGCTTCCAGAGGAGCCAGGTCTGCATCTGCACTCCTCTGGAGGGGAGGATGGCAGAGCTGCTGAGTGGCAGTGCTGCTGAACCTTCAAGATTGACGCCATTTGGAGTGCAAAACCTCCAAAGCTCAGCAGCCCTCAAAACCCTGGGAGAACATTTCGTGTTCTTGGGCACCATCTGCTGGTACCTTGGCCACTGGCACACGTGTGGCCACCTCCACCTGCACTCCAGGGCCCAGAGCCCGAGAGGTTCTCTCAGAGCATCTCTCCTCTCTCAGAAAGGCCAAGGGCTACCTTCTCCCTCCCAACTGTTGAAGCACCACCTCCCTTACATAGGTCCCAACAGCAACCAGGTTGTGTTTTATAAAGCAGAACAGCAAACTGATGCAGCCAGATCTTTGCCTCAGAGGCAGCATCCCCAGTAAGGTAACTCCAGGCGTAGCTCTAACAGCATTTTAATTCAGATCAGGAGCGGGGTTTTGTGAAGTAAATCTACCAGTCATTGCCACTGCCTCTGCTTTTATGGGGCAACCTGAGCAGTAATCTGAATCCAGATTCGTTTTTATTTGGCATTTATTTCATCAGCTAAAAGGCCATGATGTGAGGAGGAGCATTTAGCAGTCCAAACTCACACAGAACATGGGTGATGTCCCTTCTGAGAACAAGGACTTTCCCCAAAAGTCCTGGAAAAGGACTTCAGGTCTCTCAGACAACCTGCTTAGAATCACAGAATAAAATCAGAGTCGTTTTGGTTGGAAAAGACCTTCAAGATTGACTCCAACCATGGACCCAGCACTGCCAGGGCACCACTGACCCATGTCACTCAGCACCACAGCTCCACAGGGCTTTTAAACCTCTCCAGGGATCACAGGGACTCCACCACTGCCCTGGGCAGCCTGGGATGGGGCTTGAAAACCCTTTTGGGAAAGAAATTTTTCCTAATATCCAACCTAAATCACCTTCTGGAGCTGCTTACAGGTTCTATGATTTCATTTACATTCCAGGGTATAATTTCTCTTGCTTCTTGATGAAAGGCATGAAGAGGACAAGGAAAATGATAAAGTTTACCACAATAAACTTTAAATATTTTGATACAAGGTTGGTTTGCTTTTTGTTAAAGGCCACGGGCATTGAGATAAAGTCATTAAGATAAAACACCCGTGAACACAAATGAAGAGCTGTTGACCAGTTCCCATATAGGAGGTTTCACACTTCTGTAATAAAGACACTGTCAGTTTAAAGGTGACACTGGGACCTCGTACAAGAGGGATTTCCTTGAACCATCCTGCCTCTGCAGAGTCCCAATTCCTCTTTGTGCTGCCCTTTTCTCTACTGTTCTACAGCAGTTTATTCATCAGGAGTCTGTAAACTCACTGACTTCTCAATATATGGACTTTCTGGGGTTGTTTCTATCAATGTCAAGGATTTCTGCTTTTTATTTTTTAATAAATTCCAAAAATCCTTGAAAAACACTGAGACAAAGGCATGACTCACATTCAGAATTTCCTGTTGAATTTTTCTTTTTTTTTAAATGACCAGGATGTCATTGGACAGCTTGTCCTAAAATAGACTGATGACAGTGATTTTTAGAAGCCCAGGGATGTGGAGGGTTTAAAGAAGCAATTCTGTTTGCTGAGCCCCTTCTGCCAGCAGCACTGTGAGTGGAGGCCTCAGGGCAACCACTGGGAATTTTGTAGGTACAGTACAGTCAGAAATGGGCTTTAAAGAACCAGTTCTTGCTGAACACTGACAAAGTTGTCCATGTGAACCGAGAGTCAACAGAAACCTCAAAACCAAAGCCATCTCCAAAACCCGAAATGCACTTCCAGGTTTGTTCTCCTGCAAGACTTCTAGGCAGCTTTGCAGGGTGGGAGATTGATATCTGTTGATCTCAATCAAGGCTGATAATCTCTCGATCTCTCTAAGCAATCAAGCCTGATAATCCTCTCCAAGGGTTGATAATCTCTCCTCTGTCCCTGGAAGAGGGGTTGGGAAGAGAGCACCAGTCTTGACCACATGCCCCCCCTGCCCTGCACCAGGTCAGAGAGGTACTTTGAGATCCTCAGAGATACAGCTCTGCCACCTGACGTCACCTCCCCGTCACTGTTAGCAGTATAAACTATTGTCTCTTCAGGGGCAGAGGAGATGGAGATGAAGATGACTGGGAGGGGAGCAGACTAGTGAAATATTAAACGAAAAGGAAGTGGTTTGGGATGGCACTTGGAAGTGCCCCAAGAGCATACGCCTGACGGGGGCTTTCTCTAGAGCCCCACAGGGATAGGAAGCTGAAGCAATTATGATCCTTAGAGGCACATTAACTGGAGAAGTGAATTTTCAGGTTTTTCCCAAGCTCTCACATTCACCCAAAGCATTTCTCTCTTTGCAAAACATTCTCTCTTTTCGTTAGATGTAGTGGGGGGGTGTGTTTCTGCTGACCAGAGCCTGAATTTGAATGCCATATGCTCCATAAATCCCCTTTGATAATTTTGATGATCTGTTAGTTATTTCATTAGCATTATGCAACTACAAAGGGTGAGAGGCCATATTAAACTCTATAAAACTTTTAGAATGCTGTGGAGGAGGGGTGGGGAGAGGAGGAGGAGAGAACGAATCAGCCATCGGAAAGTCCTGAGGAAAACATACAAATGGCACATTAAGAAACTCTGTTTTGGTCAGGCTGGCAGGGTTAGCAGGTGGGCAGAGCCCTTCCAGACACACGCAGATATTTTGCGACTGCAGAGGAAAGCACTGGTACCAAATTACAAAAGGTTGAAAAGCAAGAGAGGCTGTTCCTTGATGTGTTTTGAAGTGCTGTTGATCCCAGAGTGGGACTCCCAGCCCCAGCTGAACACAGGACTCTTGCTCCTGTAAAGACAGGAGCAGACTCTTGCTTTGCACCGCTATTGATCCGAAAGCAACAACAAAACAGGGGGGAGGTGGTAGAGCAGCAGCTTGGGAGCGTGGTCTGACTCACTCCCCAGAAAGGGATCTTTTAAAAGACTCCCAGCTGAGAAGCAGCCAGCCAAGAGGCTCTTACTATTCAGAAATTTAGGATACAAGGAATAAAAATTTGCTGTGCAGTTACATATGGCACTACATCTGCAAATATTTTACATTTTCAAATGGTTAGAGAATTATAGAAATACTAACAACTGCAGCCTCCCTGTAAATGTTCTGAACACATTTTATAGGAGAAACAGAGGCAGAAAAGTAGCTCGCTCCACAGCCAGACGGGCAGTAGCAGTTTTGAAGAGATCCAGAGCTAGAAAGTATTGCAGAAGATTAAGAATGCTCATTTTGGGGCACATGCAGATTTATTTCAACAGCATTTACCGTGCTTTTTGACCCAGGTCAGTGGTAATTGAAAGATTCCATCCAAGTCATTATTTTGTTCACCAGAGAGAAGCAGCAGTCTCAAATACTCTCATTTGTTTTTGCATCTCTGCTGGTAACTTTTACCATGTAGCACATATTTCACATCACGGGCACACCTTTAAAACCTCAGCTTGCAGAATCAAACCTCCACTTTTATTTTTATGGTTTGGGGATTATTATTTTTTTCAGTTTAAACTTCTATGGCATATTTGTGGAAAAGAGATTGGCAGCACCACCGCCCCCCTTTACACCAACTATAAAAGCAAAGACAAAAACTTTAGTTATTTTTAGGTACTCGTTATTCCTGCGTACATCTCATGATATTAATGAACATTGACAAGGAATGGGATGTTGACAAAACCAGGGGCAACGTGGAGGATTGATAATGAAGCGTCTGAAGCAACCAGTCCTTTCCAAATCCAGAGTTAACCCTTTCTACTTCTAAATTCCCAGTCAGCCATTGAGGAAACGGGATCATCATCGTGCAGTTCTGTTGCCCAATCAAGTACTGCACACACCAAATGATGAAAGGAATAGGAAGCAAAAAGTTTAAGAACATCTTCTAATCTGTCCCCAAGAACTGATTTCTGCATGGTATATGTGAGTGAACCAACCCAAATGAAATTCTGCTTAATAAATAATCTATAAAGAGGAGATAAATTCAGTAAATTACTAACTGCTGGCTCTGGTCAGAAGTTCCTGGCTCCCATTCCCCGGCTCCGTCTTCTAAACCACATTGGTTTCTGCCACACAAACTCCAGATGGAAAAGGCTCGGCTTTGGGTCTCCCAGTTAAACAAAAGAGCAGGCAGGGCTGCAGCCTGGGGACTGTAAACATGCTGCTTCGGGCTTTTGGCATCTGTGGTGTCCAGCTCTCTCCTCCATGTGCTTACGCTTGTGCACACACACCCATTAATAAACACAGACTGTTACCTTGAGGGAACAGCCAAAAAACTCTGAAGTGGTGACCTGCTATTATTGCAACCATATTGTCTTGCAGTTGTAATGAACCTTTCCTCCCTCCTCCCTTTCACTTTCCTCACGCACTTTGAGCCCAGATGGCCGAGGCCGGGCTCGGCAGTAGGAGCATCCACTCCTCTGAGCTGCGCCTTGATGTAAACGAAGGCTCGGTTTGGTCCGCGGCGTTGTGGCTGTTTGTAAAGAACACAGGAACTGATACAACACATCTGCTCTCACCGCTTCCACAACGCTATTTCTTTCATCTGTTTGAGTTTTGGCTTCTCCGAGAGGAAGTAATTGGCTGTTAATTATGGGGGCTGAGAACTGGTCACATCACAGAACTGTGTTTGCAAGCATGATTCATGACAGCATCATTTCTCAGCAGCTGTCAGCAGTAAAGGCTCAGCACTTACAAGAAACTATTATGATATTATACCAGCAAAGGATGAAGACAAATGCTGTGCACAGCTGAGAAAGCAGCAAACAAAATATTTTTTTTAAAACCCTTATTCGACAGAGAATCAACTTGCTGTTTCTCAGGAGAGATAAACAAGAGTCCTGCCAGCGTGGCTTCCCAGACCGTGAAACTGAAATCCAAACTCTTCAGATGTCCTCCCCAGAGCTGGATGAAAAATGAAAGATCTTTTCTCATTAAATAGCTGGAAATTTTAAACTCGTTCTTAATACTCCCCAGACTGTCTCTGTTCCCGTGTCTTTCTTGTCTTATGCTTAAATTGTTTGCTCCTCGGGGAAGACGTTTTGATTTGTTATCTTCATATAGGCCCTAGGAGATCTGGCCCAAATCCAGCACTGCAGTATTTAAAACCAGGAAAACAGTCAACCTGCATCAGATCAGAAGTCCATCTAGAACAGCATCCTGTCTCCAGTGACTCCCAGTAGCAAATGCTTTGGGGGAGAAAATGCAAACATCATGTGTAGACTGAACTTCTTCCTGACTGTATTTGCCCTGCTTCCTGCAGCCAGCAGCTTAGTAAGAAGCAAAGAATAAGAAATAAAACCTGACATTATGGCATGAGTGTGAAAGAGAGAGATCTAAATACCATTTAGTGTCTCAGTCCCTGATGTGTGTGCAGCAACCCCAGCGCGATTGCTTTGTTCAGAGAGAACTTTGTGAAGTGTTAACTCCTTGTTGAGGGTCCCATCACCTGAGGTAGCCCAAGCTCTGCTGCAGGCACAGGCAGAGATACCATTCCACTTTACAACCTCGGGCAGTAACAAACTGGAATCAATGGCAGTTCAAGTTAAAATACTGGGCTGTAAACTGGGGCAATCAAGGATTGCCTTCCACAAGCAGTCCCTGCTGCTGGGACAGAAGCTGGTGTCCCCACCAGCCATCCCAGCTAAATCTGCCCAGACACATCAGACAAACATCTTTATCAGTCTAAATAAAGCCTGTTCTTGGACAAATTTTCTCCCTAGACACTGAGTTAGTGCACCAGTCGTTGGAAGAGAGGGTTACATGCAAAGAGTGTGTAAGAGCCTCAGTTCTAGATGGGCTGTCCACAGCACAAATAAGATGAGAAGCTCTACACAAGATCTAGACTGCTCTTTTCTCCTCGCCTGCAACCACTGAACTTCCTGCTGTTTGCCACAGTGACCACCATCAGGAAGAGTATGGTCTGATGGACAGTACCTCTGCCCCAACTTAGTCATCAGAGATTGTGAAAAACAAGGTGACCCAAAGACAACACACACAGAAGAAGGCAGTCTTTTATAAGAAATGCAAACACATTTATATGGGCTTCAAACTTTTTGGTGTGGTTTTACATACGCAGTTCCCTTCAGGATAATTGATGCTGGGCAAAAGCCTGGTTTGCAGTAGGCAGGAAAAATTAAGGCATTCAAAGCAGCTTCATGTTGTTTGCGGGCTAAACCAAAATACCAGGACTTGTATGTAAAACACAAATGAGAAGAAAGGAAAAACAATGTTCTAAAAATCCCAGCAACGGAGCTTAAAGAGAGTTGATAGATAACATCTCTGTGCCCAGGACAGGCTGAGAGCTCCGAGGATGTTCAGCTGGAGAAGAGCAGCCTGAGAGGGGAGCTGAGCAATGCTGAGCAAGAGCTCAAGGGCCCTTGAGGGGGCAAGAGG
>VWZY01000537.1:164568-208418 GCA_013399075.1 Chloroceryle aenea
TCTCCAGAGGCCCCATCCAGCCCCCACCATTCTGTGATCTCAGGTGGATAATCCTTAACCAAATCATCCCAACAAAACCCAGTATCTTTTGCAGAACTCAGAGGAAACGTGGACAGTTCCCTTCTGCACAGATTTATTGGAAAGGTTTTAATAAACACAGATGTTGGGAACGGATGGCTACTGTGTAATCATGTGTAGGAAAAGCCAAAGGACAAAATATCCCTTAATGAAGACCTGCATATCATGCAGTATTCCAAAACAAGTGAGAAGGAATATGGTCAGTGTTAAACACAAACCAATCACAAGAATCCTAATATCAATACTTATTTTTTTAATTCTCATATCCTTATTTCATACTTGCTGGTCTTGCAAGGAGTGCACACACATTTAATGTCAACAGAGGCACAGATGCTCACAGGAAGAGCTTTTACTAGATTTTAGTCTCTGTTCTGTTTTGGTATAAAAATATACCAAAAAAATCTCCATCAAAACAGTTCTGAGGCAATGAAGCCATTACTGGCCCGTGCAATTCCCAGTCACCATACTGGGATTCTGTTGTGTCCAGAAATAATCCTAGATTAGTATAAATATGTTCACTTTTTCCAAAGAAAAAGATGATAAAAAATAATAATAAATTGGACACTGAAGCAAATAAAGTGTCCGAATTCCTGGCTTTTAACATCTTCCAGTACAAAAACACAAATTTCAGTTTTTCCTCAACTGCCTATATAGTAAACTGGCAGAAAATCAGAAAGGCATTTTTACTCAATTTCCCCTTCCCCCTCTTTTTTTTTTTCCTCCCCCTTCATTTGGGACTTTCATTCACTAGTCACAACTAAATCATCCCCAAGGAGAACAAGTTATTTTTGCAAGTCCAATATCCTTGTCGTGCCAGTGAACTTTGCCGAAGAATCCAAAACTCAGGCAACTTANAGGCTTCTTCTCCCACCCCTCATTTGTAAGCTAAAGGAGAGCCCTGAACAGGAGTGCATTATATCCAGTTTTGAACAGACATTTAGCTTTAAAAGACATTTAGATAGGAGAAAACTCACTATTTCTCATATCCTTATTTCATACTTGCTGGTCTTGCAAGGAGTGCACATACATTTAATGTCAACAGAGGCACAGATGCTCACAGGAAGAGCTTTTACTAGATTTTAGTCTCTGTTCTGTTTTGGTATAAAAAAATACCAAAAAAATCTCCATCAAAACAGTTCTGAGGCAATGAAGCCATTACTGGCCCGTGCAATTCCCAGTCACCATACTGGGATTCTGTTGTGTCCAGAAATAATCCTAGATTAGTATAAATATGTTCACTTTTTCCAAAGAAAAAGATGATAAAAAATAATAATAAATTGGACACTGAAGCAAATAAAGTGTCCGAATTCCTGGCTTTTAACATCTTCCAGTACAAAAACACAAATTTCAGTTTTTCCTCAACTGCCTATATAGTAAACTGGCAGAAAATCAGAAAGGCATTTTTACTCAATTTCCCCTTCCCCCTCTTTTTTTTTTTCCTCCCCCTTCATTTGGGACTTTCATTCACTAATCACAACTAAATCATCCCCAAGGAGAACAAGTTATTTTTGCAAGTCCAATATCCTTGTCGTGCCAGTGAACTTTGCCGAAGAATCCAAAACTCAGGCAACTTAAGAATATATTTGTAATATCCAACAAAATAATAAATTCAGCACATGACACAGGAAATAATAATCAGATGATCTCAGCCCCAGAAGTATTTCACTGCTGTGGAAATGCCAGGTTGGAGAGTTCATGTGGAAAAGGAAAAGCCTTGTAACTTCTCCAAACATCAGTCATCACTTCCAGATACCTCTAAATACAGCCATTCATTTCACACTGCAGGATATTGTATTGAAAAGCAAGGCAGGGCCAGCACAGCACCTTCTACCACTAAATAGGCACTGCACAAACCTTAGCTAAGTGTGTTTTTCCTATTTGGAATAGGGCTCTTTCATTTCCAAAAAAAGAGGTTCATGCTTCTTGCAGAGAAAAATATTTATAGCTGTATGCAAAAAAAAAATTAAAGTAAAATATAAAAGAGCTTGAAAAGGCACACGCAGAGGTATTCCAACACAGAAGTATTCCAAGATAGCTCCGTGTCAAATACGGAATGACTCATCCACCTCTTTCAATGAAAATGTTCATCCTAGAGAGATCAAAGGCACTAAGTACACCAAGCCCTTTTTTTTTTTTGCTAAACCTGGCAAGAAAGTAAAAAGGTTTTCAATCAGCAGTCACTTAGTGGGAGGTCTGTGAACAAATGAAAGCCATAAGATGCTGGTACACGAGAGTCTCCTACAATGCACAATAGGGACAATGTATATAATGTGAGCAGAGTTTGCAAGGAGTAGAAAGTTTAGATGAATATTTTTGTGCAGCTAGAGCAGATGCCACGTGAATTTGATATTAGCAGTTAGACATTGGGTTTGCTATGGAATTTCAAAGTGCCCATCATTCATTCCCATGCTTTCACTGCCACGGCTTTGAAGGCTGGACAAACGCAGCCCATCCTCACACTGCACGCTGGCTTTCCAGCCTCAGTCTCTGCACTCCGATTCCTACCAGCTTACAACCGCTCTGTCTTGCAGGCCACGAGCATCTGCAGACTCTTCTATTCTGGTTAGGTCGCATTTTACCCCTCGGGCTTCCCCCTCTTCCACCGACCCCAGCGCAACGGTTGGTCCGTAGGGGGAAGGGAAACGAGAAACCGCAAAACACAGGGAAGTAAAATGTCAAAGCCTAATTTAAAATAGCCCTGACCCCTCGCAGCAGAACACAAGGCTAAAGATTATCTCGCACAGTGGCGGTTTGTGCCCTGCCGCGGCTCCCGCNTGTTTGAAAACACTGCCGTTTGTCCTATCACCACATGTCCTGGCTCCTGCCCATCTCCTCACCCTGCAGTACCTCTGAGTCCTTCTCTGCAGTCCAGCAGTGACTGGCTTAAAATTCATGCTGCCCACTTCTACACCTCCGGGGGTCCTCNAACTGGGGGGTCCTCTACAGTGGCAACTGGTTGATGGGAGCAGGATGGGTCAGGTCAGGAGGAGCGACTGGCAAAGCTCTGCAGGCACCAGTTCAATCCACTGGTGTGGCCGCTGAGATGTTTGGCTGTTTGACCGCTGCCATTCAAGCCCGGTTACCTCAACAGCTTATGTTACCTCTACAAAGATGATGTAGCTATTGGACCTTCAGAAAGCTATATGCAGAAACTCTCCAGAGTTTCCAAAGAAGCTGTAATTGTGTCTGGCACTTCAGGGCAACTGATAAAGAACCCTACACTAGTGGCAATAAAGCCACTGTGAAAGAGGAACACAACTGCCCAGGTTACAGGTCTGAGCGTAGACACTGAAACCCTCCAAGCAGCACTGCGTGGGCCTGGGCAAACCCTACTTCCTCAGGGCTGATTTCACAGACTGCGAGCTCTTTGGGGAAGAAAGGACATGAGCAGGTCCTCCTCTGATGATTAAATAAGGATGAACATCTCTGGGCAGAGTATATTCCATCCCCAAAGGTTTCGCACTTCTGTGTAGCAAAGCCAATGTTTCGTGCTCCTCTCACTGAACACGTTACCTCAATGTTTGTGGGAAACAGAGAACAGCAAAGCTTCCTTAACTCCTTCCCAGTTTTCTCTGTCCTCTCACTTTACTAGCTGTTGTTTACCACTTCCAGCAGCAGAGACCGCAGGCCAGGAGACCTATTTACATCCTACAGCGTGGCTAATCCACGGCCAACAAATAGCCAGGAGGGACCAGTAACACACAGGCTGGCCAAATCATTCCCAGTGTGAAGAAGGAGCTGCCAGACCACAACGCACAGCCTCCAGCTCTCTCTGCCCTGCGATACTCTGAAATCCAAACAGCGGGGATGACGCAGACTTGTGTTAACACCAGCTTGTCCAAAGTGTGCTGTCACTGCCCAGTTACTCTGCATCCAGCTCATCGGCCGGGCCGGGGTGCTCAGCCCCCACTAGCGCAGCACGATTTGCTCCTGCAGTTCAATAGAGAGTTTTCAGGAACTTTACACTTCATCATGAGAACGTTACAGAGTAAAAAAAATAAATAAATAAAAAAGCTGAGTTGCAAGTTTCTTGGGTTCGGGGATTTCTGCTAAATTCTTGTAACCCTTTTTAAATATTAACTGAGCAGAATTGATGACTACTACAGAAGAGAAAATCCTGACACTAATATACTTCTTAGTCATAAAGAATTCATGCATTTTCCCCTGTTTTGAAACTCATTAACCAAGCTTCTGGAAGCAATTTTTTCACGACCCTTACACTTCTCCAGTAACAAACAGTTTGAACATTTCTCTGGGTAACAGTTGCCTGCAAAGCACTTAAAATTTATAAACTCCTCATACAGTTTCTGACATTTATCATTGCTAGAGTAAATGGAACCAATGGAATCGACTATGCATCATGAGTAATATAATGCAATATTAAAGGACACCCAGCGGAGTACTTTAGAGGCTGAGGAATCTAAATCATATGCTCAGTGCTGGGAAGCCATATAGGAAAATGTGCAGCACCATTTGTTGGTTGACTGTAGCTGTCACTGCTCAGTGTTATGTGAGAGCTAAGCTGCACTGCTGATGCGCAGGGGTTACATAATTGACAGCAGTGATTTACTCTTTATGTGAATCAGAAGAGAAAGGAACTGTGGAAAGAATTCCTAATGAGTGATCACAAGCGTTTCCACACCGCCCGCCACAGCCTAAGCTAAACAAAAACTTGCAGCGAGACGGGGATTTGAGCTGAGGCTAAATTCATGCTGCCACTGCTGAAGGTCTCCAGCCTGGAGCACCCCAGCAATTTTGGGGGTGTCTGTCTAAATTACTTAAAAGAGAAGGACAAGTAATAGGTATGATGCTCAGTAGCACCGATGAGATGTGAAGGAGATGGCCATTTTCATCCCCTCTGACTACTTCTTTGTTACTCCTCCACTGTTCTGATACAGGTAGAAGTTACACAGACACTGAGTAGATGCTGTGAGTAGGAAAGAAAGCCAACTTGGAACAGGCAACACTGTGAGGGCCACTGAGATCTCTGCGTGTCACTAGGCAGCAGTCCCCACGGGACTCTAGCAGGCAAGTGGCTTCCACAGGTCTCAAAAAGTACAGAGGCCTCTTCCTTTGTGGCTATGGATTTTGTCTGGACAGAATTTGAAAGCTGTAGCCAATTTCCAGGGGCTTTCAAATACCAAACAGTCTGGTAGTAGGGCCTTTCAGCACTTTAAGGGGCCTGCCAGAAACAGGGGGACAGACTTCTGAGCAGGGCCTGCTGGGACAGGAACAAGGGGTGATGATTTGAAACTCAGAGAGGGGAAACTGAGACAAGAGAAAAGGAAGAGATTTTTTTTAGGCTGAGGGTGATGAAAGCCTGGCCCAGGCTGCCCAGAGAGGTGGTGGCTGCCCCATCCCTGTCCCCATTGCAGGCCAGGCTGGATGGGACTCTGAGTAACCTGCTCTAGGTGCAGCTGTCCCTGCTCCCTGCAGAGGGGCTACACTAGACAAGCTTTAAAGGTCCCTTCCAACCCAGATTCTATGATAATTATTTTCTTTTGTCCTCCTTTTTGTTTTAATTATTTCATTTTTTCAATCTTGCCTGCATTCCTTTCCTTTCCCTCCTGCTTTTACCTTCAGTCTCACTGAAGATACCCAGGATCATGATGTAAGAAATAAGTCACCCTTCCCATTCCTTTATTCCTCCTCCAATAATCTGCAAATTCTATTAGCTGGAATGACGTGGGACACCGGGATGGATTGGGGCAGACAGAGAGGCGCAGACAGAAATACTGCCTGGTAGCGTCTGGCAGCCTGGCACTCACCAGCTGCTTGGTGCAGAGCTGTGCTGTTACTGGGGAAGAGTTTTATCAGAAGGGCCAGTACAAACCTTAATTCTATTACAGAAATTGTAAGATGAAAATGAAAGTTTAGATTACTCGAGTGTTTATCTTCATTTGTATATCTCTGGCTGTTAATAAGCTGGACGCACACACGATACCGCCCCCCGCCGAACTGAGAGTGAATCGGGGAGATGAAGCAATATGAACTCAAACTGAATGGAACTCGGCCAGCTGAGACCTCTCAGTCCTGTCAGCAGAGCTACAGGTGGCATTTTTGGGGGTGATGGAAGCATCAGGAACCCCACTGCTGCAGATCAGCACCCCTTTGTTTGTGCTGGTCCAACAGTCTGTGGGACCACGCTGTAAACCAGACATCTGGAAAGGGGTGGGAGGGTGTTCAAGAAAAAAAATACATCTTTTTGGAAGACTCTGTGCTGCATCATGAGTTCTTGGGATCTAGACCTGCTGTAGGAGAGCTATATAAATGATATACAAAGTATTGGTCAAATAAAAGTCTCAAAATACTATTTAACTCAGGTCTGTGTCTTTAACATCAAAGTATGTATTATTTTTCTGGTATGCTGGTCAGTTATACTGCTCCTCTAGGATAAGTATAGGTTATGATTAGTGAATGAGCAGCTTCCGAAGTCACAAGATTGATTTTCCCTGCTCTGTTTACAGGTTTTTTACTAAGAAGCTTCTCACCATCACCATTACAGAAAAAAAAAAGTTTGGAAGAACAGAGTCTAGTGGCTCAAAACTGCAAGGCAAAGACCAACTTCTAAAAGAATACTTTGCTACTTCAAACTTAGAGTCTTTAAGAAAAATCTCATGACTTTGGAAGCAGTTTTGACTTTGGAGAGCTAGCCCTTGGACACACAACGCTGCTCTTCGCAGCCACTTCCTTCAAGCCTTTGCAGAAAGCATCTGCGAGCGACGCAAGGAAGCGGGAGTCACACGCAGCACGACAGCCTCACCTTTCCCTGGTTTGATTTTTCCTGGCATAAGCACATTTAGATGTAAACTCTGCAATGCTTTACTAGCTCACCAACAACAGGGATCTGGCGGGGTGGCCAGTAAGAGTTATCCACCCCAAGAAAACAAGAGTGGTTCTACCTGGCTGGCAGTTTTATTATTTACACACCAGACTGTAAGGAATCTTTGCTCTTAATCATAGCTGTGCTTAGCTGGAGGGAGGGATCAAATGTGAAGTTCCCAAGCAGGATGAATGTGCCAACAGGACATCATTCCCCTCAAAGAGTGGTCAGTCTCCCACCCGTCCAGTCTGATGCTACCAAGAGTTAACTTCAGAGGGGTGCGTGTTGCACCCTCACTGATATGCCCCAGCTCAGTCTGGCAGGAAGGAAAGACCAGAGCATCATTGGATTCCCATTCCCAGTTCTACCTGACAAGCTCTCTGGTCACTTCAACTCCACCTCCAGATCCAAAGCACCACTGCGTGGTCCTCCCACATGCCAGTGGGAGGCAAAAGGAAAATCCTTATGGAGTCCTTGGCCACTAAGGACTGAAATATAGAAGAGTACTTCAAATCTCCTGCTTCCTTCTAACAGTCAGAGATCTGTAATCAGCTGACACCTTCCCAGGGACTCTGACAACAACTCTTTCACCAAGCCACTTCCCCTCTGGTGATGATCATGTCACGTGCAACACATTTGGCACACAGGATTACAGGAGAGGGCCAGGGACCATATTGGGACATCCGTCAAGAAAGGGACAATCTTTACAGATACTGAGGAACATGCTTTCTGACTGGGCTTGTCTGAACACAGGCCTCATGCCAACCAGAACTAGAGCTCATGGAGAGAAGGAGGCACTGCTGTATGGTCCTAGAGGCAGCACAGCGAGATGCAGGAATTAGATGTGCCTCACATCCATGTAACCTTAGTTTGCAGATATACATGCTCGTATTTTCATGCACAAAGCCACTCCATCCTATATGGCAAGCTCACGGAATGGGAAATTAGACTCTGAGATTCTTAAAGATGTTCTGGGAAAGCATTAGTGGAAGCCACATTCTAAAAGCAGAACGTTAAAGTCCAGTCTCTATCGCTCTGATTTCCAAAACGCCAAGCCCCTGTGAGACACACACACACTTTAAAAAACAAAACATCATAAAAAGATCAAAGATCTCTCCAGGAATGCATCCTCTGCGCTCTTCAAAGCCAAACGTCCCCTCACTTGCCCCCTTGTAAACTGATTAACTTCAGTGGGAAGAATCTGCTCACAAAAATCAACAAATTCAGGCAGGGGAAATAAGTATTTGTACCCACGAGCTCAGGGACTGCAAGCAAAAGCAAGAGAACCCTCTGTATTTTTCTCTGCTCAACAGGAACACCAGGTTTTCAACTAATTCTTTCAAGCCACAATTGGTATTTAATCTGTTACCGGGCAGTTTTTTCTCCAGTCATTTTGCACATGGATCAGATGCAACCCCCCTTCCCCGAATGAGAGAGTCAACGAGCGCACCATCTGGCCAGCCCCTGGTCTGATGCAGCCCCAGCGCCTGCGGTGGTATTCCAAAATGTGAGGAATGCTCACCCAGTAGACTCTGTTCACATCCTCCCTCCTATTGACTAAAGCTGCTCTGTCCCCTTCTGGGCCACTTTATATAAGAGTTTGGTGGGAAGAGTCTGAAATCTTAACCATCTTCAAATGTGCGCGTGTGTGGTCTGAGCAGGCGACTTATGCAATGAGAAAGGGGAAGCCACTAAAATGATTCTGCTTCTAAATATTTTGACCTTTATTGACATTTATAAGTAGCAGGCAGCTTAATTACCAATTAAAGGAAGTTATTAGCTACAAAAGGAGCCTGTTCTTTTTTTTTCCTTTATGGCTCCTTTCCCAAACCAGTGCTGTGAGATGAGATTTCTGTGGCAGGACAAGGCAAAGGAGCCCAGCAGACTGAGGCTGCTACAGAGCTAACCTCTACAGAAATCATCAGAGAAGTCAAAAGAACTTTCATAAAGTGAATACTCCAGAGACAGCCCATTCAGAACAACGGACTCTCCATTTCTGCTGGTGTTTAAAACCTTGTGTGACAGCAGTGTCATGTTTTTCTACATGGATTTGCTTGGTGGGCATTATGACTGGGTGGTTTTCTTTCAAGAACAACCATAAAAAGAGGCTTATCTAAATAGGTTTTGGTTTGGGTTTGTTTTGGGTTTTTTTCCTCACAATATTAATTTAGGAGCTGGCATGAGAAGCTGACAATATACAAGACTTGGCTACTAATCTTGACCCAAACTGTTAAAACAACTGGAAGTTCTACTGCAGAGACAGATGCATTCCTTTCAAATCACCTAGAGCCTAACTCTGCCTACAGGACTGCACGGGCTGCTGGCTCTACACACATTTGAGGTCCCCCTAGAAGGTTAGGATTGTTTGCTGGGGGAGGGCACTCAGGAGAACAAGTTCATTAGGAAGTATTTATTAGAATGAGTAATATAATTCTAAAACATCTTTTTTTCAATAAAAACATATATACCAAAACTGCAGCATGAGCAGAGCTCTGACACCTGAGATATATATTATTATTTTAAACTAAATTAGTGCCAGTATGAATTAAAAATAGCCTTGTGAAAACTACTCAGCTCTGCCCATATTATTTTCAGTTCTGTGGCACATATTCATGTTGTTTAAGAGTCTTTATCTGTGAAGGCAGAAGCAATGTAGGTAAGACATGGAAACCCAAAGAAAGATACTTAAAACATGATTTCCTCACTGGGTAAATAATCCCAAGGTAAAACTTCCCGAGGAACTAGGAAGAAGCTGCATGATCCAGACTGAGGTTCAGAGTATGCCAAACTCAAGACATCATGGAAGTTCCATGTGTAGTAATTTATCTTTTCATCCACTCTCTGCCTGCTTTTCTCAAAAGAAGTCCCATGGTACCTTCCACCAGCCTCAGCCTCTCATTTTCTGACAGACTCTCAAGGAAGATATTTACTGATATTTTTTTCCCCCCCTCTATATTCTTGACACCTTCTTTACCAAGTTGGTAATTCACCCTCAGTTTCAGTGGGAAAAAAACCCTCAAATTAAGAGTTTGATCCCATGATCCCCAAAGTCAAAGGCAACAAGGGCATTCTGTTCAATGGGAATAGACCAGAGCCAGAGTTCCTGGCCAGTGTGTTTTTAACCAGGGAACCTTCACAGTTAAAAGGAAATCATTTGCATCATATTAGTATTCGTTGTCCACCTACACAGGGTGGGATATTTGCTGAACAAAAAGGTTAAGTGTGCTGATGCCAAGAGGGCTTGCCCATTGCAGAGTGGTCTCAGCTCTACCTGTTCAGGAAATGACATCAAACCCTTCTGCATCATGGCTCAGGGGAGTCAGACCTGCTTCTTATGGCACAGGAAAGGTCAGCTGAGATCCCTGTGTGGACTGTTTCATCCCAGGAACACAGTCCAAGTGTACCAAAACCAGAAATAAAGCTCAAGTGAAAGAAAGTAACAGAAAGGAAGCTGCTGCAGCCCATCTGACACTGTTCACTCAACTTTGTCACTTCAGGTCAACAAACATCCTCCTGCAAAATGGTTAAGTGACCTTCACTGGGAAAGTGACACGAGAGTTCTTTGCACCTTTTGCAAATAAGCCACACAAGACAGTTCTTCCCAGCCTGGGGTTCACAGAACCAGCAGGAGTCTCAGGCTACTTCTGAAGAAGCTGTGAAGCACAACTGTGACAGAAAAGGCTATTGCCAGAAGGCTACAATTTGCCACAGAGAGGTAGTCCTCTCCACTGGAAAGTTCTAGGCACCTGCTATTCAAAGAGAGATCACAAGTCACTTGTTCAGGTGTTTTATACAAGGTGACTTTCTTCCTATAACATCTAGTTTGATCTTAGGCATTATCTCTGGTGAGGAAAGATTCAAATCCCTAATTTTGTTTCCCAGGGCTCCTCTGAGTGCTTTCCCACTGTCCTGTACCAGATTCATTTCTATTTTCTAAATCTCTTTTTCTCCTCATCTTCCAGTTTAGAGCAGAATCTGAAAGTGCAAAGCTCATCTGTTTCCAAACCCTTTTTTTTCCTTTGGACAGATCTCTGATGATGAGCAGAACCTTCTTATCCTCACATGCAAATCTCTTAAGCATGACCAGTAAAACTGGGAGCCTACTGAATGGTTAAGGTTAGGAAAGAGCTCTGGAGATTGTCCAGTTCCTGCCCTCCTGTCCTGCAGAGCTTACTGGAGATGGTGTGCTCTCCATTATATGTATGCTGCACGTGAAAATATCTTCTTGTTGGGACAGAAATTAATATAGATTGAACTGAACAGGGCAGAAGAAAAAACACACAGTGCTTGAAAGCACAAAGCTACGAGGGGTGTCGGCGTGGGCAGCCTCGCTGCCTGCTCGGATTTACAGAAGCTCTTTCCTGCACCTTGAGTTGTGAAGGGCAGAGAACAACTGCCAGCCCCTTCAGTCCTGATGACAGAAATAACAGACTCATCCACCTCCTGGGGAAGAGACTCAAGAAAAGAGGTTTCAAGGTGGGGAACACCTTACAGTGGATCATTTCACAGACATGCTGTGATTGTTCAGGACCACTGAAGGTCACACCTTAAAAAGCCTGTGGATCTTTTAAGAAAACATCTCAAGCCTGATCCTTCTTATCCTGTGTCACTCTTCTGGCAGCTCCTTCCTAACCAGCTATTTCTGGAGGGATAGAAGGGGATAGAATCTCACACCCTGTGTGAACACCTAGTTACCAAACATCTGAGAAGAAGTTATATTCAAAGATATTTTCCTAAAGATTAATAACAAGGAAAGCTTGTGCAAACATCAGCCAAAGTACCTGCTGATGTGCAACCTCCAAAAACTTGGAAAAGCAAAGCAAATCCAAGCTTGCAACATTGACCAGGTATCATCAGGAATGAAATATTTGCCCGAATTTTGGTGACCTTGAACAATTTGATAAATCACATCACTCCACATACACAGCTTGATAGGAGTCAGAGAGCTGCAGTGCCCTTGAGAAGCAGGCAGTGGATTCTGGGAGGAAGGAAATAGCTGCCACATGCAGTAAATAAAAAGAAGTTTTTTGAAATAAAAAAAAAAAGAAATACACACATAGTTCTGCTGCAGAATCATTCCATTCAGCCTGGCTAGAAACACAGGCAGCTACAAACCAATCATTCATCTCCAACATAAACACAGATTTGGTTAGACCAGCAGTAACATAGGTTGAGATTTTTAGTAGATGACATAAATAAATGTATTTTTATATTTCCTGACCACATTAAGCTTGAAATCAGAGTTCTAAAATGCAAGCCACATACTATAAGACTTCTAATAGCCAATAAATTCAGATAGTCACAGTGAAGCAATGTTTTCTCCTTAAAGGTACATTTTGCTGCAGTGTAGATAAATACAAGGGGACTTGTTTTTTTATGGATTTGCAATTATACGTAGCTGAACATGATCATTCAAAAAGGTTCAAGTTCTCTTAGGAGGACAGCAAGATGGAAACCACTTCAGAAGGCATCATCTCAGATTCTAAATATTATTTCTACATGGAAAGACATTAGTAAGGAGATGACTGGGGAAAGTTACTTTCTCCCCAGAAGGTACAACCCAGGAGGGAAGAGCTAAACCCCCTCAGCTCGAGAACATCAATGTATTCCTCTGTTCCTACCCCACCTCTGCTACACTGAGAAAGCACAAAACAAGTTCTTATCCTGCCCCCCACATCCACTTCCCATTTGTAAAGCACAATTCCTTTAGGTGGTGTGAAAGGAACGAATGATCTTAGGGAATTGCCAGCAATACTCAAGAGCTGGAGCACTTAGATGCTAAAGGTCATTTTCAACCTCTGGCCCTTACAGCATGTTAAAGCAGAGGCAGGCATTATCATCTCCATATCCCACGCCAGGAAACTAAATACAACAGAGCTAAAGGGGTTTTCAGCTTCTCAGAACAGGACAGTAGCAAGGGCAGGAGTGACTTTCAGGTGGCTGTTGGCCATACAACACTTAAAAGGCACCTAAGATCCATAAAGGCTGACACCCTGCAGTCAGAGAGCTTAGCAACAAGAGAACCTGCAGGCTCTCAAGGCTGAATTTCAGCACAGCATCGCTCACCCAGCAAGCTCTGGCTGCTGGACCACAGTGCACCACACGGGCTTCGAAGGCAAGTCCTTCCACACGGAACAGAGTGGGTTCATTTGTGGACCTACCACTTCTTCAGGACTCTTACAAAGAGACATGTTCCCAGTGGGGGAGCAATAAAAAGAGTCAGTGTGTACTGGCTCTCCTGCCCGTTATTGACTGAATGTTGTGGTAATAGCCAAGATTAAAATATCTGAGCTCTGATGTCACTTTGATACAATTGCTTTGGAGGCTGTTCAGTTTTCCTTGGGGCGCCTATTCATTTTAGGAGGCTTGCTGATCTTTGTCTGGTGGCTGGAGGTTTATGACCAGAAAGAAATGAAGATGGCAGCTAAGAGCTTCACTTCACAATGAGCACAATAATCCTTTTAAGGAAGAATTTGTCATTCCTAGCTCAGTTGAAAACCCAGCAGCTGAGACTAAATAAAAGGAATGTACTAGCAGAATAAATTTTAAAACACTAAGGACTTTTGAGTGGAATTCAGCCACATGATGACAAAACAAAAACAACAACAACCTCTCCACCCACCTGTGCTAAGGTTGAAAAGTCAAGTATTCAAGAGCTGGAAACACCAGAATTAAGGTTGCCTTGTGTAGTCCTAATTCACTTCTCCTGTGTGATACAATTAAAGGATGTTTTTCCCTGTGGCCTCACCCCGTTTAGTGGGGAGGATGAACAGAGCTATTCAGGATTTCTTTTTCTACCTTTTTCAGTCAATGTGTGGCCTTGGTTTTATTTATAGCGTGCAGTTTAAACTCTTCACTGAAAACAGGATTATTCATATCCTTGTGGGTTTTAATGTAACACTTATCACAGAAATATTTGCTTCAAAAACATAACAAATGTCTCATGACAAAACCCCTGCCAATGAGGTAGGATGGTAGCACGGTCCCTTCAGCCCAAATGCTTAATCAGAATCAGAGCTCCCACAAGATTGTTTTGATTAGCATGAGATCATCTGAATGTAGTGCAGTGTATAATATATTCTTGTTTTTTGCAAATCAATGGTAACAAAACCCCATTTGTCTGAGAGGAAGCTCCAAAACTTCCACTGCCATGAATTCTGTGTTTGAGAAACCATCCATTTCCTCCCAGGATCATCCACAGCATTTGCAAACTTTGGTTTCTGTGGTTTTAAACACCTCCTTCGAAGACCACTGGGCAAGCGACGAGCAAAGTCTAGTCTGGAGCTGAGCAATGGAGCAGAGTAAGGCTAGACTGAAATTATTCCTAGCTCACTTGATTTTGGAAGAGTCCCACTGTAATTTGTAATTTTAAAGGAGAAAATAATAATTACTCCCTGATCTTGCATACCCTTATTTAGAAGGGCACGTCCATGTGATGACATATAAACACCTAAACCCCCCAAAGTACTTGTATCTGATTGCAAAAAAAACTGAAACAACTTTGTTTGTAGGGTTTCTGGTGGAGCACAACTGTGCTCACGTTCTTTGGCAACAATTAATCAACCAACAGCAGTGTTTTACATAAACTTTAATTCAGGGACTACGTCATCACTCTCCTCACAAACAAGACAATTTCCATCTACCCTTTCGATTTGGATCTAAGCTCCAAATTAAGTAACTCTTCTTTTGAGACACCATCTCTCTAGCAAAAAATGTAACCTCAAGTTCTTCCACCAGTATGAAAACCATTTGAGAAAGAGAGTTTTCAGGTTTATGCAAGCCTGGAATCCCACCTGGGCAGCCTCCAAGAGAAATCAGTTTAGGATCCCCTATGTCATACTGCTTGCTTTTCAGTATTATCTTCAGAGAAAAATGCTTATGTCTGAAGTATTGTAAAAAAATAAATAACTTACTTACAGTTCTGTCAGCCATCAGGATCTCTTTATATTCTTCTGGTCCATATTGTTTATCCCAAACTGCTCCTCAGTGGTACCACCTTCAGAGGAGAGGATCTGACAGCTGAAAGAAAAATGCACAATGCTTACAGTTTGTATCCACAAGAGTGGAAATTTGGCATGTCTGAAGGCTTTAGCATTATTATGATTATTACAAATATATTTTGGAATTTGTGTTTTTGGCATAACTGGAAAATACATCATAAAGAATGTAGCTTTTCCTTTTCAAAATGTGTTAATAATAATCAGCTTGGATTATTTCAAATTTGAGTACTTCAGCAATGACTGTAACTAGGACTCTTTTTTTTGATTTGATGTAGTAAAGTTCACAAAAATTCTGTCAAGTACCACTTAGCATCTTTAAAAAGACCACCATCATCATCCTAGGCTGTCTAGAATAATGATACACTGCTGCTGCCACAGCCTGTGCTGCATCAAGAGAGCTTTGTCAGTTAGAATGGCTTTTTTCTTTAATTCAAAGCTATTTTGAACTTTAAGAAGGTGAAGGAAACCAAACAAATCATCACTAAGTGGGATTACTACCAGGCTCACTAATACACTGGGAAACAGAGGTCAGTGTTGCTTCACCTACCTGCCTGAGGAAGATACAGTGGTGGAACAGTCACCACAGATACTATATGAGGTACAAATTATAATCATCTTACTGCCAACATCTGGTGATGGCAAAGATGGGAATCTTAGAAAGCTTCTCCTTACACCTCCTTGGGCTTTTCTGAGCATGGATTCAATGTCAGCTGAGAGGTGGTTTGGGGTTTTTTTTAACCTAACAAATGCATTCACTGATTCACAGCAATGCTTCAATGAATTATTTCCATTAGTGCCTTCTTCACTATTTAAATAGTAAAAAAAAAAGTCCTGAAATGTTAACCCTTCACCTTTGACCCTTGAAGCTCACAAGCCATGCTGTAATTAACTCAACTTTCTACAGACTTAGCTCTGAATTGGTCCCCAAACCAAGAACAGGGCTGTGTTACACCAAAGTACTTAAAGAATACATTACACCTCCATGGGCATCACTTGGCATTCTGCTCGAGAAGCTGCTAATGAAAACCAGTAAAGCCTCCTCTCTGAAACTTATCCCTGAAAAGGCTGAAGTAAAAGCCATTACTTTTTACTTCTCCCCCTGGTTTTGGTTGTTTTGAATACCTAAGCTACAAGAGGTACCAGGCCACGCTACCAAACAACTGCCACAGTTCATCTCCACACCTTCCCCATGAAATGTAAAAGTTTACCAAGAAAATGAGGAGCCTGGGAGGTTAGAAAGCAGGTCTCAAACTGTGCTCCTGGGAACAAAATCCTCCTTCCCCTCCCAGAGCTGACTTTTCAGCAGCGTTTTTCAAAGTGCTCTGCAGAGTGGGTGGTGGTCAGGCTGGCAATCATTGCACAGGTGAAGGCACTGAGGGACCAGCCTGAGGTCAGCCTGGCTCCTCCCAAGCTCCTCCAGGGCTGTGCAATGCTGCCTCTTGGTGGAGCACAGCTAGAGGCTCTGCAAGGCTCAACTTCTGGCTCCCACCTAAACCTCTCGACCTGAACAGAAGCAAAACTTGTCTCCGTATCTTTAGTTAGTAAGATGCTTTATCTGCCTCCTTCCTTCCAATTTGTGTGTACCTACTGCTTGAGAAAAGGACTAATGTCCCACCCTGTAGGGTAGAATTGAGGATAAAATGCCCAAGGGCTGTGGTTTAGAGCTGGTAGTTAAACTGGTCAGCCAGAAGCACTGAACTGGAGTGTTTCGTAAGCTGAATATCCATAGAAAGAACAATTGGGTGACCTTAGTAATGAGCTAATTCAACTAATTCAATAATGAACTAATTCAACCCCTTCCAAAACAATTCATGAACTCTTACTCATTATCAATTTAGAGCGCTTGGGGACCTTCATTAATTATCACTATTTCTGGTTGTTACATGTATTTATGTGATGGGTGCAGCTTAAGGATGGACATGGGGAAAAAAATCAACTGTATAAAGCTGTTCCTTTTTGTTCATACTCACAAACAGTGATGGGAAAAGCTCCAAAAGCATTCTCACTGTTTTGTAGTTGTCAAGACACTTCATTTTCTCTCATTCCCGAGCTTCAGAAGCTTCCTCTTTGTGATTGCAAACAGATGATGGTAGAGCATGCAATTAGACTAATACCAGTAAATTCCAATCAGTGGTAGCCTGCAGCAGCTTCTCAGTGTTCACATCAAATGGAGGCCAACTCTTAGCACGAAGCTGTCAGCAGGAAAAGATAAATTAAAATTGATTTTTAGAAGCAAACTTCTGTGACCTTCTTCACTGCACCCAAGAGTATCCATACATCTGTCATTTATTATACATCACAGTTGGGATTTGCAACCATCCCCTGAGCTTGGGCACTGAAAATCCAGTGTGTGCCTTTGACTATTTCAGTGCAATGTCTTGTGAGCTTTGACCCTTTGGGAGAAGTTCTTCCAAAGGGGAAAGGGTCTGCACCTCTCCGTGCAGCAAGAAACATTATTAAGAATATAGAATTTAAGTGCTTATTTGAAAAGGACACCTTTAAAAATTAAGCTTTTAATACAACTAAAATAGATTCTGCAGATTTACCTCATCCTTGCCAATCTTTACAATCTCTCTCTGTGAAATGGAGATGGAAAACTCTCAAATATTTTATTTTTTTCCCCAAATTACCCCAGTAAAACCAGTGGTTAGTGGTAACAGCTCTTCAGTGTGCTCAGTGGTAGCACCAGCTTTTATAATAGTGTAGGAGCTGCTAAGTAAATCTGGTGTCTCAGAGTTACCTAGCTGGATCTCATCTTGGGGATCCCAGTTCAAACACAAGATCTTCCAGACTTCTGGAGGTTTTCTTAGATGGAGTCTGTCTTCAAAAGCTGCCCATGGATTTTCCACCAGGATAGCCCCCTCAGTGGGAGGCCAGCAGAGGTAACTCAGTCATTAAACTTCTCAAACAGCTGCATGGTGAAGCTCTGCTCATGGTGCCAGCCAGTGTTTATCAGTGTGTTGTCCAAGGGAAGGCAGGTTTCTCAGCAGACCAGGGCAGCAGATCTCAACTTCAATTCAAAGCACTGTGATTCTAAAGCAAGGCATCCTCATTTTGGTTATTTCCAATGTTCTGTTTTTCTCTGAAAAGCAAAGTCCAGGCCATTAGTACAGTTGAGCATTAGACAAAAAGTTTCCAAACCCAGCTAACATAATGCAACGAAAGTCATTTTGTAACAGAGAAAAACACAAGTACAGTTATACAAGTGTTCTTGTTCCAAGAACAATTGTAAGTGGGTTTTGTTTTGATTTTGAAAAATCTCCAATATCTCAGGGTAGTTGCAGTAGACCACACACTGGAAAAATTACGTGTTTTTCTGGTCACTGTACAATAAGAAAGGATTTTTCTCTCCGAGACAGAAAAGGCCTATTCAAGGTTGGGAAGGGAGTGCAACTGAAGAATGAAGAAATCAGGAAGCTGGGGAGATGGGTTCTAATTGTATGAGGATGATTTGGTCTAGTTGTCTGAACAGCTGCCAGGGAATCAGGAAAGGCAGCTTCTACTTTTTCATCAGCCTAGGCAAAACAGAAGGGCTAAAAGCAAAAATCAAATGAAGACCAGTTTTATGGTGTCTGCTGTTGTGACTCCTCCCCTGGTTGTCTATCTGGAGAGAAGAGGTTTTGCAACACAAAGTGTAGAGAGAAAATGAAGAGAGAAAATAAAGTGGGAGGATAGTTATCAGTTCATTTAAGATAGGGGGGGTTGTGCCAAGTTTTTTGTGATATGCTCACATAGTACTGCACAGCAAGACAAGGCAGAAATATCTACACAATTTATTGATGAAGATCCACTTCACACTGGGAACACACTGAGATGGCAGGTCAGCTGAAAACAGGTCGTGACTTTCCCCTGACTCCACAACCCACCAGAGCAAGCCAGTTTCATAACCTACTTTCCAGGTTATTTTACTGCAGTTGTTGGGCAATTTTTGGATGGACTCCAGGGAGTACATTTTTTTAAACTTCTTTTTTTTTTAACCAATAAAACAAAATACAGTATTTTATAGCCTTGATGTGTTTCTGGCACATTTTAAAAAGTGCTGCTAATAAAACTTTTCCAAGATGAAACAAGAGGAAAAAATGACCAAGCTGTAGCAATGTAAATATCTCATGCCTTTTTTTTTTTGGTAAAGTTGGGCTTTTATGCAGGAAACTGAGAAACAGCATTGCAGAAAATGGCAAGAGAAAAACCCCAGTAAGCACAACTTCCAGAGTGGAACAGTATCATGTTTCTAGCAGCCCAATGTTAAATGTAGTTTGAAAGAATCACATTTTCATGCACACCAAGGGCTGGCTCCCTCTGCCCACTGAAGGCAGTGACAATTCACTGAATGACTTTGGGGATGCACGAGCGAGTCCCTAAAGCAGCAGCCTGGGCTGGATGTGTGGCACTGGGCAGAGAGCCAAGAGATCTGGCTTCAGTTCCCAGCCTGACACAAAGTCCCTGAGTGATTTCTGTCCAATCTCCCTGGGCCTCAGCTGCTCATCCACAGAGAGGAGTGATCTGTGTGTGTCTGCTTCCACTGTCAGCTCTCTGAACAGTCCCAGTCTCTCTCCTGGCAAGCTGAAGCTTTTGGGTTTGGTGTGGTTTTTAGGTGCAGTGGTGATTTAACAAGGAATGATTCATGCACACCCTTAATCATCACAACTTGAGCATCAAACAGCACTGTAGTGACTCTGGTACACTGCCCTACCCAGTTCTGCAAGAGACACAGCAGTGCCCCAAATGTATAGCAAGTCAACTGTACCTTAAGCACCAAACTCACCTGCAGTGGGCTGATCTGTGCAGATAACACTCCCCTTCATGTGCATCTTAAATCACAACGGGCACAAACTGGTTGATTTTTCAAGGATCACCTCTTCCATGCTTGAGAATGGTCCATCCTGATGAGCAGGAGATCAAACAAGCCTATGGAGACACCTGCAGGGATGAACACAGAGCTCCTGACTATATTCCCTCCGTAGTCTGACTGCATTTTTAGACCCGAGGCAGTCTGTGAGCTACAATGTTGTTAGTTATTTCGTGCTACCAGGTGACATTCTCCGTGATAATGCTCTTTCGGGAGGTTGACCACAAGAGGGCACCAGTACTGCTCTAAAAATAAAGAAAAAGGCCAAATCTAAGTAGCTAAATAAATAAATGGGAATTTGCTTACAAACTGTATCACTTCAGAGGCACAGGACAGCAGGTTCCATGGCCAAGGGTCAGGCACCCCCAGAAAGCCCAAGTGTCAACAACAGCTTTGCTTGTTTGACAGTGTTTTCAACACGTGCTGTCTATGGTAAGTCAGAACTAGAATGAACAGCTATGGCTCGAGCTGAACAGCAGACCTGCTAGGACTGAGAGAATTTTTTCCAGACATCACCACGAGGAATTCCTCTCGAAATCAGAGGAAAGAAAAAGTATATTCTTTTCCCAAGACTGCATCCTGAATATCCGATTCAAAATGACAGCATGTACAGACCAACCCCTTGGCCAAACAAAATCTCCTAGTGAGAAGACCCTGCCAAATACCATCCAGGATACACACAGTTGCACCAAGAGAAAAATATCCACAGATACCCTGTTTGAGAGCAAGTGCAATCAGGTCTGAACCTATAGATCACTCACAGAGCTCATTTTGCTTACAAGGGAAAATCCCTCATTGCTAAAAGATTCGTGTGGTTAAGCTAAAACTCTTCCTGCAGCATTGACTGTGAATACAAAAGGATTGTTCTTTTTTGTTTTGGCTGTAAGTGAACAAAATGCTGGTTTGGACTGGATGTTTCTCCCGAGTTTTTGTGACAGTTGGATTCATTCCGTGCAATTATTCCCTGAAAGTAAATTTATTCTGAATGCCCTGGTAAATTTCTGGCAGTTCAGAGGAATCTCCCGGTTGGGACACATCCATTTGAAGAACACCAGGTAAGGCAGAAATGGGGGGAAATGAGAGTAACTCCATCTCTAATGAGGGTAGAAGGCAGTACAGCTGGTAGAGAACAAGCGAGGGACAGGGGTGTTGTACAGTTCCAGCCTTACAGTCTGAGCCTGATCACAGTTCAAAACTATTCTGCTATTTGAACAGCTCCTTCTCCTGCTCTTTGTAAAGGTATGTGCCAGAAAAAGAGAGCAATGAAGACTTCCAAAGAGCATGTACCCATCTGAAAATTAAACTGATATATTAAATTGATATTCCTCAATGAACTGTGCAATAAAAGAAGATTATTTTCTTCAATACAGGGTGTTGTAAAATCACTTAAAAATAGTTTTTGTGCTTGAGCAATTCTAATTTCATTACTGGAATTATGTCTAAAGCAGTTATCAGGTGAAAAATACACTGATTTGGATGCAACTGTTATTCCTAGCTACAAATGAGTTCCCCCCAGATGATTCAGATAGTTGCAAGTGTCTAAAACCCTAATAAATACCCTCAAAATGTTATTAAAGCTATGCTCTAACTTTGGAATAGAACCATCAGCATCCTCAAAAAGCAGAGTCCCATTCCCATGGGATTAATGCCTCAGCTCCAGAAACCAGTGATAAACCTGGCAGAAGATGTTTGCTCTTTTCCTTGTTTCTTTTCCCTGCTTCTTTTCCCATCACTGTCAGTCATTACTAAGGAGAATACGAAGGGTTACACTGAATTAAACTGACCTGACTAGCTCTGGATTTAACTCTAATGCCTTAAGTTAAAATCATGTGGATTTCTAACATTTTATATTCAAAATAAAAAAACCTACAGAGTATTTACACCCTGGATATTTTTAATAGTTGCAGTCTGCTCTATTTTTCTTAAATGTTCACATGCAGAGGTGAAGATTCTCTCACTCTGAGGTTAAAGGCCTTTGATGTTGAAGGAGATGTTTTCCCAAACCAGCTCTGCTCTAAAAAACAAGAGAAATCTTAGTAGCTAAACCCTCTGGGTCATAGGAAATGCTCTTTAATAAGTGCAGAAGGCGTGTCTGAGATTGTACACTTACTACATGCTGTGAAAAGTGGTTCCTTTGCCTTTTGGTATTAGGCAAACTTGGTGGGGTTTTTTGTCTTTTTCATTTTGGTCAGGAACCAATCTGCAGGTAACAGAGGTAAAACGTCATGGTAAAAAGCAAGGCAGAATCACAGAGTCACAGCCTGGTTTGGGTGGGAAGGGATCTGTCGAGCTCATCTGGTCCACCCCCTGCAAGGAGCAGGGCCATCTGCAGCCAGAGCAGGGGGCTCAGAGCCCCGGCCACCTCCCCTGCAATGGGGACAGGGATGGGGCAGCCACCCCCTCTCTGGGCAGCCTGGGCCAGGCTCTTCCCACCCTCAGCACCAACAATTTCTCCTTCTCTCCAGTCTCAATCTCCCTCTTTCAGTTGAAAGCATCCTCCCTTGTCCTGTCCCAACAGGAACAGATCAAAAGTCCTCCCCATCTTTCTGCCAAGCCCCTTGAAATGAAAGGCCCCCAGAAGGTCTCTCCTGAGCCTTCTCTTCTCCAGGCTGAGCAACCCCAACTCTCTCAGTCTTTCTTAACGTCGCTCAGTTCCATCTGACCAGTCCCTCCACTGCTGCCATCTCCTACCAGAGCAGGTGAAGAGCACACAGTAGGCTCACTGTGGGTCACCTGCTTCTGAAGGTTGTTCTTCCACCTTCATTCTGGGACTTGCCCCAGGGCTGTGCAAGGTGCAGGGTTCTTCTAGTGAGACCAGCAAGGCTGGTTTCATACAGGCAGGCAAGGATGTGGCACCTTCAGACCTTCATTTTCCTGCTTCTGGGGCCCCTAAGGCTGTAGAAGAGTCTCACATAAGAAGTCCAGTTGCTTGGCTTGGTGTACGTGTCCAATCCTGGGTGCCCAGTTTGCTTTCCAAAGCTCCCACTGTATTTATGTTTCATACAATGCCCCAGTGCAAAACACAATTCTTTTTAATAAGATACTTCTACTTTTCATAACTTAAAATATCCATCTTTAAATTCACCAAGAGAGGCTCAGGAATGTAAACCAGATCCTTTGGGAACTGTATAAATTTGGAAAAAAATAGTGTTGGTCTAACAAAGCCTTTCTGAAACTATTTAAAATGGTTAAAATTGGTCATTCCACCAACAGTTTAACCTGATTTAGCATTAAAATATCGTGCAGGCATAGATTTTAAATCGATGCTGGAACTGGATAAAAGGGATGGCATCCAGATAAAAGCTGCAATTATTAAAACTGCAGCAATTGCAAGTATTGATTTTCCTTTTCGACTCCCACGAGGTTTGTTTCCATTATGTCTTTAGGTAGCAAGATACTGGCAACATAATCACTCCTATTTCTTGCTCCCCTGGCAATTACTGTTTGCAGGGGTTTAGTTACTGACTCTGGTGGGACAGTTTGAGATGCAGAACAAAAGAGCTACGACCAAAGGGGCTTTTAGAACATAGAAAGATAAGTGACACTGTGGAAAAAGATGCAGGGAGTGCTTTTAATAGTTCTAATTCTGCACTTCACTCTTCTCTCATTTTCATCAGTGTGCCAGCAGCTTAATGGCACCTTCCAGTTTGCCCAAGCACTGCTTTCAGCCTTTGATGAAAATCGGGCCCATTCAGCAGAAAAAAAGAAATGAGCTTTTCCCTTTTGATCCCCTATTTTGTAGCACAGCAAAACTTGACAATGCTCTTCTCTTTTATCAGGTGGGACCCTGCAGAGAACACTTTGCAGCAATGAAATTGAGAGTGATGAAGACTTGCATTTTAAGACTCTGGTACATGCTTGTGCCGATAATACGGCTGAATACAGCAGAGGATTTCCAGTGGACAAAGAATAATCCAGGCTCTTTCTATTATGGCACTTTTCCAGCAGGTACTTTTGAACTCTGGTTGATTGTGGGGTTTGGAATGCTCTAGATCCACTCGTCTGTTTGCACAAGGAAGCTACCGAGAGGTTTTCCTTTGCCTGCCCAGGGACACGGCAGGAACAAAAATTCAGGCTCTTGCAGAACACACATTTGAGATTGTCTTCTGCATTTAGCCCTGGAAAGAGAAGGATTCACATAACCCTGCACTTTGTACAGGCACTTAAGACAGTAAACTCGGAGTAACTGCTGAGAGATGAGTATTTCATCTCCAGCTCTCCCTTTCCCGTCTGGGATTAAGATGCGCGGTAAAACAAATCACACCTCAGAACTCTTCTTTTTCACAACTTACCTACAACTGACAAAGAATTATCAACTAAAAATACCCTTTGTTATGCAGGTAATGTAAGAGATGAACATGAGGGACATAATTGTGCTGGGTTGGTTTCAAGCTGTTTACTGTTTCACTCTTCAGCACATCTTTATGAAACCTCGTCCTTTCTTTAACGTGTTTATACACACACATTTCATTCAGCAAAAATCAGACTTAAAAAGACACAGGCACTGATTTGTTTTCATGCTTAAGTTTTTAAGTGGCTTATGAAATGGATTAATCGTGTCCTTTTGTATAATACTAGGAAAATAATCCAGATTCTTCCTATTTATCTTGCATAACAACTGTTAACCTTATAATCACTACAGAGCTCATAAATACCAGCAGGTACAAATTATGTGGGAACCTAAATTTTCTTATTTAAGACATTAAGTAAATTAATGTCTAAACTAATGTCTAATCAGTGAATTTTCTTATCAGTGAGCCATTTCTGCCAGGCTATCACTGCGCTACCTCATCCCTGTAAAATAAGAGGTAACAAGGTTTAATATATGAACAAATTATATTAATTATATTAATTTCTCAGCACCTCAGGATACCTTTAGCCTATACATTTTCAACAGCCCCTTTTTATGCACCAATAAAGCCTCATGTAGAAAACTCTGCCTTCTGTTCAGCAGGCGTGTTCTCACGCACAGCTCACACTGAGCTGTGCAGCTCTGAAGGTGGGGTGACTAATTTCTCATACCCAAATGTAATACAAAGACCAGGTTTGCAGGAAATTGTTTAAATCATAACTCACTTCTTTTTGCCTTTAGATTTTTTATGGGGTGTTGGAAGCTCAGCATACCAGACTGAAGGGGCCTGGGACAAGGATGGGAAAGGACCGAGTATCTGGGATGCTTTTACTCACAAGAAAGGCAAAGTGTTTAGAAATGAAACAGGAGATTCAGCATGTGATGGCTACTACAAAGTTAAGGTATCACTACAGACCAACTATCCCTCTGGAAATATTCTGAAGCCATTCCATGATCCTGATTTCCTAGTCTGAAATAAGAGCAAAGATGAAATCCTTCGGTCACTCTAACTTAGGAAGCCCAGGGATGGTATTTGCAGTTCAGTAGAATCATTCTTCCTAATTATCTCACACAATCAATAATATCACTGTATTTCTAAAATCTCTCAGGTTATTGGGACTTTTGTGTCCAAAGAAATATTGTAAATGTTGTGGGAAGTCCAAATGCTTAGTTAGAACACCACCAATTAAGACATTTGATCTTTGAATAAAATTAAGATCTTTCTGTGTGGGTTTGACCAACTTTACAGGGTTTTTTTCTGCATATTTAAGAATAATAAACCCATCAAATGCTTTAAAATTCAGGCTGAATGTTTACCATTTCTTTGAATGGATAACAAATAATCACTGCAGCTCTACTAACAATCACTTTCCAAGCTTAAAATTATCAATAACAATTTTAGAATTACTGTCCTGGAGGAAAGACAGATCCACAGCAAGAGGAATCCACACTGACTGTGACAAACCAATATTAAGTAACTGAAATGCCAACTAATTTGATTGAAGTTATATTCCACTGGGGTTCTTTCAGGTATCTGAAATCCAAGGGAGATTCAGAGATCTCAGCAAGAACTAAGAGGAAAAAAACTAATGATGCCTTAATATCCTCAAATGGGAAAATGCAGGAGATCTCTCTCCAGTAACAGCTTCAAAACCCACCAGGAGGGTGGAAGGCTAAGGCTCACTGGGCTGTTGCATCAGTAGACTGATGTGACCACAGGACCTATTTTTCAGACATAAATAACAGCACTTCAACACTGACCCACTGCTGTGGGCTTGCATTTTGAGATACTTTCCAAAACCTTTCTAAACTGTGTTGCATGGTCCTTACTGTATAAAAGTATTCTTTCTCTATTTGCTCTCCTCACCAGAGTTCTCTTTGCAGGGGCTCATACACCACCAAGTCCTGATTGCATTTCTTAGTGAAGATGTGCCATTTAGTGGAAGACAAACAAGTATTTACACTGAGTTTACTTTGTGTTCTATCTCCAAGATGAGACAGTAACTGAAAGTCTGTGGAAGGGTGGTTTTGTGCCTAAGCTGAAGCATTGGAGATCAAGATTTACAGGCTTAAATTATTTTTTAAAACATGGGTGTTAAGAGAGAAACTGAAGGGTTATTCTGCTTGGATCTGAGATACATGAATTGGATTTTTTTTCCCACAGGATGACATCCAGTTACTGAAGGAGCTGAAAGTTAATCATTATCTGTTCTCTATCTCATGGCCTCGGATCATGCCCACCGGCATCAAAAGTAAGCAAAACAATTTCACCATCTTCTTACCAGTATTAGTAGGTGAGTAATTTCTCTCCTGGGTATGCCATAATTGTTTAACATTCCTGGTAAAGAGATTTCTGTTTCTTTGTCTGTAGGAGAGAGTTTAACCCCTTCCACATCCCTGACAGCAGGCCCATCACTGTAATGTGCAATTCCTGTTAGAATCTTGAGATTTCTATTCTTCCAGTTCTTTGAAAACTAATCCAGGTCATTCTCATCTGTGTTTCATCAGCAGAGCAACTGAATGAGAAGGGAATACAATTCTACAACGATACAATTAACAGTCTTCTGGAAAACAATATCATCCCTATCGTGAGCCTCTACCACTGGGATCTTCCACAGGTTAGATGGTATCTAAATTACTGAAGGTTCCAATGATAGGAAATGTAGTTCTAGGATTAAGGATCATGTGTACTTCAGAAAAAATGTTTAAAATGCCTCCATGCTTTTAAGTGTCCTTAAAATTATTTTCTATTCCTTTCCATTGTATATACATTGTAGTTTATACACTGAAGTTTGGAGAAAGCCTCCTCCAGAGCTCATGAGATAGAAATAAAAGTCTTTGCTAAGAGGCAGCTGAACTTGAAATAACATTACTGACTCTTGAAATTCCTATTTACAAAGGTTCTGCAGGAAAAGTACGGCGGCTGGCAAAACATAAGCATGATAAATTATTTTAATGATTATGCAAATCTGTGTTTCGAGAAGTTTGGCGATCGTGTGAAACACTGGATTACTTTTAGTAACCCCTGGGTGAGTGACAGATGCTTTCCTTCCAGTCACTCCCCTTACACAGTTCTGGTCTCAAAATTCCTTGGAAGTGGTGCTACAGAAAACATCAAAAATCCTCCCATCCCACCCCAGTCTGAGATTCTGCACCTGGGCAGAGTTGTAAGACATGATGAAGCACAAGAATTAGAGCATGGTTACAACTGTCCCTTCCTGCATTTCATCAGGGCACAGCAAGCTGATGAGTCAGTCCCCTCTAGTTACCAACACACCACTTCCAACAACCCACAGAACACTGTCCACCAAGCAGTGGGGCCGCAGATGGGATCCCAGGGGCTGGGAAGGAAAAAGGGGACTGGAGAGGATGGAAAGAGTGAGATAAACAGACCATGCAGAAAGCACAGCATCTAAGGCCATAGGAGGGCAGCAAATCACCCAGCTCTGCTGTTCAGAGAACCACTAACTTTCTGTATTTGCAGGCAGTTGCTGAGAAGGGTTATGAAACAGGAGAACACGCACCCGGACTGAAGCTCGGTGGCTGTGGAGCATACAAAGCTGCTCACCATATAATTAAAGTAAACCTAAAACTCTGCTTTAAGTTATGTGTGCATTAAGATTTTTTTATCAGACTGATAAGGGTTTTTGATTCTGCTCCTGAAATAGAAATACAGTTCTGAAATGATGCCATTTCCAACTCTCACATCAAATTTATCACCTGACTTTAAACCATCAAAGCACATCCAGCTGTAGCAGAAGGTGCCCAGTGCTCCATGACACTTGCAACAACTTAAGTTCTTCCTCAGAACGTGTCTCTCTTACAGTATGCTTCAACCTGGCTAAGAAAAGATCCAGGTTACTCTGGAAACAAGGAGTTAAAATCCTGACCTGTTGAAATGATCCTGAATTTTACAAGTGACCTTAGCAAGGTTGCCTCTCTTAAAAATAAACTTTCACTTGCCTGAATAAATTAGGCAAAGACCTCCAAAAGCTGGAGAGATCACCACCCTGAGTGCTGGGCATTACCTCCTGGAATTTAGAGAGGGAATCGTGAACAAAGGCTTTTTTGATGTCATATGAAATTAAAACTTCCACCACATAGGCAAAAGAAATTTGGTGATATTTTCACACACACCTTAGTGCAAAAACCTGCTCTTGACTGGCTTTTTGTGCTGGCTATGATGTAAGAGATGAAAACAGGCCTGTGGTTTTTTAACTTACAGACCCACGCGAAGGTATGGCACTCTTACAACACCACCTGGCGGGGTGAGCAGCAAGGTAAGGAGGACTTAGTCTGGAATTATGCTACTGTTTCTACTAAGGGCTTAAAGATGAGGCATAAATCACAAACTTGTCACTTTGAATTTTAAGGTATGGTTGGAATTTCCCTGACTAGTGGCTGGGGTGAACCTGTGGATCCACACAGCCAGCCAGACAGAGATGCTGCTGAGAGATACATTCAGTTTCATTTGGGATGGTTTGCAAACCCCATTTACAGAGGAGATTATCCAGAGGTTATGAAGAATTACGTAGGTAAGCCCCACGAACCAACTAGAACATGAATAAATCACACACTCACAGCAGGTTGTGACAGAATAGCCCCTGACCAATGTGGGACACAGCAGATGGCTCGTGGGCTGGACACAGCTTGGGCAAGGTGCTAGAACTAAACAGCTGCCTATCGCAGTGGTCCCAACTGGAAAGGAAGCAACTGCCTCACTTTTCAGTCAAGGTCCCTTTTCAGCAGCCCAAAAGATAGGAATGTGTTAAATATTTTCCACCTAAGGATAAAGAACCAGCAGCAGCTGTTCATCACTAAAGCTTGCAGGGTTCTTTGTCTGTATTGTGTGAAGCAACAAGCAATCTACCCAGCAGCAAAGCATTTCTGTTCTTGGCATGTTATGTTCCCAAGCATTTTGTTGACAAGTCCTTGGGATAAAAAAACCCCAACCAACAAGCCAAACTACTTTAATTCACTTTCTTCTCCATGTATTTCACCCATTTCTTCTCCAAACCAAAGGGTGAAAGATCATTTCTTCTTAAAAAAGCAATCCAACTAAACTGTCCTCTACACTAAGTTCAGGAAAACTGTATTTATTGTTGCTGTGGTAAAGACAATTTTCTGTGCTCCTCAGAAGTGTGTTTCCTGTAATTATTTTGATAGGTAGGAAGAGTGCCCAGCAGGGCCTGGGGACATCCAGATTACCAACTTTCTCAGTGCAAGAGAAAACCTATATCAAAGGCACATCGGATTTCCTGGGCATAGGGCATTTTACCACCCGTTATGTTCTCCAGAGGAGCTTTCCCTTCCTGCAAGTGTCCAGTTACCACACTGACCACGATTTGGCTGAACTGGTGGACCCAAACTGGCCAGCTCCAGGATCTAAGTGGATATATTCTGTGCCTTGGGGATTCAGAAGATTACTCAACTTCATTAAGGTGACTACAGAATGAGCTTTTGAAAGAGAGGGAATAAAACAGCTGGTTAGATGCAGAAGCTGCTCTAAAACTATTTAGGTTTTCAACATTTTCTCCTACATATTTCTTGTGTCATAGCAGGAGGTTTCTTTGCCAAAAAAGATGACACAAAAAAACCCCAAACCAACAACCCCAAAACCACCTTAATTTCCACAAACTATAGAATTCAGTAATTTTAAAGTAAAATCTGTAGTTAATTTAAATCCCTAGTTATACACTTTTCATATTAAAGGTAACTGAGTAAATATAGAGAATTGCTTTTCGTGCATTTTATTTAAAACCTCGTGTCAAAATGAGATGATTTTGTCTGTATGAACCAGCCTAAACCTGTCTTTGCAGACACAGTATGGGAACCCTCTCATTTATGTGACAGAGAATGGAGTTTCTGAACAGGTACAGTGCACTCAGCTGTGTGATGAATGGAGAATGGACTATCTGAAAGGATATATTAATGAAATACTGAAAGGTAACTTGAAAAAACATCTCTCTAGTCCATGAGCTTTTTCACCTTCTGATTATTTTTTTTAGTCTTTAGAGAACAGAGAAATCAAGATTCGTGGGTCAAAAACAGACAGCAAAACAGATTAAGAAGTTTTCCCAAGCCCAATGTGCTGATGCTAATAAATATAAGAACCTACATGAGATTTAAGTCTGTAACAGATCATCACTTTCCACTTCTAGAAGGAGAAATTGCACCTAATTACCATTCTTAGAGAGCTTCAGTACCTCTCAGCTAAAGAAAACATTTCAAAGAATCTCAATTCCTTTCTGCTTTGCCATTTTTCTGTCTTCCTCCCCATCTCTTTCTGGTATAAAAATCAAACAGAACCCTATTTTAAGGACAAACACACAGAGGTAACACGTTTAACAGAATAATTTGTATTGCATTTACAGCTCTGAACGATGGTGTTAATGTCAAAGGTTACACTGCCTGGTCACTGCTGGATAAATTTGAATGGAACAAAGGCTTCTCGGAAAGATTTGGATTTTATCACATTGATTTTAAGAACAAGAACAAACCACGATACCCAAAGGCATCTGTTGACTATTATAAAAAGATTATCAGTGCAAATGGATTCCCAAATCCAAGAGAGGTGATGGCAATCACTGATTTTATTCTTGTTTTTCCTCAATATATGGGCAGATAGCATGCTGAATTTCATGAAATGACAGGTTGGTAAATTAGGGAGGTGTTAAATACACAAGCTACAGAGACAGAGAAAGTGACGACAGCCTCAATTACTGGTTTCAAAACATTTCATGAACTCTAATTGGCCTCACTGATGTGATCAAAAGCTCTGAATCAGAAGTTACCAGTGGTCTGCTAGATTGCTAGGAAGAAAATTGCATAGATGTCCTACCTTACTGGGGGAAAAAAAAGGACTATTCTGTGCTTGGATAAAAATAATTAAATAAATACTTATAAAAAATCTATTGCAAACTACCCCAGAAACTTTCAGAAAATTATCTGTTGACAGAAGAGTTTCAAGTTAATTGTAGTGGCCAGATGTTCAGGGACAGAGAAGCTGCTGTGAACAGGACAGACTGTAACAGTCTAACTGCTGCATGTCAACCCTCCCAGGTGGAAAACTGGTACCAGAAGGCCATGGACACTTGTTCTACCACACACCAACTCCTTGCTACGGGTAATTATGTGTCTTCTGATTTGTTTTATAAAAACATATTTCAGATTTTAAATTTCATTGTGAATATTACAGGTCCTAAAATATATTTTCTCCCTGATAGCATAACCACTTCTGAGTATAAGCCTCTTAAGAAAAACATTTTCATTTATTCTCCCCAACTAAAAATCACTGCAGGTAAACAGATGGACTACACAAACTGAAAGAGTTACTGTGTGAAATTAAGGCTGGGGATGACAGTATTCTCCTTAAAATCATAACAAGTGCTAAATGCTCTTTCAAACAGAAAGCAAAAGCCAGACAAAACAAGACAGCCATGCAGACAGAAAAGAAATCTGTGTTGGAGTTTGAAAATTGAACTATAAAGAAACAAAAAAAAGGGCAAAGCACTAGCTGAAGGCAGCCTTTTCACACTCCTGGTAACAAGCTAACAGCAGCACAACATACAGCAACTGCTCCAGGATACAGAACACAGCAAACTTTGCCTGCAGTTTCCACAGCACCAGGCTAATCCAGTTCCCTTAAACCCTTCCCGGGGTAATTCAGGACCTTTTCAGAATTCCTGAATTAGAAGAATCATCTCTCACAGTGGATTCCTCAAACTTTTAAGAAAGATTAAATAAGTATTGAGGGCTTATAAGGAGGAGATAAATTTCACAGGGTAGAAAACAACAAAGCAATCATCCCAAGTACATTCTACTGCACCTCAGCTGCTGAGGGACAGATTCTATGTCAATTATTTACTGAACACTTCGAGGCTTATCTGTAGAGCAAAATGCTACACAATAAAACCCCTTTAACGTTGTAAAGAGCTGCAAAATGATCCTAAAAAGGCTGAAGTGCTTTCTGAGGATTTCTCTCTGACAATTTTCTACTGATGCTAACTCTGAACAAGCACAATTTTTGCAGCCCTTTGCACACTGACATATCTTCAAAAATTTACCTTAGTAAGAAAAAAAAGAGGGAAAACTGTCACAGATTTGCTCCAGCTTCCATGAAATTGTTTGTTTTGTTCACTGTTTATGCCACTGTCAACATTAACAAAATAATTTTAGCCACACGATAAAAAATTCCTTAATTTATGTTAACTCTAAACAATTAGTATTTAATTAAGATTAAATTTCTTATGTATTTCTCAAATTGTAGATTCCCTGATTACTCACATGGAAAAGGTGACAGAGATTGTTCTTCCTACAGTTTTCACACTCTTCGTACTCATCAGTATCATCCTGCTAATATTCTACCTTAGAAATCACAGTTAAAACTGCACACTTACACACCTCATTTTGCATAATAAATAAATTCAACTGGTTTCTTTTATTGGTTAAAGTTTACCACAGATGCCTCCTTTTATACCACTGTAAAGATCAAAGAACTATTTTACCTGCCCACCTAGCACTTGGTATTTTTTTCTGCTGAGTTGCCAACATTTCATTTTTTATCAACACCCAAAGTGCATTTTCTTTCTGCATTACTTTCTACTGATTGTAAGGAGCAGATCTTATGTTTCTTATTACTTTGGAAGCTACTACACATTTTGTTCACCAGTAGTTAGCCAAGATTGAAGTGATTCAAATCTTGCCAGTACAACTTTCAAGTAATTAAAAGCTGTTTGCAAATTCTGACTGCAGTCTGTTCATCAAGAGATCAATTGGCATGTAACCACTGTTTGAAGAGAGAGACACATAACTTTAAAATAAAAGAGGATTTAAGGATTTCAAGAGCACTGTTTAAACATTAACTTACTACTCAGGTCTGGAAGTTCAGATAATATACATCTTACCATTTAGGTGTGGAGAGAAATTATTTGAAGTAATTGATCAAAGATGAAACTGCTGAGTCAGATTTAAAGCAGAGACTCATCTGTCTAGTTTGGTTTGAGGAATCTAGGTTGACCTCAAACGACTTTAGAATACACTGCACACAGAAATGTGTATTTTAAATAATCCAAGCACTTCCAGAATGTAATATTCCACTTCAAATGGAGGTAGGAATGAGTTAAGTACATGACTACAAAACATTTGTTCCAGAATGTGGCCATCTGGCTGCACTGTCCTTCTGCTGTGCTTGAAATGATTCCTCTAAAGCAAAGCAACAACCAAGTCTCCTGTTTAGCTTGCAGTGGGTTTTCAACGCTGCAAGTGCATCTATTGAGTGCAAGGTAGTGCTAAGTAAACCCAAAAAGAAGCCTTTGAAGGGAAGCTGAGAACCAGGTCAATTATTAAACAGTCATTAAGATGTAATATGAAGAAAGAAATAAGATTTACAGAGGAGAAACCAGAAATTATAGAAATTTAAAAGCATGAATACTGAGGTTCTGCTTATTCATCAATAGTCTCTTTTATGCAAAACATTTCTCTCTCTAATTATTTAACCAACATACCCTACACTATGTAATTGTTTAAAGTTACACTACCAAAGTGTTACAGACACTGTCTAATCAACCTAAAGCCATCTGCAACTGCCATCCCAACATATTTCAATGATTATGCCCAGCCAATTAGGCTGCACATTTTTTTTCAGAACTATACAAGACATCACTGTTAAAATAATTCACTTTGTACTGGGTGGGGAGAGAGGGGGGAAGAATTTGCAGAGACTGAAGTATACTCAGGAATGCTCCAAATTATAAACAAGGGGACAATCAAATTGTCAGAAGTTCACCATGCCCTGGATGAACAGCTTTCCAGATAGATCTGGATGATGGAACGTGACTCGACACTGGGAAACCACGACGATAGTGCTTGTTTTGTTGGGTGAAGATAATTCACACTCTGAACAGTGTCTGACTGAATTCTTAACAAATAAAAATCAAATTAAAACCCCAAAGTGCAGAACTTTATTGAACATTTGGAAATATACGAATGAAAAGATCTACTGTATTTTCAAAATTATACTGTACATTGATAATTGCACAATGTTTATAAACAAACCAGATGTGTACAGGTGAATTCTGGCTGCCTGTGTCACACTTCAAGCACACTAAAGCAAAGAGGTTACTGTTCTTCAAAGCAGAGAGTGTTTCTAAATGTACTGTTGGGACACAGATAAGACTGAACTTTCCCCTCTACTGTACCTTTCCAGTGCCTGCCTGTAGAGTAACATGCATTTATGTGAAATGCACCTGACTGCACTGAGCCATGGTGATAAAATACATTCTTTCTTCACTGCTTCCGTTCACTGTGGAATCAGACAAGAGACCTGCACAGAGAGAAGAAAAAGATGGGATTAGCTGCTATTAGAAGTTGTGGAGATTAGTTCATGTAGCAGCTTCGAGAACTGGTTTTGGAATTTCAGTTTTACTGAAATGACAAAAACTTGGGAATGCCTCAGGAAAGCTTCTCCCAGTATCAGACCTCACCCCAGAAAGGCAAATTATTTCTATACCACTCTATACGTTTAGTTCTTCCCCATTCTCATGCTTTTTCACTTGTTCTACACTTGATTGCAGCAAGGGATGTCTTCTCTCCTTAGGACCCTCTTGCTTCTCCGACTAGAAACCAGCTTTCAGTAAGAGGAAACTTCTCTTCAAAACCATCCTCAGATAAACCAGCAAAGATTTCAGAAATAAGTTATAAGATACTGTGGAGAATACTTAATCCTGTCAGATCTGGAACTGTTCTGTCATTTTAACTCTAAAAACAACCCAGTGAAGGTGAGAAGACAAAAAGTCATCACCTTCTGAAAATCTTTTACATTCAATAAATTGCCTTTAATTAGAAGACAAAACACTTGGCCTTCACCCAAGAATTAAGGAAAAGTTCAACCCACTGACCACAGTACACAAACCAGATTTGTTTCAAGTGTGCACTTTTATTATGTCAAGATACCACAAATATTCCTTACCTGTATTGTTTGATGTCATATGTTCAGCTGGAGGATTAGTGCTAACTAGCCACGTTGTTTTAACCTCCTTCAGCCCATGCCCACTGCTTATGTCCACCTTCCATATTTCTGGGTGATCACTGAGGGAGTAAACAAAGCAAAGGTCAAAATTCAGTCAAGTGTTTGGTCACACTTGAATTTTAAAGCTACAAAGATTGAAGTTTCTCTTACTTTTGATAGAACTTCTTGACGAGAGCTGGTCTGATTGGCAGCTGAAACACGTGCTTCTCATTTAGAGGGTTTTCCTTGTAGTATTTCATGCAAATTCTACAAGAGATATCAACTAGTTACTAACTGCCTTTGGGGAAAATGCTTGTGCAACACTGAATAAACCTCACGCAAAATTAACTATACTCTCAGGTTCTATTATTCCCCTTGGGTTTCAAGTTTAGTCACAAAGCAGAATTTAACAGGAAGACCCAAAAAGTACTTCTGCAGTCTCACTGTCATCAACATTAAGGAGACGTTCATTTTGTTTGGGTTTTTTTTAAGACAATTTCTTTACAACTGTCACAGAGAATTTGTTATTGACATTTAAAGAGTAAGAAGTAAAAAGGAGATAATTACTGTGTCAAAGGGAAGAGGTTCTCATGTTTAAACTGAAGTAAGACTGTACAGTTGACCATTATTTCCAGCATATGGTGAAGCTTTTGAACACGATGAGCTTGTTCTTGTAGATCTACTGATGTGGAAATGAAGTAATCCTGGAAGAGCAAACAGCCTCTGCTTTCAACTGGACACTTGATTTCTACAGACACACAACACATCTTTAGTACACTAAACTAAATTTTCCTGCTGCTTTTGAGAAGCTGAAATTCTAAGAATGGCCCAGCAGAGTCAGAACAAAGTTGTGTGTTATTAAAGTATGAACAGATGTTGACTGTCCTGCCTCACAATGACCTGTACCACATCCCTAGGAAATAATCTATCAATGAAAAACCAACATCAGGACATCTCTGCAGTATGGTATTCCATCCTCATGATTTGCAATTCAGTTTCTCAGCTTGTGCTTTATTTTATTCTGCTTTTAAAGTAAAAAAACCCAACCAAACAAAAAAGAATAATTAAAATAAGGTATCTCACCAAGTAGGTTAATGTTGCAAGTTCCTGGCCTGTAAAAGGGAGGAAAAAAATAAATTACTACATGGTCTCATATGAAATATAAGCAACATTCAGGTAATCAAATAGAATTCTACCAGAGAAAAGTGCAAAGTGACTAGGACTGCAATGTTAATTATTGACTTGTTAAAAATAAAAAAGAAAAAAGTCCTTAGAGTGGCACAGCAGAGGCATTATTTTATTTACCACTGGAGCTACACAACAAAGAAACTTACCACACACTTTGAGACACCCACCCTCCTTGGGACATAACAGTTTAAAAATAGTAAAAATAAAATGAAACAAAGAATAAAAACAGGGTGACAAAGCAAAAAAAACAGAAGTGAAGGAAGAGTAACATAACAATGGTAAAACACAAACATCTCCTGCAGATTCAGGAAAAAAAAGAGGTGTAATGCTGAAAGCAAAGCCACAATATTTTCAAGGAAAAAAAAAAAGTACTTGACAAAATTTTTCCACCCTAGCTTTTGTTTCCAGTGTAACATATATATGAATAATCAAAACCATCTTTCTAAATACTACAGCCTGTAAACCACAGCTATTACATATAAATGCCCTTCTCCAATTTCCTTATAACCCATCTGGATCATTAAGGAAAAGAAAGAAAGAGCACAAGGGTCTTATTTTTCCCACCTACAGCAAACAGCTAAGAAAGCAAAACCAGGCCACATTTATATAAGTCTGGTATTTATTTTACTTCAAGTTCAACTCAAAGGTTTTCTCAAATTGAAAAGAAATAGGTGGTTATGCAAGCTACAGTTCTTTTGAAACAAATTCCTTTTTTACATTTTGAAACTGTACACAACTGAAAAATACAATTCCTGATGAGGCTGGAGGCAGCAGGTGAGAGGAAAAGCAAGATTGAGGTTACCAAAACCCAGCATTATTTCCTGCATGGAATGCCTTTTCTCTGGACTCTCTAATCATGTTAACAAACACCAAGCTTACCTATGAAAAAACTGACATAATCCTTCTTCATCTTATCCAAGCCAATCTCCAAGAGCATCTGAATTGGGGTGATGCCACTGAGGGAAACGGCCTCCATCCTTCCATGGTAAGACTGCTGAATCAGCTTGCTGAGCAAACTGCTGCTCCCTTGATGAATCTAAACATTAGAAAAAGATATCTTGTGATGTTGCTGTGTACAAATCATACACATTCTTCAGAATTACACCAGCATGGAAAACAGAGGCAGACTGTGACAGGGGAAAGTAATTTAAAGACAACACAAGACAGAAATGAGAGGTGGTTAAGTGACAATTACATTCTTCTGCAAACAACTTAAAATGTTCATGTTTACTGTGAGACACAGATACATACCCATGGCTGTATCTCACTGTGTTCCAGGGATCTTATGATCAGTGTGAAACACTCTACCAACTCCTGATAGGAACTGACACCTTAAAAATCAAGGAAAAAAAACAAACAACAAAGTTTCATTTCTCAGTCCAGGCTCTCTCTCTTGCTGTTCTAAGCCAACAACTACGTGCAAGAATAAAACCCCTTCTTTAAAGGATAGGAGTTGAAGTGACCAATTTTTGTGAAGTTGGTCCTATCACGACTTTAAAAAGGGTTATGCTAAAGAAATAAAGATCAAAAAGAGACCCCTGAACTGCACATGACTTGGAGAACAGCACGTGGCAGAAGGAGATTGTCATAAACCACATTTTGGCCACATTCTCCCTCTGAACTTCGATGCTTAAAGTATCTTACAAATGTAACAGAATGGCATCGATCTAGAACATGAACTATCAGTATTAATTGAACCAACTAACTGCTCCATCCCTCAAACAGAAAAGAGTTGGTATAATCTCTGGACAACTTAAAAATGAATAAATAAGAGTAATACCTTATGTACCTAAAATTAGCTCCTTTAGAAATAGCCTGTTGATAATAATTCTCTGAAGAGCTGATCAGTCACTAAAACTCAGAGAAATAGATCTTCATTTCACCAAGAAAGCAATACAGGGCCACAGATACAGACAGCAGAAGAATTCAAAGAAAACAGGTGGAACAAAAAATCTCCACAGCACTTACTTCTCATTTTGCACCATAATTGTTCAGCAAAATCCAGGTCTCCTCGCTCACTGAAGATTGATTTTATGGAACTGTCCACTGCAGCAGTGTCACATTTGATTTTCTGAAAGAGTTTGTTTGGCTTAAGTTAAAAAAAGATGCCTAAGATTCAATAACTTTATGAATTCCAACTTTCTCCAACGATCAAAATTAGGTGCATTGCTATTTTTTCTCCCCTCTTCCAAATAAACCACTGCACAGAAGCTAATAGAGCAGAATAATTTGAAAGCTTTTTTTTTTAATTTAAATGTAAGACTAAGTCTTTCCAGAATTATCATACTGGATAATTGCTAACTTTGGAGTAGGAAGTGAAGTTTACTGTCAGAAAGGTTTTTGATCATAGCCAAGTAAAGCTCAGACTGACTAGTTAAAAAGTCCAAACCAAAACAAAAACCAGCTTAGCTCAGGCTGGTCTTTTTCACATTACAATGGCACAATGCACAGGGCATTTAAGTAAACAGCAAGAAAACAATCCAGCAAGCACTAGCTCCAGATATCACCTATGCCACAATGAACTCTGATAATGAACTTTATGTATATCTAGCTGTGCCCTCAGAAGTCAAAATTAATACACATGCAGATTCTCAGAGCAGAGAGCTATTGTTGAGTATTTCTGGTTAAGCTAAAAACATAATGATTTCTGTATCAGCTTATTGTAATTTCTCTCTCAACAGGAAAAAAAAGACCCAAACATTTCCTTGTAGACTGAAAGAGGAAAAAAAAAAAAACAAATATTAATACAATTNTTATCCTAACAAATATGCTGATTGAATAACTAATAAATAAAATTTATCCATCTTAAAACACATCTGAAAAGATAATTTCTTGTATTTTTTGTTACAAATGATACATTTTCCCCATAAGCCTTTGCTGCATTCTGCTTTTTAAGGATCAACTTGTCATGTTCCAGTGTGGAAATAGTAAGAGGTAGCAGGTGATCTAATAAATGCCTCTGGTTTTCTTCCACAGGTATTTTTCAGAGTTTTTGTGGATGAAAGATAACATCCAAGTTTTATCTACATACTAAAAAAAGAAAACTTTACAGCCACATTTGAAAATCTTGTGGTGATTCCTACATCTGATTCTATTTTAGATTTGGGTTTTAGTATCTTAAACTTCTGATAAGACAGATTGTTCACAAGTTTTCAGAAGGACTCTGCTATTTTGGTTGCTTCATTTTGAGATGTCAACAAAGTGTCTTTTGCCAGCACCAAAGGGACACTCAGAAGTTCATGTGCATGTCAGGTAACTTGAAAGATGCATCTGCAACTCTTTCAAATGCTTTTTAAACATAATTGTGTGATTTTATAAAGAAACAATTATTACTTTTACACAAGATATTAGAACAAAGGAAGGAGGACAGAGATGTACCCATGATGTAGTCAGTTAACTATTTTGTGCCTGTAGTTATAGCACAGAAATTAACATCTCTAAGTCTAACGCTTGTAAAATTTTACGTGGAATTTCCTTTTCTTTCTGTGAAATGCAACATCCCTCTCTCCCTGTGCAACAAGCAGCAATTACCAGTCAGAAATTCCTGGACCAGTTCAACAGCTGATTCAGACTCTAATGGCTCGGGCCACTCTGTCTCCCCAGTCTTCAGACCTTCAGCCAAAGCCTAAAGGTAGGATGAAAACCAAAAGAACACCCATCAGCTCTTGTCTGAGGTTCCACAGGTATCAACTTCTCACACATACACCTCTCTCTGTACAGTCAGAAAAGAATTTAGAAGCTTCCTGGCTTTGGTGGTTCTTTTTCTATTTAAGATTCTTAAAATTGAACTCAAAGTTTATTCCAAAAGAAAAGCTTGAAATTATCATTATTTAAAACTTCATCAGATGTTTCCAAGTAAATGATTAATACCAAAACAAATAAAAGTCTCTGTTGCAAGTAAATCTGAAATGGGAATTTCTCCTTTATACTCACAAGGAGAAACTGCAGTTCTCTGTAGAGCTGATACACAGGGCTTCTGGGGTCCCCAGACTCCAGGGTGATGTTCTGAAAGTTCCAGAAGTTTATGTCAGCTTCAAAATTTAGAAATTAAGCATCCTTAAAATTTTCATCAATGAAAAAACCAGCAGTGTAATCAATAATTTAGATTATGAGCACATTGTGGCATTTACATAAAGAATAATAAACCCAAATGTTGAGTCAAACTTATTTTCTATCCTTTACATGACAAGCCACAGGAGGAGTTTGGGTTGGTCAGTTTGCTTCTTGACTTACCAGTGTGGCTGCTGAAATGAGGGGGGGTGTCTCCAGAATCTTCTCTACAGTATTCCACGTGATATCCACATATATATTGCTTTCAGATTCTACAATTGTGTCCTCTACTGCAGCACCTCTAATAAGTTCATACTGAGCAAATCCTTTTGTTGTCACCTAGAATGAAGATTTATTAAATAACTACTGCAATAAAACCACCAGATTGTTTTGTACGCATGCAAAACAGTTTTGAAAGCATTTTGAGCACAAAAAAAAGGCTAATAGCAAAGACATTACAACATAAAGAGCTCAAATGTTACTTCAAGAGAGACTATTATACTCTAGAACCATACTAAGTTGAGTTGCTAAATAGAATCTATAAAGCTCCTCAAAACCAGTATCATAAATCTCAACCCAGAGTTTTTAAAACTTAAATTAGAGATGTGAGACTGCAAAAACCTACAACAGATGAATGATGTTTCATTTTATGGGCCTTTTTAAGCTCTTCCAGGTTTGCAAAGTTGGTTTTATCAGCTGTAGGACCTAGGAAAGGAAAAAAGTAACAATAAAAAACCATCACATTTGACACCATTCCAGTTTAGCAGTTCAAACTGATTCTCAAACACTCTGGCCAAACTTGACTCGTGCTGTCTGCAGAGAGCAAGCTTGGCTAAGAAGTTCAATGGTAGCAATTTCAATTTGCCAAGTTATTGCACACCAGTGCAGCAGGATTGCACAGACAGTGCTGCTTTAAGTGTATTACAAGTTCTTTCCCCACACAGAATGGGTTGAAAACATCTTTTCTCTATTTTCCCCCCCCTTTTTTAAATGAGGAGCAGTACCAAGCTCAGAACAAAAGACAAAAACATCACTAGTCCCACAGTTTTAATCCTTGTTCATTTAATTTCATGTGTAATGTTCTGAACTGACCTTCACACGTAACCATATAAAAATTGATCCCTGTGATTTTGTTTCCAGCTTTGAGAGGCTCAGCTCCAAGCCAACAGGTATGTTCAGGATCAGAACCATCACACCTTATCCAGAGGGGAGGAAGCACAACCAGCTCACCCATCTTCAAGTGGGTCATGTGTGGATTTTGCACCATTGTGTACAAGGAAATCAACTGCCTAAGAAGTATGAACAGGGGAAAAAAATATATATGTAAGATGCCAACAAGCCCAGCTAAAATCATTCCTAACATAAAGCTTAAGTCCTACCTACCATGCTTTGTTAGCAGACAGCAAATCATTTTACACCAAAAGGGCAGAATTAGAATCCTTTTTACAGGTAGAACAATGAAGACCATGTTTTGATATCACACTTGATTATTTTTGTAACAAATAGAGACCCCAATCATAGATCTTTATTTTTTTTAACAGAAGACTTGGGAAAAAAAAGCATTTTAGTCTTAGCAAGCTTTCTTTGCCCACCTACACCCAGCCAGGCCCATTATCTAACGGGACAGGTCACAAGTGCTTTTCCAGTACCTTGACCACTTTGTTAGGAACACTTTTAGCCATTCTGCAGGATGAAAAATGCTCTTATCATCCCACTAAACAAATGAGTAATTTAATTCAGGGGACTGAAAATAGTACAGGTTCTGAATATGAGCAAGAGAGACAAAAGTTCCAAAAGAAAATGCTACCAAAAGGGGAGGCAGACCTTTGACACTTACTTTGCTCTTCTGAAAGAAAGAGCCCCTGGTGCAGTACCCTCCATGGGTAAAAGCTCTGAGGCATAAAGAGCATCATCTGGTTTGGATTCTTCCACAGAGTCACTTTCTTCATTGTGCCTCTAAGAGAAACACAAAGGTAAAGCAAAAACAAATGCAATGTATGTGAAATTATTTGATAGGAATTGCAAAGTTTAAAAAAGCCAACTATTATTATGCACACTCACTGCTTTCTGCAAAATATATATCATATCAGTTCCATTCCAGAATCTTTCAACAGGACTTTTGCAGTGACCACCAATCAAACAGATCTCTACATCAGTCTGGAAGGGAAAACAAAACAAGAAATTAAAACTTTTTAATACAATGCATATAAATGCTGCATTTCAGCCATTTTTCATACCAGAAATTGCAAAACTAACTAATTCCACAAACTGTTTTCCAACCCTACTGCAACTATTCATGAATTTAAGGCTTTCTTGCCTCAGGTGAAGTTACTGCACAAAATACCTGGAATCAAAGCCACTAAAAATGCAACAACTTTCAACCAACACAGAAAATTTACTCTCTAGCAAGTTGTTTCTGTGAGAAACTTTGAACAAAACTTCAGATAATCTGAGATAGGAGGGATTGTTGTTGTCAAGCAGCAACTCCAGTCACCACATATCCTCCAGATGGAGTAAAACATGAAATTGATCACTTCTCTCAATGTCTCATAAAAGCTCTAAACAGCACTCAAAGACATTAAATAACTCAAATGTGTTCCTGAGAATGAAGGATTATCAATATTAGGCTATTCTATACATACCAAGAAGTAACATTGGAGTCTTCATATGTAGTCTGCTTTCCACATTAACCTGTCTCTAAATACCTACTTCATCTTTTCAAGCTATGGTTAAACTTCTATAAATCCCCAAATTAATATGATAGTGTTAAGGGATTTTTCCAGCCACTAGCACATGACAAGAACTCTTCAAAGCAATTGCAATTTCAACACGGTTATCTCAGTCTCTCTCAAAAAATGTACTTACAACAAAAAACATTCAGCAGCAGCTACAACTTTGGAGCATAAAAACACTACCTGAGGGCAGCTGCTGCTGCAGCAGCTGTTTCCTTTCAGCAGCCAGTCCCACTCACCTCCTGCACCTGGCACAACCTCCACCCCACTCTCAGGTGTAGCTGACTTGTACAAGCATTTGAAACAAGTTAACTGGCAACAGGTGCAAAACATGAGGTGGAACAGGAATGAGAAGGGAGGTGAAGGCTGGTGCTGTCCCCAGGAGGGTGGCATGTAGGTGCTCAGGTTTGCTTCACTGTCCTGAGCTAGAGGCAGGTCTAAAGTTGTGTTGCTAAGGGAAATTTTCCTTGTTATGTGATATCCCTGCAGGTATCTCACCGGATGATGAATGGCCATGGATTTTAAGTGTACAGACTGAAATTACGTGACTGTATTTTGCTGGAGCATGTGCAGAGGAGCAGCTGAGGGCCCTGGGCTTGTTCAACATGGAGCAAAGGAGGCTCAGGGGAGACCTTCTGGCTCTGACAGCTCCCGACAGGAGGCTGGAGCCAGGGCGGGTCCAGCTCTGCTCTCCAAAGAACAAGCAGTGGGACAAGGGAAACAAGCCTCCGGTTGCACCAGCGGAGGTTTAGGTTGGAGCTGAGGAACAAT